>CM053593.1:388056808-388109204 GCA_028646575.1 Pseudocheirus occidentalis | reverse complement strand
CTCCCCCTCCCCTCCTTCTCTCCTTTCTCCTCCCTCCTCTTCCTCTCTCCCTCCTCCCTCCTCTCCTTTCTCCTCCCTCCTCCTCTTCTCCCCCTCCTTCCTCTTCCTCTCTCCCTCCTCCCTCTTCTCCTTCCTCCTCCTCCTCCTTGGGAAGACCCAGTTGTCTTGGTGATGGTGCCTGGCTGTCAGTCCTCAATCCTTCCGTGTGGGGGTCACCCCAAGAGACTTATGGTGGTACACAGTGTCTGGCTTCCACAGATGAACAAGGAACAGTCCCAAAGATATGGTGTAGGGGGAGAAAGGAGGTGGGACCAGGAAAGGAAGTGGGCTTGTGAATAGATGGGAGTCAGTCAAAGCACAGCAGAACAAGCCTGGCACCAAGGTGCACACGACTGAACCAAGGCGCCCACACAAAGAGTCATGTTTATGCACAATAGATGTGGGCGATTGGGAGATAAACAGCAGTGTTGTTGGGAGGCTGAAGCAGCTGGAGGGGGGGAAATGGAAAGGCCTCCTGCAGAGAAGGAGATTAGAGCCAAGCTTGGTGGGAATCCAAGGGGCAGAGCTGTCTGGGCACGGGGGCAGTAGGCGCTAAGGTGCCAAGGGGATGGCAGGATCAGGAATGGCAAGGAGGCCAGTGAGCCGGCACCAGGGAGTACACCGAGAGAACTAGGGTGTGAGAAGACAGGAAAAGGCACACAGAGCATTGATTCTCAGAGGGCAACTGGGTGATGCAGTGGACAGAGGGCCAGGCCTGCAGTCAGGAAGACCTGAGTTCAAATCTAGCCTCAGACCTGACTAGTTGTGGGTCCCTGGATAAGTCACTTCACCCCATTTGCCTCAGTACCCTCCTCTGTAAAAATGAGTTGGAGAAGGACATGGCAAACCACTCTAGTGTCTCTGCCAAGAAAACCCTAAATGGGGTCACAGAGTCAGACTCAACTGAAACAACCGACTGGTAACATCAGCAAATTCTCAGGCTTTGTATCCTTAGACTTGAGCCGGTTCTGGCCGGGTCTCAAGTATTTCCTCCACAGACGGTTTAATCCAGGGCTGAGGAACCTGCAGCCTCAAGGTCACATGTGGACCTCTAGGCCCTCGAGTGTGACCCATGACTGGCTCCAGGCCACGGATGCGGGGGGCTTCTAGGCATGGGGGCTTGTCACTCAGAGGTCCAAGCTTCTAGTGCTGTGGTGGGTCAGCAGTCCTACCATGCCCCTCCAGCCTCTGCCTCTCTCTGTATGTGCACGTAGAGAAATCGCATAGATGTACGTATGTGTGTATGACACATTTTATGTATCTGAATCAAATTTATATATATGTATGTATGTATGTATGTATATACATACATGCATACATCTATGGAGACAGACAGAGACAGAGAGATCCCTTGCTCCGCCTACACTCCCTCTCTCCTTATTTCCCAGAATTATGAAATCATGGTTTTGAGTCAGACAGATAGGTCCACACTTCTGCATGTGACTCTCTATTCAGGCCTTGGAGATGCATACATAGATGGACAGATGTGTGCATGGAAGGGTATATGTATATGCATTGGGTTGGGCTCACAGCTAATAAGCAACAAAGGACAGATTCAAACCCAGGGCTCCGTGACTCCAAGGCCAGATTGCTGCCGCCTATGACATGGTCTTCCCTTGGATGTTTGGCTGATCCCACAAACCCTTAGAAGGGACCTTTTCCCCACTCTCCTCCCCTGGAGTCATACTGGCCTCCCACCAATTGTGACCAAACACCCATTTCCCTGGGGTAAGGATGCACAGACCAGCAGTGGGGGTCATCCCTTGACTCAGCTGGGTTCCTATTTCCCAGGGGGCTGAGCAGGATTAAAACGCCCCTTTATTGTGGCCAAGGGAGGGACACTTTGCCAGCCCCAGTTTGATGGCAGCGGCTCCAAAATACATTTCCCTGGGACTGTTTCAGGGTGTGGAAGACCACAGCCTGAAGAAAACTAGAAGCAAAGTGGTTTTAATGACCCTGTCACTGTGAATGCCCCTTGGCCCGGCAGGCCCCAGGGGCTGCCTCTGTATTTTGGTTTCAAAGGAGGAAGGGGAGGGGCAGCCTGACATCACTGCCAGCCAGGCAGAAGCTCACTGGGGCTTCCCAGATTCTAAAGCTATTTCACAGTCTTTCCAAACATCAATAATTCCCCGATTCTAGTTCCAAGCGTCTCAGACGCCAATTCCACTTGGCTCTGCTTGGCACCAGGCTGGTTTGACTTTCCGTCCGATCTTTGCTGCCCGTCCTTGGACACGTGTCCTCTGTATCCCCTCCCCAGGGATGATGGGCTTGTGCACTGGCTGGGCCAGAGACGGGGTTCAGACCCGGGACAGGGTCGTAGCTCTGATCCGCTTTAGTCCCAAGGTTCCGTTCCTTGTCTCGATGTCCTGGGAGAAGGCTGGGCAGAGCCCTATGGAGGGGAGACCCTGGAGACCTGCTCCCTTCTGGTGCTCCGGCCTCTGCTCTACTGGCTTCCAAAGTGAGATTGACTTCCAGGGGCCTGATGATGGAGCCGGGACAGAGCAGTTCTTACTGAGAGGAAATTCTCCTCTGCAAGCCCATGTTCCCTTTCTCCTGTCCTGTGCTGAGCTGCGAATGCCATCATCTGGGACCATGATGCCAGTGGCAGCCTCTGCCACCTTGAGGAGGGCTCTGCCCAGGCAGCTCAAAGGCTGGGCATGAAAATATGGTTCCTGCCTAAAGTGCAGTGCATAGAGCACTGGGCCAGGAGTCAGCAAGACCCGAGTTCAAATATGACCTTGGACACTTACTAGCTGTGTGACCCTGGCCAAGTCACTTACCCTTTGCCTCAGTTCCCTCCTCTCTGAAATGGGGATAATAAAAGCCCTGCCTCCCAGGGTGTTGTGGGGATACAATGAGATAATGTTTGTAGAATGCCCAGCCCCATGCCTGGCACACAGTGGGGACATGTAAATGCCAGTGATGGTACTTTGAGGGCAGAACTCGAGGCTCAGCAACCTCTGAGCTTGGGGGGGGATGCCGCCTGGGTGTGTGCTTCTCCTGGGGTGCCTCGGGCTTAGGCTGAAGGAAAGGGAAAGGAGATGGAAGGAAGAGAGGGAAGGGAGGCGGCTTCCCAAGCAAGGGGCTGCTCAGGTGTCCCAGTGCCACAAAGCCCTCCCCAAGCATGCCAAGGTCTTTGGAAAACCTTCCTCCCTCTTTCACTCCGTAGATGGTCTGGCCTTCCGGGGTTGTAGGCTATTCCTCACATAGGATTCTTCATCTCCCATCTCTACGCCTTTGCACTGGCTGTACACCATGCCCGCCGGGCTTTCCCTCCCCACCTTCATTCCTGTGACACTCAGCTTAAATCTGCCCTTCTGCAGGGGTCCTCTCCTGGTTGCTCTGGCTCCCAGGGCCTTCCCCTCCTTCCACCTCCTCTTTAGGTTTCTTGTGGGATCTCTTTGTCTTTGACCTTTCGTGTTGCTTCTGCCATTAGGACGAAGGTTCCTTGGGGATGGGGACTGGCTGGACTTCTTTGTATGTCCAGCCCTTTTCACGGCGCCCAAGCCCAGAACAAGCCCTTAGTAAATTCTTGGTCCACTGAGGCGTCACAATGGTGTAATCTTTAGCTGCGTTTCCAAAACCCAGCAGAGGCTCGGGTTTTCTTCCCTGTCAGATGAATGGGGTTGGAGCAGGAGATGGCTGAGGCTGCCTCCAGCTCTACTTTCTGTGCTTCTCCCATCATGTCGGGAGGACTATGCTAAGGGGTGGGCGCCATGTAGAGTCCAGACAAGGCAAAAGAGCTGGGTTGGTGCCGTTGGAGGATTCACTGGAGGAACTGAGAATGTTTGGCCTGGGGAAGAGAAGGCTGAGGGTGGGAGGAACATGATAGCGTCTTTAAATAGGGAAGACGGGGTATGCTTGTTCTCCTGGGCCCAGGTGGGAGAACCAGGAGCAGTGACAGACGTGGTCGAGTGGCAGATTTAGGCCTGTTAAGAAAACCCCACAAAGTGGCATGGGTTCCCTCAGGAGGTAATGAGCTCTCCATCCCTGGAAGGCTGCAAGAAAAGGCAAGATTTTTGTACACTCTGTTGTAGAAGGATTCCCATTCAGGTATGGCTTAAAGGAGATGACCTTTGAGGGTCCTTCCAGCTCTAAGACTTGGTGAATCTGTGAGTTAAAGGTACAGACAGATGAACTAAGTGCCACCTGCCGATTGATCAGTGAGCATTTAGGAAGTGCCAGGTAGAGAGGGAACATTGTCTAGGGGTAGAGAGCTGGCTTCCAAGCCACAGAGGCCGCCTGCCTCTCACCCTGAGCAGCTATGTGACCCTGAACAAGTCCCTTCCCCTCTCTTGGGGCTCAGGACAGCTCCCTGCAACTAAAAGTTATCCAACGATGGCACTGGGCATTGGTAGAAGGAGTTCTGTGGCCACTCTTGAGGTCCAGACTCTCCATATTCCCATGTGCCAGAAACGCATCATTGATGGCCCAAGGATCTGCGAATGAGGGAGCTGTGATGAGGCTGCAGCTGAATGTGAGCATCAAACTGGAAAGTCTGAGCCCTCTTCCTCCAGAAAGCAGGGTGGTATAGGGGGAAAATGCAGAGTCAGAAATGATGTGGGTACTTTCATTCTTGGAAGTCAACCCTCCTTTGGAAATGCTCCTGGTTCCCTGGAGCTGGCATGGTAGTCATCAGAGGGTGGCTAACATGGGTGGGGGAGCGCAAGTGAATGACCGAGCCCATGGCATCAGAGGAAGCTATCCCTAGAGCCCTGTGGGTGAGATACGGCTGGCACCCAGGGCACCAGAGAGAGCCAAGTTTAAAGGTAGCAGAGGGGAGGGCAGCGGGTTTGGTGGCACTCCAGGTCTGGAGGTCAGCTAGTGCAAGGTCATGGCTGGGGTGGGGGGAAGATGAGCCCTGCGTGGGAAGAGAGGAATGCAAAAGAAGTCTGGAAAGACAGAAAAAGGCACATTGGGAAGAGAGTTCATGCCTAAGGGAAGAGTTTCTCTGTGACCCGAGAGAGCTGTCTGATTGCTCAGAGATGGCGTGGAGTGGCAGGAACTCTGTCCTCACTCCATTAACATCTGCCCCCTTCTTGGCTCCCTTCTTCCCTCCCTACACTCCCGGCTCTGTGCTTTGGCTCACACATGGGAGCCCTTGAAAATGCCTGGAGGTAGGGCCTTCTTCTCTCCAGCTAAACATCTGGGACTCGCAGGGGCATGTCAGACGTGGTGTGGTCTTGGTTCCTGGTCCTCCCGGATGCCTTCTTCACATAACTTGGAGTGACCTTCAGTGCCTTGAGTCCAAAACACCCATCTTACAGATGAGGAAACCGAGGGCCTGGAACCTGCCCAAGGTCAAATAGGTACAAATGTGATCCCTCTTGGATAATGGATTTAGAGTTCAAATGGGTTCCAGGCCAACTCTCTCGTTGTACAGATCAGGAAACTGAGGCACACAGAAGTTAAGGACCTGGTGCAGAGCCCCACAGCGAGGAAGTGTCTGAGGGAGAGCTTGAACCCAGGCTTCCCTGACTCTTTCCACCGAGCCAAACTCAGGCTGAGCCTGCTTCTTCAGATGTGAACTGACTAGGAAGGAGGATCATTCCTTTGCTCACTCTGGATGCAAGAAAGTATTTCTTTCATTCTTAAAATGTGGAACCATGTCTGGAAGGCCTGGCCCTCAGTGGTCTCTGGAGTATTTCTCATGCAGACCAGAGTACTTATCAGCTCCCCCAGGCCTTTGAAAAAGAGCCCATTTGTGGAATGAGACGTTGGAGAGGAGTTCTCCAAGGAGTGTGGGTGGGGACACAGGCATCTGGCTGATGGGCTGTGGGGGCCCTGAGCAAGATCTGGAGAGGCAGGCCTGGGAGAGATTCCTATCTCCCTGGAATGGCCCTGCCTGGAGGTGGGGAGATGGCCCTGATGATCTTCCACAGTTTGGTACAGTCCAAGGATAATAGCCAAGGCAAGGTAGACTTTTTCTCATCGCAGCAGGGAGTGCTGGGGAGGACTCCTGGACTGCGGTTTTTAAAGTTTTCCTTGGTAGGGGGGTCATTTCATTCCATGCATTCTTCCACTTTCCCTGATGCTCTCAAAGTAGGGGGAGGAGGGGAGAGAAAAGGAGGATTGGATTGGTCCTTGAGAACAGCAGGACCAGGACCAGCAGGGTCTGGTCAGCTCCATGGCCACCCAGTCCATCATGAACATACCTGGGGTTGGGGTGGAGATCAGCACTTCAGCAGTCCCCTGAGCTGGACTCCCACAGAAGTGTTAGTTTCTGCTGCATGTCTGCAGTGTCTTCTGGCTGAGATTCTCCTGGGTACTCAGCTGCAGCTTTGGGGTAGCTAGCCCTTTGCTCCTCAAGCCATCGTTCTGTTGGCTCCCTATGGATCTGATGGGCTGAAAGTGCTAGACCATCTCTCCAGACTGATCTTGCCTGGCTTCCCCTCACACACTCTGTGTTGGAGCAAGCTGGAAAGGGAGAAGGCTCTCCTAAGCCTCCTGGTTCTGGGCTCCTGGTTCAGAGACTGGCTCTCTCGCCACCAAGCCACACTGCCTTCTAAGCCCATAGCAGATATATGTATTTTTGGAAATGGATTGTTCCTTTCTCCTTCCTCCTCATTGGATATTTGAGGAGCTGAGGCCCAGAGAGGCACAAGTAATTTGCCCAAAGTCAAGAAAGAAAGTGGCAGACTCAGGCTCCACATTCCGGTCCTCAGCATCCTTTCCACTTCTCAATTCTGCTTTCACTAAAGGCTGGGCTGGGTTCATGAATGGGCTCCTTTTCAGATGTGGGATCTGGTCTGTATGAGAAATAACCCAGAGATCCCTGCAGGGGCAGTGAGAGCCAATGGAAAAAGAGCAGCCCAACACTTTTTGGTTGTCCCTGATGCTTAGAAGGCAGCCCAACTTTGGGGCTTGGGTTCAAGACCAGACCCTCCCTGGCCACAGTGAAGGAGGGGTCTGAGCAGTCTGCAGGAAGGATGTTAGGTTCTGAGTCATGCTGGCTCTGACCCTAGTCCCTCTGATGGACTGAGCCCCTCCTGGCATTCGCTATAATGCCCTTGTGAGCCCAGACCTGGGCCTTGTGGAGACGGGCTCCTTCATATGGTGGTGACAGAATTCCACCCAGCCCTCCAATTGGTCCTGCCTGAATCACCATGGACTTTCTGAAAGGGTGCACACTGAGGTTAGGGAGAATCAACCTCTGGCAGGGAGTTCCCATTTCCAAAGCTTCCAAGGCTCAGAATATTTGGACCAGTAGCCACAACATCTTGACCAGCCTCCAAGGTTTGGTGAATCACAAAATCACCAGGTCATAGGTTTAAAGGGGACTTGGAAGGAACCTTGGCCAATGCCTGGTTTATCTCTTTGCTTTTCTAGTGGAGGGGGCAGAAGGTTGGAGAGCTTGGGTCTTCTGTTGGCTCCAAGTCAAATGCTCTGTCCACCACAACTTGCTGTTGCTGCCGGGCTGTGTGTGTGTGTGGGGCACCGGGCAGAGAAGACTAATTAAATGATTCATCCAGGGAAGAGTCTTTCGAAAAGCCCACCTCATACCTGGGAATCTTTCTAGAGGTGGATCTGGGAGGCTGAATTAGAGCAGCTCATGAGGAAGGTCCAGAGAACCTTAACGAGGTGGAAAACAGTAATCATTTGGGTAAACAGAAGTGTCTGACATCAGGCATTTCCACGTCTCAGCGTTTTCCTGGATGGGCCTCGTGGTTGCTAAGCAATCACTCAGTCAGTCAACCAACAAGCATGTAATTGTCTCTAATGTGCCAAGCATTGTGTAAAGGCCTGAGAATCCAAAAAGGGCACAACAGCCCCTGCCTTCAAGAAGCTCATGACGGAATAGGGGAGATTACAGGAGTGTGCCTCAGTCCGGATCAGACACATGGCATGCAGAGTAGGACAGTGACCTCCGTGGGGAAGACGCTGGAAGCCGAAGCCCTGGGCAGACAGGGGCTGGCCCTTCACTTTGCTGCCTGGTGGTTGTATGGAAGGACACTCTTGCAGATTATCCATACATGAGTTTCTTTGTGAATATGCGGGGGTAAGAGCAATTAAAATGTGCAAGAAAGGATTAATGCAAGGCCACTGGGGCTGTGTGTGGTCAGAGATGTTTTGCTGCTGGTTAAAACTTTTCCAGACAAGATGACAACTTGTTCACGGGAGGCAGGCTTGCTTTATCTACATCCCTCTGCCACCCTGTCCTTTTGGGCCGGCCCTGGGCTGCCAGAGCTCATGGCTGCTCACAGCCAGGCCAGCAGAGGGGGCTTGGAGTGCCTCCACCCGGAGACCCTGGCTAGGGGACAGAGCTTGCCCCTTGATGGAAGGGTGAGAGCCTCTGGGCAGAGAGGGTCCTCTTTCCAAGTGTCTCTGATCTTGGGGATGCTTTAGCTAAGTTCTTAAAATACACTTCCCCATGTGAAAAACAAACCCTTTGCCTTGACATTTCTGAGTAATCTGATGTTTTGTCCTTGGCATTTCTTCCTGTCCTTGGTACCAGGGACGGATTTTTCTTGGGGAGGAAGTGAGAACTCTCAATGAGACCAGTCTCTTGGCTTCCCAGCAGGCAAAGGGGGCCTTTCATGGAGCCTCTGGCCCTCTTTGTCCCCTCAGCACCTCACTGAACTCCAATGGTCTCCCCTACCTGGTAAGAGGCATTCCATGACTATCCCTCCGAGGGGCTCTGGGCCATCCTGGGATTGTGTCTTTGAGATGCCCCCTTCATCTTCACCTTCAAGGACCTCGGGGCTCCTCAGGACATCATGCACCTGATTTGCTGAGGCCCAAATCCTTGTCAAATGAACTGATCCTTGGATGAATCTCTGATGCCACCTGGGAGTCTGCTCCATCTGGAGATATGGACTGAAGCTCCATGCACACCTGCCCATCCCAGGGAGATCATGTTCAGGCTGTGCTGACAGTACTATAGTCCTTATTCTTCCTGTCGGGCATCCTCTTCTGGATTCTTCTGTCCAAGCAGTCATGCATACAGTGAGCTTAGGGATGGACTGACCAGAGGTGAGGATGCCAAATGATAAGGTCCAGAGGGAGGACAGCCACTCTGTACATGGCATAATACTGTACCTGGGGTGGGAAGGGGTGGTTGGCAGCTGTCCTCTCCCCTACCTCCCACTATCTGGTTTTGGACAGCAGTGCAATGCCAGTTGGAAGTTCTCAGCCAGGCTGGAGAGATGGCGTCTCCCAAGAATGGTCTGTACCACAAAGAAGACTGGCCGGCTGTCTGTCAGTGACTCACCCAGGTCATCACAGGCAGTTCCCACAAAGGCAGACAGAAGAGAGAGTAGGAAGCTCAATGCAGGTGAAGCCTGGGATGTTAGCAAAGCAAATGAGGGTAAGAAGGAGACTTATTTCCTTTAGCTCTTGTCTGAGCCTGACTTGAGGTAATTGTTGATTTGACTTGGTGCTGGAGTCCCTGAAAAGTCAGACTCTCACACCAAGGCGGGGAAACAAGCACCTCTCACTGAGACATTTTAAATGCATGGTGGGAGAAAGATGAGGGGTGTGTCTCTTTCTGTCTCTTTGGCATGTCCATTGCAGAACTTCGTTGGAGTTTTGGGGTAGTATTAGCCTTTCCAGGACACATCAGAGAAGTGGGAAGGGTTTTGGGCCAGGGTGATGTAGGTCTGTGAGGCTCCAATGGTTGATGGTGAAAAGGAGAGTGGGTGGCCTTTGTTCAGATGTCATCTCTGGGCCTCAGAGCCACATTCTAAAGAGCAGGGTTTCTTAAAAAAGGTCAAATGATGGCGAAGCTTTCTCCCAGCTCAATATTTCTACGGCTAGATGGTACTGGTGGTCACTTGCAGCTCTTAACATTCTGTGATTCTAATGTCCCTTCAGCCACTGTTCAGTGGCAACATGGGGAATTAGCATGGAAAACCCCCTCTATCGACTCAGATTGTAAACCATCCCTGACTGAGTGATGACCTGTGGAAATACTGTCATCAGTTATCAGAAGTGGGATTCGAACCCGAGTGGTTCCAGGTCCAGCACTCTATCCATGAAGTCCATGTAGCTCTCACAGAACCATCCAATCCATGACTCTATGGGCTCCAAGGTCCTTCCTGTCAAAAACAATGCCAGTTCTATGAATTCATCATTCGTACCACTGAGTCCAAAGATAGTGAAGTTTTGCTGAAAGTATTTTCAGAAAGTGTGTGTCTCTGTTGATGTTAATTCAATTCATTTCAGCAATATTGCTTATTAAATACTCATGAGGTACAAGGCAGAAATCAAACCACATCCATCCCTGAGGAGCCTATGGCAAATCCATCCCAGCACAGAGGAATGAATCTCTAATGGTGAGGCCAATGGGCACCACGATGAGTGTTATCGGATCACTACAGGCACAACTAGGCTGGGGTGAGAGAGAGTTTGTGTGGGTACCCCAGCCCCGTACTTAAGGAGAGAAGAGCAAGGCAGCTGAGTTATGGTCTAGGTCAGTTTGAGAAAGACAGCAAAACAGAGAGACAGAGACACAGACAGAGACAAAGAGAGACAGTGGGAAGAGGGAAAATGAGGAGGAGGGGTCATTCATTGCCCTGAGATAACGCAGTAGGGAGTTCTTAGACAGGACTTCTCGGGCCACTGGGTTCAACTAGCGCCTAAACAAGAGTCCCCTCCACAATCCCCCAAGAAGGGAACATGCAGCCTTTGCTTGAAGACCTGCTCTGTAGGTTGTTATAACTCTCGACTCATCCCTCAAGAGAGACGGCACCCACTCCAAGTGGTGAGCCTGTAAGCGGGTCCCGGTGGCAGGATTGTCCAGCTGCCCCAAGGCTCAGGTGGACGTGACGCCACCGAGAAGCTGGTGTGTGATGAGCTCCAGCTTCCCCAATAATCTCTTCTGAGGCCACTCCTTAGAAGGAGGACTTGCAGATCAGGGGTCTTTTCTGCACCCCCCCCCATTGTCACACCCCACAGGTAGGCACCTACACACAGACTCCCCAAGAGTCCTGCCCTGGTGACCTACACCTGTCTCATTGGTTCAGATCACAAGCAGCAGAGGACAGAGGGCCTTCTAGGTAATCGGCTCCCAGCTTCCAGACTGTCCAAGTGGATAGCAGACATATAGAGGTGGTGGTGATCTCTGTGGTGTCAAATGAGATGAATGAGAAACCCCTAAGGAACTGAAAGCTTTCTGGGAACTTCAGACCAATGACCTGGCCATGGATGCTTTGTGAGAGTATAGGGTGTGTCATGAAATTGAGGGCTGCTGAGTCCTTAGAAAGGGAAGTGGTGATCACCAGGAAGCAGTGTGGGATCCCTAAGGGTATGGCAGGTGCTGCCGGTCCTGTGCTGGGTCTCTCTTGAGAGCTAATTGTGCAATTCTCCATGTGAGCATTAACACCTCAGAAATCAAATGACACAAATCAGGGCTTGATTTACGGTTCTGTCGATTGTTTAGACCTAAGAAAGTGGCGGAGAAAATGTTAATAATATGGTCTAAATTTAAAGGTCTGACACGGGCAATCATCTCTTCTTTTTTGACTCAGAGTGCTGGTTGCTAAACATTTACAAAAGCACCACACGTCCTACTCTGACAGACCAAGAGCATTTTGCAGAAATGGGGCCTGTGGGTTTGGAGGCCGATCTTTGGATCCAGCCCCCATGACTCTGCTAGACTCCCCCCGGTCATCCTCCGCATCCCTAGTGTTGCAACATGAAGAATGCTGCATCTACCACAGACTCATGGCCCTTCCCCTTCCCCTTCCTTCCTGGGGGATGCCTGGCGCTGGCAGGTCAGCTTCTCTTCTTTCTCAGAAGGAAAGCTTGCACCTACACCCTGCCTGGACCCGCACCTCCAATCACTCATATCTCCGGTTGCCTTCCCCAAGGGGAGTAAGCTTTCAGTGGGGAAGAACTGTCTTACCTGCTTGTGTTTATATCCCCAGCATTTAGACACATGTATAAATAGTAGATTTTAATAACAGCTTTATCATTCATGCATTTGTTCACAATTGTGTGGGGCTTCATTGCTGCTTGGACTCTTCCTTCCCTCTTTCGGATACTCCAGAGTATTGATGACAAAGGTTTTCTTCTCTGCCCTGCCTGCTGTCACACTAGCAGCAGAGCCCCTCATCTCTCAAAATCACTCCCCACTTTTCTCCTGCTCATTCATCCTAGAGTACAAGGTGAACTTCTGCCTCACTGAGGCTAATCCCTTTGGCCTGGTGCCCATCTCTCCTGCCTCTGCCAAGACCTTCTGCTGGGAGCACCAGCCTAACCCAGACCCACATCTCCAAAGGGCCGAGGTCACCTGTATGTTGCCCTGGAATCACCAACTCTGCCACATCCCAAGTAGGTTCATGGGAACTCAGCCTCTCTCTGGTCAGGGAATGGGACAATATTTCTGGGCTATGACTGATGGTCCCCAAAATGGAGCATCTGTTCACTCCTAGGGCCCTCGCTGCACAAGGTGCCAAGCGCTGGTCAATGGAGGACGGTGGTGCTCAGAGCAGACAGTGGCAGGAGGCCCGGTAAGCCCCGGAACAGGGATAAAAATAGACCACCATGAGCCTCAGCAAGGTCTGATGGAGCTGGGGGAGAGGGGCAGAATGTGGAGCCAAGGTGAGACTCCATGTTTAAAGCCGCCTTTGAATTCGATGAGAAGAGGTGGAGAGAAGCAAAGTCAGGACGCAGCCCGGAGGGTCCCCGTGGGATCCTGGATCCCCAGTGCTCCGTGGCTGCCCCATCAGCAGCCCCAGCAGATGTACAGAGGTTAAGAAGTGTCTTTATTGAGCCTCATTCCCTCTGATCCTTACAGCCACTCTGGGGAGTAGTCAGGGTTGGGGACTCTGGGGCCATTTCGTAGAGAAAGACTCCACCCAGGTAGTGATCCAGCTGGGACTAGCAGCTATGGCCCCTGACTCCCCGAGCATGGCTCTTCCTGTCAGACCACCCCACCCTGTAGACATGTTCCAAGGCTCTCTGGTGGACACCCTCCTCTTCTTTCTGAACACATTCATTGGTTGGAGGAGTTGGACATCTTTAACCTAGGGAGGAGAAGCCTGGGCTGTGGTAGTGGGCCAATGAGAGCTGTCTTCAAGTGTGTTAAGGGGTGTCCTCTGCAGGGGGCATAGCCCCGTCCTTAGCCCCAGAGGGCGGAACCAGGAGCAAGGGGGGAAGGTGCAAAGAGACCAATTTTGAGGTCGGGAAGACTTCCCAATGAGAGCAGCTATCAACAAGTGGGCTGGGCTGCCTCTGGAGGGGCTATGTGCTCACTCCTGGTAGGTCTTCAAACAAGGGTATGGAGGCTTCTTGATTGGTATGGTACAGGGGACACGCCCAACATTTGGGTAGGTGGTATAAGCTCCTTGAGGGAAAGGTAGGTTTCATTTTTAAATTCTGTACCCAGGGCCTAGGACAGTGCCCTATATATAGTGACTATAGTATAGTCACTATACATGCATGTAGACACATGCACATGTGCACACACACACGCACACACATAGACACACACCGCATATACATGTATCTATCTATCTATCTATCTATCTTAGATGAAATATGACTTGTGTTACATGTATACATCCATGCACAGGGGCATTGAATAAGTGGCTGCTGATGCTTGCTTGTTTTCTGGTTCAGGACTGAGTTAATGCTTTGATTGGAGAACTCCTCTCTTGGCCCCTTTGCTCAGGCCTGTCCCTGCCTTTAAAAAGAACAACCATAACAAAAGCCACATCAGCCGCGCTGGCGGGCTGCTGGGAGGGGGCAGCAATGGGCGGGGCTTGCGCATCCGCCCTGCTCTGACAGCTGCCTGGCGATGGATCGGCGCCCGCCTCCCGCCTCCCGCCTCCCCGGAGCCCCTCCTACCTCTCCTGCATTTCTTAGAAATTAGCAAGGATGATGTTTCCAGCTTTAGAAAGCTTGTTTCCCCCCCATCTTTCCTCTCCTTAGCTGTCTTTTATGCAACAATTACCAGCTAATAGCGGCTCTGTGTTGGTTTATGCGGCCATAATGTGATCCCCAAGCGAGTCCACGCTGAGAGCAGAAGGAAATCAGTGGGTGGAAGTGTCTCAGGAAGCCTGGGAGGCTGCTCCAGCAGGCAGGAGCTCTGCCACATTTAGGGCTTTGGGGCGGAGCCGGCCCTAAGAAGATGCTTTGGCTGTCTGCTGAAAGATGGGCTTCATTAGCAGGGCCAGTGGCCTCTGAGGAACCGTTTTCTCAGAAAAACCCAAGAAGGGAGCTTTGATTATTTTCAGGAACGGACACCAGGCTTCCCAGCTCAGAAACAGCCGGTTCATCTGATCGGCTCTTTGGAGGGCGTGCAGTGGGCGCCCCTTCCAGCTCAGAGCCAAGGGCAGAAGCTCTGCCTAGCTCTACCTCCATCCGAGAACCTTCCATTCCCCATCATGGCATGCAGGTGGAGGAAGTAGGAAGAACAGTCAGTCAACAAACATTTACTAAGCATACTCTGACTAAGGTCTGGGATACAAAGGTAGGCTAAAACCCAAGCCCTACCCTCAAGGAGGGCAAGCCTCCGTGTATCCCTTGGGTAAGAGGACAGTAATGCTGGAGAGAAGGCACCACCAGTGAGGGCAGGATTGGAGCTGAGTCTAGGAGAGAGCCAAGAGATGGTGGAGATGAAGGGGGGATCTCCAGGTCTGGGGGAGCTCCAGGAAGGGATAGGGAGGGAGGGGTGGGCATGCCCTCTGAGGATGTGAGAAAGAGCAAGGCAGCTTCTGAGCCTGCCAGGTGTGCTACTCTGGCCCCTGCTTCCTTCTCTTCTCATGTTCAATGGTGGGGGGAAGCATTTATTTATCCCACAAAATTCTTGTAGTGGGAGTGTCTTCTTGTCTCTAGAAATGGGGGTTCTCCTGTGCCTTGGCACTGGATGCTTGGAAGCCAACGGTCAGATTTACTCTGAAATCATGCTAACTTCACCTTGTCTGATAATGCCCATTGGTCCAGCCTGCCAACGTTTTCTTCTCTCTAATTCTGAGACTGAATCTGCTGCTGGAATAGTAGAGTCCCTTCCAGTCTTGTATGATACAAAAGCCAAACCCTGGACTGTGTCAGAAGGTCTGGGTTCAAACCCTTGCTCTGCCACTTGTGACTTGTGGGAACTTGTACAAATCTCCCTTTTCTGGACCCTCTGTTTTCCCCTTGGCAAAATGAGGGAGCCTTCCTGCCCTTTAATAGGGCTCTCCAAGTGCTTTCCCACTCACCAAAGGCCCCAGAGATCAGAGAGAGAACAGAAACCCCCTGAGGGCAAGGTCTCTTGGTTTAACTGTGACCTAACGCAATACCTGATATGTAGTAGGCAATTAATGCTTACTGAGTGATTGAATTACACAGTCTGAGCTCATTTTACAGATGAAGAAACTGAGGCCTAGAGTATTCAAGCTTGCAGAATGTGTAGCAAAGCCAGTATATGAGGTCAGGTCAGACTTTGGACCCCTCCCCAATGCTATGTCCCAAGGACAGGTGTCAGCCCCCTCCCCCAGCTCTTCCCTAGCCCCTTTCCCTCTAGTAGTGTTAGGAGAACGAAAGGAGGGTTGCCAGGCTTTCCAGGAGAAAGGGTCTTATCTGCTGGCTGGTGGAACTCAGGAGCCCTGGAGGAAATGGCTCTGGGTGCTGTGTTTGGGGGATGGAGAGACGCAGAATTTCCTTACTGTGGTAATCAGAGACTTGCCAGAGAGGGCCAATAGCCAGGCATCTCCCTTACCCTTTGACACCATCTGGACACCCAACTTGCTGCTCGCATTGTAGGCAGCATCAGACTGGTCCTGGTAATCGGTGACCGCAGGGTTCCCTCAAACCAGTCTCTTATCCTTAGTGGGGATGGAGCTCTCTTTTCCTTCTGGTCAGTCACTTTTTCCCTACAGTGAAATGGTCGTGATGGGATTATGGCAGAGCCCTCCCTTGAAAGGGATCTACAAAGTGTGAGTGACCAAAGATAATGGGGGGGGGGGGTTGAAGTAGGCAGCTAGAGCTGGGAAATGCTCCTGCCTTCAGCAGGCCAGATGTTTCAGCACCTTCTTCCAGGGCATTGGTGCCTAGGAGCGGCCGATGGGCAGTAGGGCAGAGGGAGTAGTGCCAATACTCCGCTCTGAGGCAGAGGGAACCCCCTGAATGTGACTCACCAGAGGGAAAGAACCCAGATTGAATTGGCCGGAGAGTCCAGAGATGGGCCCTCAAGGAATTCCAGCCCCCTAAAGACCTCCACAGTCCTCTGTAACCTGTCATTCATGTCAGCCAAAGCCCCTCCTCCTGGCCCCTTCCCCTGGCTTGTAAGTGAGTGGGAAGGACACTGAAATATGGCCTGAGCTTATGACTGACCCTAACCCAGGGTAGAGTATTTCTTCTCCCTAAGAGTCAGTTTTCTTATCTGTAAAAGGGGTTCATCATACTCGAATGCTTAACCTTATGTGGTAAGGAAAATGTTTTTGGCAAGGACAGACCCACTTTAACTTGGATCACAGGCTTGTTATTCTCAATGCAGTAGGAGTTAGTCACTAAACATTGAACAGGTACCTAGGCTCTGCACTAACTGTGTTGAGAACCGACCGGGCACCAAGGTTGCTCCCTCTGTCTGGCTGTCCTTGGGGTGAGGAGGGCAAGTGCAATCTTCCCATCCTAATGGCCAAGCTCCCTCTGTCTGCATTTTTGACCAGCCCACTTTTAGAACCATGGCTGGACCTTCCATGAGCAGCCACCAAGAGGTCATGGAGACCTGAGTGTCCATGGCCGGGGCCTGGGTAGAAGCTGGCTTTCTGGCCAAGGAAGGTCAGGCCACAATCTCGAGGGTAGAATGTGGCTCCTGCCTGGCAGATCTACCTGCCTAGGAGAGGTGGGAACCCCACCTTCAGCCACTCATGAATGAGAGGCAGAAATTCTCTGTGAATGCAACCCCACTCCTGGCTTCAATCAGGGCTTGCCAAGAAAGTGTCACCTCCAACTGCTGTTTCTTTCTTTTCCCCCTTTAAATCTGCCTACCCCCAGCAGACGAGCCTATTAGAGCAGATGGAAATCTTAAGCAATCTCGGCTGGGAAGTCTAACTCACACATGAGGACAGGCTAGGGGAGGGATGGGGACGGGGAGGGGAGACCCTGGCCTGGGCAGCTTCATGGGACTCTGGGCCCCCCTGGAGAGTCCAAAGGCCCTCGGTCTCTGTGGGACCCTCAGAGGATCTGGTAAAAAAGCTTCAACTTAGCTGATGTTGGGATAAATACTCCTCCTGCAAGGTCAAGAATTGGCACTTCCAAACCCAAGACCAGGCTCAACCTCAGCTCCATGATCTATGGATGAAGGACCCAGGAGGGGTGGAATAAAGGAAGTTTCTCTGGTGAATGGCTCTGGCCTCCTCTTCTTCCTCACCATTTGCTTCAAGCCCCCCCCCCAATCCAGCCTTTGAATGGGAGGGGGCTTCCAGCGGCGCAAAGCCAGGGAGTTCCGTCTCCCTCTTTTGGCTTTCCCCTGAGTACCTGAGTTGAAATCTTGGCCAGATTCCTCGGCGGGCTGGGTGATTACCATTTCATGGGTGAGAGCACCTTCAAAGGAAAGGGCGTTTGGGGAGCATACACAGGAGGTGCTTATTCCTGGTCAGTGGGTCTGGTTCAAAGGTCTGGGGGAGAGGGTCAGGGTGTACGTAGAGGAACGGAGGGGGCTGTGACCTCTGGGTGCCAATCGGTGATGGAGGAGGGAAGCTCCTGTGAGTCTCAGGCCCACAGAAGGGCTTTGTGAGTGTGTCCTTGTAAACGAGCACTGCCAGCATTGTTACTGGGGCTGGGCTCCTTCTCATGCAGCTCAGTCTGGGACCTCAAGCTGCCACTCACAGCCCCTTCCCATCTGCTCATCCTGGAGAGCTCTGCTCCATGTCCTCCCAGAAGGTCATCATCAGAGGTCCACCCGCTGTGCTGGAGGCCTTCCTTTCCTTCCCAGAACATTGCCAGGGCTCTGGCCTCCTACCATCCCTCACCCTTGGCAGTGACCAACTCATCTTCTCTCACATCCACACAGCCCTCCATGATGCTGCCTCTTCCCTTTCTTCCGGCTTCCTGGTTCTCAGCCTCCTCCAGAACATCATCCCACTGCCCTCTAGGCAAGCTTATCTTTGGTTCTCCCAAGGCAGCAGTCTCCCCTGACACTCACAGAACTTGGCATGGGGAAGATGGGCCTTTGCTTTCATGGGAAACTGGGCCTTTTCCCATTCCCAAGCTTGTCCAGCTCTCCCCTTCCAGTCCAACTCTGGGCCCAACTTATTGCGCATCACACACCCTCTTGGCCAAAGTCTAGAGGGTGTCCCTTCAGGTTCAGGCTGAGATGGCCACAGGTGGTCTTTCTGCACTTGGTCTTTCTTGTGTGGGTGGACAGTACAGACAACTTTGAGTGTTTCGGGAGACTCTGCAATGCTTTGGGACTTGGCTGCCGGCACAATGTCATCTGCAAAGAGGAGAATCTGGAGGAGCCTGCCATCAATCAATCAATCATCATTTATTAAATGCCTACTATGCCCAGCCATTGCACACTAAGTGGTGGAGGAACATAAAGGCAAAGCAGAGTGCCTGCCCTCAGGCAGCTCGCGGTCCAATGGCCGCCAGCCAAGGTGATGGTCTTTCTTTTTTGGGTCCTCTGCTGCAGCTCATCCGTCACCTTGGGAGGGACTCTCTTCAAGCACCTGCCCTCTTGCCCTTGATGCCTGGCCTGGAGTGAGGTGTTTGATAGGATTTTCTGCTGTGACCTCTCCCTAGGAGCAGACAGGAGGCACCTTGTTGGAGAAGAGCCCGATCCACACTTTGTTCTGCTTTTCCATAAATCAACAAGCAACAGGACGATGGAATCTTATTCTCTTTCTGTCGTTCAGTCAGCTATAAAACGGCAAAGATACAGTCTGTTGCTGAGTGTCCTTTATGGATAACAGTCTCTTCCCTGCTCACACCCTCATGGAGGGCAACTTTCATTCATGGATGGGCCCCGTGGGCTGATTATGAGACGATTTGGTGGCCCAGGTGGATGGACTGGTAGAGTCGGAATCAGAAGGATCCAGGCTCAAATCTGGCCTTCCACACTTGCTGTTGGTGTGACCTTGGAGAAGTCCCTAATGTCCCCTCCCCTCAGTTCCCTGGAGTTATGAGGAGGGGATGAGATCATGTGTGTAAACTTTAGCTTCACAAACCTCCGACTGAAACATAGAACGAACCTATTGTAGCGGCTGGGGCGGCCGCTGCTTCCGCTCCGGCCTCCAGCCAGAGAGGCCAGGACTGAACTTGCTGAGTTTGTGCCTTCAGACCCCGCCGAGGCGGGAACGGGCTGCGCTTTCCCCAGCGTATTTTCTGTGCAAGTTTTGTTTTTCCTCTTTATTTTGTTTAGTGAAGGAAAGAGGTTGGAGGGAAAGAAAATAAATGCTTGTTAATTGGAAAAAAATCTCCATGTAGAAACAAAACAAAAATCCTCTACAGAGATGGGAGAATAGGCCTACGAGCTATTGGCCCGGTGTCGGATTAGCGAGGTCTGAGGATTCTTCGTGCCTTTGGCATCTTCCCTCCTCCCTGTGCCGGGATAACCATCTCCCAGCGCCCCACCACCGTCACCTCTCGCCCGGACCTCCCCCCCTCTCTCGGCTTGCCCCAGAAAGCCTGTGTCCCCTGCCTTTGTGGCTGCCCTTGGTGCTCTCTTCATTAGGGAGGGTCTCACACCTATGTTGGCTTTTCTGAACAGTTCCTCGTTTTTCCTGCTCCTGCTCCTGCTCCTGCTCCTGCCCAATCGGAACACCGCCAAACCCTCTTCCAAAGTGCCAGTTTTACAATCCCTTCCCATCCCCCAAGTCTTCTCTCCTCCAGGTCCAGTTCCTTCAGCTGACCCTGAGAGACAACAGCCTGAGGACCGTCACCAGACTGGTCACCCACGTCTGGCTGCTCTCTAGCTCATCAATATGCTTCCTAAAATAGGGGATCAGGAGCAAACACCACATTCTAGCTGACATCTGACAGTGCAGAGAAGACCAGAATGATCGCCTCCTGAGTCAGAAGGCCCCCTGGTCAGACACTCAGAGCTGGAAGGGAGCGGAGGGGCGCGGGGTCCAACTCCTCATTTTTCAGGAGAACAGACTGATCCTCCAAAAAGTGGAATGATTCCCTCGAAGCCCCACTGATCCTGCACCCTTGTGTGTCAGGCAGAGGATTCTGCCTCCACTCTTCTGATTCCAAACCTGGGGCTCTTCCCAATGATTTGTGGTGTTTGAAAAGTGCCATTTCAATGTGGTACGCATATGTTCCTATGTGATTTTATGTGAAGCTACCCTTTGGCTGATCCCCTTCATCTCTCTCCTTCTTTGTCTCCTCTTCTCCCTCTTTTCCTTCCCATCCTCCCATTCTGCTCTTCAAAAGTATTCCAGCACTCTTCAGACTCTAGTTCAGCCACATTATGGGTTGATTTGGCTTTTAGCACCTTGCACATAGTAGGGATGCAGCAACTATTTGTCGAACATTGTGAACTGCCTTGAAACTGGCTTATAATGTTTTAAA
This sequence comes from Pseudocheirus occidentalis, assembly GCA_028646575.1. Taxonomy (NCBI): domain Eukaryota; kingdom Metazoa; phylum Chordata; class Mammalia; order Diprotodontia; family Pseudocheiridae; genus Pseudocheirus; species Pseudocheirus occidentalis. The sequence goes on along the minus strand of CM053593.1, from coordinate 388,088,720 downwards.
AGTAAAACCATTCCGAGTTTCATACAACTCATTTTCAGACCCACTTGTGGGAATACCACCCTTTCATAGGTTGGGCAGTACCTGAATTAATTCACTTACATTAAAAAAAATAATTGATTATTCACTTAACTTTAAATGACACTGAGACCAATTAAGCATACATTTACAACTATTTACACTTGAAAACAAATTTCCACATACAATATGTCCAGATCAGCTTCTTAGTTATCCTTCTGCACCCCTTTTCTGTTCTCTGCTTGTTTCTTTCATCTTGCCATTTGGGTCTTTGCTACTGTCCTAGGCAGAAGGTCTATCTACTCTTCCAGTGGTCTGGTCTGCTTCCTTCACTTCATGTTACTTGATAGGACATTCTAAATAAAACTGGTTCTTTCCATGACATTGTGGTCTTTTACTGCATTCAAATTTTAGAATAGTTAATTTGCCCATTGACCAATTCTTTGACACTTGTCTTCTCCACTCTTTGCAATCATGAGGAATGTTGGATGTATAGATTTAGTTTTTTTTTCTGCAGATAATACTCTCAGGACATATGCCAATAAACATATTGGGACAAAGGGCATGCTATCTCATCACTATCATAGAGCATTACCAGATTGCCCTCTAAAAATTATGCCAACCTGCAATCCCACTGGCAATGTGTGAATGTACCTGTTTCTCCATCACCCAGTCAATGTTGAGTCTTATAGTTTTTCTTTATTTTCTTAGTCTGATGGGCATGAAGTGGTACCTGAAAGTTGTATTCATTTAAATCTTGTATATGCTCAGTGAGATTAAAGTTTTTCAAGCATTGCTTTTGTTTCGACACTAAGTGTATCCTCCTTGGTGAATAGTGCAGAGCAGTGGCAGCTAGGGTTTGCCTTTATATTTATATCAGTTCCTTATCAGTTTTAAATGTCATGATTTTCCCTTCTATTTTCTCCAAAGATTTCTCCCACCCAATTCTTTTTATCTTTATAATGTATTTTCCCTGCAGTACTTCCTAATTTTTATATAATCAAATTCACATGCTGTATAACACCTAAACTTCTTCCATGTGTTTTAATAGAATTTTATCTGTCTTGGAGGATTGTGATCATATTTTGTTCCCTTTTCCTCAAACTTTCTTATAGTTTATTTTCTTGTATTTTATTCCATGATCCAGCTGGAATTCATTATGTTATGTGATGTGAGGTAAGTATCTAAATCCAATTTTCACCATATTGCTCGCTAGCCAGTTTCCCCAACAACATGTATTAAAAATGAATCATGTCCCTGTTTTTTATTGTCTATCAGTTTTTTAAACATTTATGTTTTATATATATATATATATATATGTATATATATATACACGTATATATATGGGTCTATTTCTGGAATTCTTATTCTATTTCACTGGCCTACTTTTCTCTTTTCTTGTTCTTTCTTGGGCCAATATTAATAAATTTTGATGAGCACTGTTTTTATATATTTTAAATTCTGAAAAAACAAGTCTACTGTTATTGGGCCATTTACTTTCTATATATTTTTGCTATGATTTTATCCAGTCTATAAAGAAACTTATTGGGAATCACAATGATATCACATTTTAAAATAGAAACTGAATATACCTTACTAGAAAGGAAAAACTGGCCAGCAACTGGGGTCATTTTGGAGTCAGTCATCTGTGTGTAGTCAGATCACTGAAGAATTAAAATAAAGGTAAAAAGATCAACACCGAGCTGGGAGGAATGATGAAGATCAGAAGGCACCACCGTATCTGGCCTCACACGACCTAATAAAAACATTCTGTCGACTTTGAACAACAGGAAATGGAAAGAAGCAAAGACATTGACTCTGATTAGAACCATTTCTCAGGGAAGTTTAACCCTCTCCACAAGGATGCTGAGAGGTTCCAGAAATTGCTTTCACCAGAAAACTCTTAATCTCCTTGCCCAACAGAGAGTCCTGGCAACCAAGGGCAGTGCCAGTGTCTAGTACAAACCTACACGCTGCTCTTAATACAGAAGGATGGAGCAAGATCGAAGGAAGAGGGAAAAAGGATGGAGGGTGAGGCGAGCTTGCTGAAAGCTTGGTGTGAGATGGCCTATTTCCTGAATGACTGGAGGTTTTCTAGGTTCTTTTTTTGATCATGGCTTTCAGGTAGAACAATAATTTTAAATTGTCTCTCCTGGATCTATTCTCCAGGTCAGTGGTTTTTTCAAGGAGATATTTCACATTGCCTTCTATTTTTTTCATTTATTTGGATCTGTTTAATAGTAACTTGGTTTCTCATAAAGTCATTTGCTTCCATTTGCTCCAATCTAATTCTGAAGCAATTATTCTCTTCAGAGAGCTATTGAAATTCTTTTTTCCATCTGGCAAATTCAGCTTTTTACGGCATTCTTCTCCTCATTGGCTTTTTGGGCCTCTTTTGCCATTTGAGTTAATCTATTTTTTATGGTGTTATTTTCTTCAGTCAGGTTGTTGACTCTCTTTTCATGATTTTCTTGCATCATTCTCATTTCTCTTCCCAATTTTTCCTCCACTTCTCTAACTTGATTTTCAAAATCCTTCTTGAGCTCCTCCATGGCCTGTATTCAGTTCATATTTTTCTTGGAAGTTTTTGGTGCAGGAGTTCTGATTGTGTTGTCTTCCTCCCATTCCATGCTTTGATCCTTTTTGTCCCCCCAAAAGGAACCCAAAGTTGGATTTCTGTGCTTGCTTTGCTTCCTTAGCTTACTCATGTTGCCAGTCAGTTACTTGACTTTTGATCTCTTTGCCACAGTAGAATTCTGTGGAAGGGGAGAGCTTTGTCTCAAATCAGCAGGGTTTTTGCAGCTGCTGGAGCTATTAGGAGGCTGCTGTCTCTCCAGCCCCCACCAGCTTTGATTCATTGGTCACACACCTCAGGACCACCACCCAAGACCATGCCCAGATCCAGGCAGGTTAAAGCAAGAGCAATTACCCTCTGAATGTTTGCTTGGCCCTCTATGATCTGCAGGCCAGGAGTTCTAAAGCAGCCATGTGGTAGCGGCTGCACAGCCACCAGGCCTCTGCCACTTCTCACTTCTGGGGCAGGGGCCAACCCTGCTCCTCAGTCCCCCCAGTTCCAACAGTTTTCTTCATTGACATTTTACTTTGTCTTTGGCATTTATGAGTTGATAATTCTGGAAATTGCCACAGCTGCTGGTGATCTACTCTCCCAAAGTCTGCTCCAGCCACTGCTGGTTGGGGCCACCCTGGGACTAAAACTGTGGGCTCATCGAGGCTGGGCTCAACTCCCAGTGTGCTTTGATGAACCCTTCCTGTCTGACTTCCAGGCTGCCTTCAGTGGGAGATTTGTTTCTCTCTGTCTCTTTGTGGGTTCTGTAGCTCTAAAATTTATTTAGAATCATATTTTATGGGTATTTGAGACAGTTATGGGGGGAGCTCACAGAGTTTTCCTGCTTCTGCACCTCCATCTTGGATCCACCCCATGACCGGAGGTTTTCACAAAAAATCCAGAAATAGCTTTCTTTAGAGTGTTTTCCCTCAGATTAAAAAGAAAGCTGGAGGAAAGGCGAAGAAGGTAGGAAGGGAGTGGCAAAAGCCACAAGTTGGGTCTTAGTCTCTGGAGCAGTGAAGAGATGAGTCTCATTGGAAGGTGACCGACAGATGCGGAACAAAACAGGCCTTCTAGGAATTCATTGTGATAGATCCTTGTCATTGGTGAAAATGGAAGCAACACTTTTGGATTCCCTCACCTGTTTCTGAGGAAGTGGAAGATGAAGCGAGGAAGAGCCAAGGAGCTTCTAGTCACTGAAATTCTCAAGGCATGGCCGGCACTGACCTTTCCCCCTTGGCCATCCTCCACATGTCAGCAGTCATCAAGTCTTGTTAAATATTGCATTGTTATAAAATTAAGTATTATATTATCAGGTACTAATATGTAACACAGGAATATACATTAAAGTATTGCATTATTGCTACAATCTTGATTTTCTAAGATAAAGCTTGGACATTTGGCCATTAATCAATAAAGACGCTGTTTCTAGCTTGAGATTCTGTTGTCTTCACTAGGTAAAAAAGTGGCTCATTTCAATCCAGTGCAAGCCAATCAAAGTTGGCCAGGATTGCTGAGCAGAAGAGTCCCCTCACTCCCAGCAGAGGAAGGCGCGAGCCCTGACTTTCTAGCTGGCAAAAACATATCCCCACCTCTCCAATGAAGGAGTCCTGCCCTTTGCTATTAAAACCTCTTCCAGGCTTCAGTCTATGAGTTTGTGAGCCTTGATTGCCAATTTAATTAAGCCAACCTCCCCTAAATCTTTACCATTACAGAAAACTGTAAGCAATGCTTGGTGACCAGTGCCGTTTAGGGGTCCAGTGAGTGAGTCAATACCTGGTCCTTGTGTCTCTAGTAGGAGGAATATGGCACATGTATGTGAATAATGATGGTGATTATTTCTGGACCAGACCTATAATTGCCTTGGTGTAGAGAACTCCCAGTGAGGAAACTCCCTCTACCATTGCAGACAGAAGCAATACAGAGGCCAGAAAGGTGTTATTTTAAAGAGAATATTGCCCCTAGAGTCAGAGGACCTGGGTTCAAATCTTACCTCTGATACTACTTGTGTGATTTTATTTGGGGAAAGTTATTTAGCCTCTCTGGGCATCAGTGTCCTTATCTCCTCATCAATGAAGTAATTGGAATAGATGAGATCAGCAATACAGGATCAAGGGTCATACAGCCAGTATGTATAATGAGCTTCCTTGAGAAACCTCTCAGGCCATCATTCTAATACAAAACGAAAAAGAAGCAGACAAAATAGGAGAAATGTAGCTCTGTGTGCATCCTGAGGAGTGGAGAGTCACTAATGACTTGTGGAGGCCATCAGGAGAGGTATGGAGGAAGACGAAGGCATGAGGCATGGATGGGGTAGGGTTGATCACCCTGGCTGGGTCAAGTACGAGATAAGGCAGAAAGGTTAGGGAGCAGCCAATTGTGGAGGGCCAGGACTGCCACGTGGAGGTGTCTGCAGCTTACTCAACGGTCGGCAGGCTTTGTGCTAGAGTGTTGAGCAAAGGAGCATCATTAATGACCCCTGGACACTGGCCAGAATAGAGGGGGAGGTGGGCTTGAACTCGAGGGCCTCAGCTCTGCTGACCTGTCCCCTGGGAAAAACTCACAGAGATCCCGACATCACATCATCAGTGCATCATCCAAGGATGTGACATCCATCATGCTAATTCTTCTGCACCATTTCCCAATTGGAAGGAAGAGGAGTTGAAGGAATTGGTTTAATAGCAAAAATTACCTTCTCTTCCATTGGAAGAACTTGAGGAAGGATCAAGTAGCAAACAGACTTATGGTGGTTAAATGCTCTCCCTCTCCACAGTCTTGGACACATCATAGTTTCACGGTCTTACACCTGAAAAGGACCTCGGAGGCAACTTGTCCAATCTTAGGAGACTGAGGCACAGGCAGGTGAAGTCATTTGCCTAAGGTCACCCTGGTAGTAGTCATCAGAGGCAGGATTTGAACCCAGAACCTCCAAATCCATGTTTTGGAAATGCTTAAAATGGATGTATGATGTTATGGCACACACACACACACACACACACACAGACACACACACACCTGGGCTGAACTCCTGTCTGCAAACTGGTATTTCTTTCAGAGAAACTTGTGAATGTGTGTATCAGGAATAACCAACTTCCTATAGACATCAGACCTCAAGCTGAAGATGAAAGACAAAGCCTTACCAGCCTGTGCCAATTAGGCTGGTACCCACAGACTTGGGGGAGAAGTTAAAAATGAAACAGAAAAAAAATTCCCTTTTACCTTGGAAGAGAGATCTGTGAAAGAGCAGCTTCCTTCTCTCAAAGGAGATGGCAGTTGCTATTTTTATTGCACATGCAAAATCATTTTAATATCCCAAAGTTGCTCAGATTCTGGAAGCTTTTCATGTCCCTCATGGCACCCAAAGAGTCCCCAAAGAGCACCCAGCCCAGAACCTGCTCCTCTAATAGCTCCATGCTGAATGAATGAGTGAGTGAATGAATGAATGAGTAAATTAATGGAGTCCATGAACAAATGAATGAGGGAAGAGAATCCAGGGAAGTGGGTGGGGCTGGCAACTCAGGCTAGGAAAGTCTTCATTGTTCATAGTGCTCAAAAGCTGTCGATCATCTTGGTCCCCTCTCATGTACAGAGATTGAATGGAATTGCTGAATCTCGGTTCCACAGTGTTGAATAGGAAATAGGAACTTGGCGAGATGCTCCAAAGGGAACTTAGAGCCGGGTGCATAGGCTGCCATTTGTTTATGAGCATTGGAAGGAGACAAGATACAGGTGGTCTCTGGAGAAAGTGCTTGAGTGCAATCGACTCATTCATTGTAGCTGTCAGATTAAAGATGGAGTGAGTGGGAAGGTGAATCTTGACTTAAGGATGACCAAAGTAGGAAAGACCTTGGGACTTATGGCTCTAGATTGTGTGTGTGTGTGTGTGTGTGTGAGTGTGTGCTGTATAGGAACTATGAAGGGGGAAGAGAGGGCAGATGGGCAGCCTCGATGGTGGCAGGAATGGGGAGGGCTATTACAGAGAGGACATAGGAGAACAGAATGAAATGGCAGGTCTAGGATGGGGGCAGATTCACGATCAGCTCTGGACAGCGCCGATCGGTGCCACAGAGATGTACAGCAGCGGGTCCCCGAGGCATCTCAATAAGCCCTTGGTTTAGCCCAGCCACACACTTCGTTTATGTCCTGATAGATGAGGTGATACTGTGAGAGAGGAGGAGCTCCCCACGACTAGATGAATGTGTGTTCTCTGTCCTTTATGGACCAGAATCAGTCTGGGCGGCTGAGCCAGAGCACCTGCCCTTTCCCATCTCTGTGCCTTTGCCGGGGCTGGCTCTGTGCCTGGAATTCAACGCTCCCTATTTGAACGCTTGGTTTCCTTCAAGGCTTTGCCTGGATTTTCTTGTGGTTTACCCTGTTCTGATCTCCTTTCTTTCCCCTTTGTCCTCAGATTCTCACACAGACTTGGCTGTTTGTGTGTTCTGTCTCCCCCTGACCCCTTACTTAGTGAATGTAAGCTCCTTGAAGGCAGACATAATTTTTCTGTGTATCCCCAGCTCTACCCACAGGGCTTGGTAATAATGAGCACTAAATAAATGCTGATTGGATTGGATCGGATTGGACTGGACTGGATTTGACATTTCTTGGAGGTACAAAAAGATGGGGAAAATGCATGAATCCATTGTTGATGGTTTCTGGTCTGAATTCTGGTCTGACTCTTCTAGTAGGTAGGAGAATTTGAAATAATAAAGTAAAGAGTCCGGTAACATGGTAGGTCTTATTAGTGATGGTGGAGCCGGGCTGAGCCAGGCCGAGCTGGTTCTGGGCACTTGGTGGTGCTGGTACCTGAGTTAGCGGGGACAGCAACATGAAGGGGCAATGTTGGGGTCACTAGCTGAGGGGCTTTGGGCTGAATGCTGATTCTTGGGTAAGGGGGCAGATTCTCAGAGCCACGGTTAGTGACATTGTTGGAAAGGATGGTCTCATAACACATAGAGCCCTGACGTTGATTCCTTCTCGTGTTCATAGAGAGGTCTAGGGCCAGCCCAAGGCAGGCAATTTCCTTCCTTTTGGTGATGGCCAAAAGAGTGAGAGTAAGTCCTGGGTCTTAGCACCCCTCCATGTAGCAGTCTCAGTAGGTGAACTGATTTGTCCTTTGTTGTATTTGGATGTGCAGTGGAAGATGTATTAGATTTAGAGGGAAAGAATGGATTTGAACCCCCACTCTGTCATTTACTACCTCTTGGATTTCTGGATCTCAGTTTCCTCATCTGTAAAATGATGGACGATATCTATGGGGTATAATGTATCTTCCAGGTCTAAATCTCTAATCTTATCATGTCAGGAAGTTTTCAGAGACACTCCCCCCCCCGCCCCAATCATCTCTGTAGAGAACAAGAGAAAGTTAAGAAGGGAACAGGAAGCCAGAACATATAGACGTGTGGCAGGAGCTCAGCACCAGATTTGGGGTATGTGGGTAGCTAGTCTGAGAGAAGAAGACAGGACCCACCTGATGCTGCACAGCCTCATGTCCTAAGCCACTTCCAGAGGTGTCAAGCTCCTGGGTTTGGACTGCATGATGTCAGAACCCAAGAAGTCCATGGGCATCTGGGCTGGACAAGTCTGCCTTGAACGGAATCTACCAGCCTACTCACGAATTGGCCAGTCGGGCCTCCTTTGTTCTGGCCCAAAGGTGCTGGCATCTTCCACCAGCTGTGGCCACTCTGCTCTATTCCTGGTCCTCTCTGGCCTTTAGGTGAGTGTAAAAATGTGCCTGGGCATCTCAGAGGCATTGCCTACTTGATTCTTCGGACACAGGCTTTTTCTTTTTGTGGATAAAAAGAATTAACAAAAAAAAGGCAGGGAGCTTAAAAATCACCTTCCTGTAGATTGGATGATTTCCAGGAGAGACTGAAAGAAAATGGAACCCATGAAAGCTGAGGGGTAACACAAAGGGTCAGAGTCTGGCCAGCACAGCCAGGGTGGACGCCGTTCCTCCAGTGAAGGTGCCCTGCTAGCCCAGAAGACTGGAGGAACTAGTCCACAGGAAGAAGTCTGGACTCACACCCAGGGCTGGGTGACCATCCTGGGGATGGCCAAGAGAAGCAGCTGAGACAAAGAAGACAACAGGAGACGTAGGAAGAAGGGAAGAAAGCAGTCCAGCTTGCTGGAACATGTTGGCTTGCTGATCCAAGTCCCAAAGGAGGGTCATTAGGAGAGAAGAGAGGTGAGGCACCAAATGGGCTGATAATCACACTGGCTCAGAGGAGGCCCTCTGGCAAGGAACAAAGCTGTCAAGTGACAGAGACAGAAAAGGAATGGGGAAGACACAGTGGAAGGGGCCAGATGGTGGAGAGAGGAATGAGAGAACCAGGAAGCAGCCAGTTAGGCTCAGGGTGGAAGAAATGGAGATGGTGAAAACGCCGTTGCTTGGAAAATTGTCTGTTGCTTTCCCAGGTGTAGACGGTGGTATGAAGGCCTAGGAGGAGGCTCCCTGGTCAGGAGGTGGGAAGGTAGGGGTTCACTCTTCAGCACTAAAGGCTCTGTAGGGCCCAGGAGGCCCACCGCAGTCAGACCCTGACCACCGGCTCTCTGGAGGATGTCTCTCTATGGTCCTCTGTTTCTTCCCCATTTTAACTCTACCTGGAAACTTAAAAGTAGCACAGATCTTGGGCTGGAAAAGACATGGGAGCTAATCTAGTCTGCCCCCCTCATTTGGCATGTGAGGTAACCGAGGCCTCGGAAGGGAAAGGGCCTTTCCCCAGGTCACAGAGGTAGTAAGTGCCACAGAGTGGATGGGCCCCAGGCCCTGTTACTCCAGATCCAGAATGCTTTGGATATCGTTGCATTTCTTTTTGATTCTTGGCCACAGGTCAAGGATGGGGTTGCCCTATGTCATGAAGGCAGCCACACAACTCAGTTTCACAAAGATGCCCCTTTTAGGTGAAACGTTCTTCTGAGGGTTGTTAGTGCCCCAGGCAGGCCAGGGATATGCTTCTCCAGAAACTGGCTGAGCGACATCCCTGCAGAGGTTTCAGTTGCTTCCGTGGGGCTGGGTTATACCACATCGAGGGCTCTGCTGAGTTACCATGTTGGCAGGCTGTGAGTGCAGATGGGGGAGGCCCAGGCTGAGGCCCTAGTCTGTCATGTCCGTGATGATCTTGAGGAGGAGCAGAGGAAGAAGAGGGGAAGAGAAAGAAGAAGGATCCGGGAGAAAATCCTGCACCTGAGGAGTTTCCAAGATAGGCTCTGGGGCTTCATTAGATCCAGGCATGAGCTGAGCGGTCACGTCATCTGACATGCTCATTGTACAGATGAAGAAACTGATCCTGTAGAAGGGTGAGGACACAGCTGAGCCAACATCTCAGGCACATCCTCTGGCTCCAAATCCCAAAGGCTTTGGACTGTGACCAGGCCCTGTTTGACCTGACTGGGAAGGTTTCTGGGTCTAGATGTGTCCAAATGTCTTCCAGGTGACTGCACTCTTCAGAGGTGAAGGGCCTGCTTCCTTCATGGCTACACTTCAGAGCCTCTCAAGCCATAAAGCAGAAGGAATTTGTGCTGGTGCCCAGCCTGGCCCCACTGCACCCCACCCCCTGGTGGGGACCTCCTTTCCTCCTGGGCACGCAATGCTCCAGCCATAATGCCCGGCACACCACACGTACCTACTGAATGATTGTTGATCGCTCTTCTCACCTTCATATAAAACCTGTTCTTGGCTCCTTTGCTCACCTCGGGGTGTGACAGAAGTGGGGCCTCCAGGCGCCTGCCCTCTCCTCCCTGCTGTCCCAGAAGATCTGCATCTTTCTCAGGGTTGGAGGGCAGGAGGTTTTGCTCTTTGGAGTTTGGGCAGAGAAGTGGGGTGGGAAAAGCAGAGGAGACTGGGAGTGCCCCCACGCCCCTGAACTTGTGTCCTTGTCAGGTGCCTACTGTCCACAGTGCCTGTAGTAGCTGGATCCAACAAGGTGGAATGAATGGGGTGAAATGACAAGCTATGCCTTAGGTTTGGAGGTTTCACGCACCAATAAGGGAGCACCTTATTTGGGTCTTCCACAGACCCCCTCAACCTCTTTATTTGTCACATGAGGGGAATGGAGTCCCTTGTCCTTTGGACCCATCAGCCTCAGACATTCTGTGGTCCTATGACCTAACTTTCTCCAGAACTAGGGAGGTGAGAGTCTTCTCCTATGCACGTGTCAGTCTGTAATTGGAGTGTTTGTACAATTCTGGTGCTGCATTTAGGGCAGGGTGCTAGCAAATGAGGGTCCAGACAAAGAAGGGTGATGGAGGAGGTCAGAGGCCTCTCCCAGAAAACACATCATCAGTGGAAGGGACTGAGGATGTGGAGCAGGGAAGATGGAGACCCAGTCATGGCCTTCAGCTCTTGGAGGAGGGTCAGAGGCTGGGGATTGGGAGGGACCTCAGAAGACAGGAGGCTGAGGAGGAGGCTGAGGCTCGGAGAGCCTGAATGGCTGAATCATAGGAGGGCACAGAGCTGTCCTGCCCTCAGGCAGGTGTAATGGCAGCAAAGGAGCAGTTAACACCTTGTTTTAGTCCAAGTTTCTTTTATACCTTGTCCATGATCATATCAAATCTTTGTTAAGAAACAGACCTTGTGAACCCCACAACTTGTGAACCCCTGTAGCTGATGCAACAGGAAGGGGCAGAACAGGGAGGAGCTTGATGACCATATGTAAGGAGAAGCCCAGGCTGGGAGAGAGCAGGTCTGAGAGAGCACTTGTGGTGGCGGATTTTGAGAAGGGGCCATTTGTGGCGGCAGCGCTCTGTCTGTCTGTCTGTGCTGATTTCGTTTGTGATGTGTGTTGAGTTCTCAGCCCTTGTTGGTGGGTCTCTGCTGATTTCACAGGCAGAGGCTGAATTGATGATGGTGCTGGCAATGTGCATGAATGTTATTGTGGCTCTGTTAAGCTTTGTCTTCCCAGGAACAGAAACTGTGAAGGACTTGATGTTCACTGGATACTGTGAACTCCAACATGGAAAGAAGGAGCCAGAAAAGGAGCTCAGAGCTGCCTGCCTTTGAATCCAGGTGATGGTTAGGTAGATTCAGGCAGGAGCTGGGACCATGGAAGAGGAACCATGGAAGCTGAGAGCCAGCCTTGAGTCAAGATGAAAAGACCTCTTCCTGGGTACCTAATGCATACTGAGAAGATCATGGTTTACTGTGACCTAGGGGTGGAGAACTTTGACCTTTGTACTTTGTGTCCCTTAAGGAGGCTTGGTTTTTAAAGATGATTGAGTTAGGGACTTACTGAATGATACCTTTTACTTAAAACTAGATGACCACTTTGGTGAAAACCATGTGGCCACTTTAGTGATACGCTGTTATGTCATAGCATTGTGAATGCTGTACTTTGGTTTCTGTCAATGTTTTGTCTAAGTTTATTACTGAATAAATAGTTTTCACTATACTGTGTAATCAGAACCTTGAAGCTGTTTACAGCAGCAGCCCTCTGGAGAGCTGCTTGAGCTTGGCTTGACAGCAGGCTATTTCTTGGCTTCTGTCTCACTCAGAGATTCTGGTTTTTACTCCCCTGACCCAGAGCCACCAGCATATTGTCACCCTTGGGGATCTTCTTCCAAGTGGATGCTAGAAATGGAGAAGTGGGAGGAGCTCGGTGATGGAGCCCCAGACCTTGTCTTTGGGGATGTTGACTTGGTGCCGCCAGTGAGTGCTGACTGGACTTCAAACCAAGAACACCCTGCTGCATATCCTGACTAATTCTGTGACCCTGGGCAAGCCACAGCATCTCTCTGCAAGCATCCATTAAATGCCCACTAATGTTCTAGGAACTGTGCTTGGCACCAGGAATACCAAGGATAGCCCTAGCCTCAGTTTCCCCACCTGCAGAGTGGAGAGGATAATTCCTTATCTTGCAAGGTGGTCGTGTAAATCCACTGAAGTCACTGCACACCTCAAAGAGACATAAGCACCAGGCTGAGGAGGAAGCCAGGGAACGTTGTTCTGAGTTGAGGCTGCCAAGCCAGCCTTAAGGCACCCTTCCTGAGCACCCACGCAAGACAGCGCATATGGTGTGTAGGATCGGTTTGCAGCACAGGCAGGATCTGGGAGAGCACCCATGGCTCAGAGGAGCCCCCCCAGGACCCCCACCCCATCCCAGGCAAGGCACCCGGGAGGGCAGAGGACACAGAGGAAGCCTCTGCTTCCCCCAATGTCCTTCCTCTGTCAGGCTTGAAGAGAGGCTGGCTCACTGGATTTGGAATCAAATATACATCTCCTAACTTTCCCCAAGGAACTTAAGACAGAGACTCCAGAAGGGAGAAGGAGCACAGAAGGAGGCTCGTGTTCCTGGCCACGGCTTACTAAAAGCCTGCTGGCACAATCCGGCATGGAGCAATGGGGGCTGTGGGAAGACAGCTTGGACAGCAGCCTGTCTGAGAGGGGTGCAAGGAAGGAGCCACCATGGCCTTGGTGCCAAGAACAGGGCTTCTGAACCTTTTCTTCCTGAAATGACCAGAAGAGCTGCACAGCCAGGGCCCTGACCAGATTCATCCAGCCTGCTGTGGTGGCTGTCTCCCATAGCCACGTGGATGCCTCCCTCCTGGGGCCAGAGCCTCCCCATCTCTTGTTTCACTTGCTTTTCCAATCTGGCTGACCAGTTGGGCACAGGATGATGTCTTTTGACTCCCCCACCCCAAACCTGTGACTCACCCCAGCATCTCCATATAAACTCAGTCCTTCTCCCCCAGGGTAGGAAAGCAGGCAGACATGGTCATTAATACCTCCATGTGGGGAAGCTGAGGCCACCATTGACCAGCAAGCTAGTGGGCAGTGTACAGGGCACCCGTCTAGGCGGGTTATCCTGGACTTCCTAGCCTAAGTTTGCTTGAGACTACAGAGACCGTTGATCTCTTTGGGCTAGCTAGTATGCTGGAGGGGGAGACTTGATTTCTCTTATCACAGATCTACCTTTCCATGTGTGTAGTCTGTGATGCTGAGGTGCCATTTAGACACCTCCCTTATAACATTCCCTTCTGGAACTTGTGGGTGCCTGGGGCTTGGGAGTCACTTCTCTCCACCACCACCACCCCCCGCCAGCATCCCCAAAGAAGTGGATTTGGGCATGTGGAGCTTAGGAGATGACTGGAAGCGAGTTCCAGAGGTCACAAAGTAGGTCACAAAGTAGGTCACAAAGATGGAAGGACTCTGGAGGTATTCCTCGGCTTAGAGGAGGAAGCACTAGCTTTGGAGTCAGGAAGGCTTGAATCCTGCCTCAGACCCTTCTTAGCTGCAGTGATCCTGGGCCGGTGACTGCACCTCTCAAAGTCAGACTGTCTCCACATCTATAAAACAGGGGTATTAATAGCACTCGATGCAAGGATCAGATCAAATTGTAATGCCAGGAAGTTTGCAAACCTTTATGTGCCACGGCAATGTGGACTACAATAGTTATTGGAGATGACGGAATCCAGGCCAAGATCCTCTTCCATTTGACAAATGAAAACCCTGAGGCCTGAGTTGTGGTAACCCTTGTTTTTAAGGAGTCGTTTCTACCTGTTTACCCTCTGACTTCATCAATATACTAATTGTTAAATGGGTACGCGCTTGGCAAAGCACTTCCATGTAAAATGATCTCATTCAATTTCCCAGCAACCGGGTAACAAAGGCAAGAGTTATTATTTCTGTGTCTCATCAATCAATGCAGAATCATGGAGAGGTTTTAAGCAGGGGAATGACTGGATCAATATAGTACTTTGGGAAAATCAATCCAATAGGATACTTTGTGATCTTTGTCATACTGGTACAGTGTAAGCGGTCTAGTCCTACTCTTGTGGCTCAAATGCTACCTGCCTTAAGCCTAGGAGAAGGCAGCATGTCCACAGTATAACTTATCCAATGACGGAGTGCAATATCTGACTTGCCCACCAGGTGGCATTCTTATTTCCTCTTTGGTGCATGTTTGGGATAGTCTTCTTAAAAGATTATTGGTATCTCCACTAGTCAGCAGAGGGTGCTCAGTGGTTTGGTTCAACCCTGTTGGCCAAGTCCAGAATTAATTTAGAAGATAAAAATGGAATGTTGCTCAAAATATTGAAGTATAAAATCAATAGTTTGTATACAGCTTATGAGCCCCCAGCCCATCTGGGCTCTTTTCTTTCTTCACAAACCTCTATAGTCACAGATTCATTCCTAAGCATATTAAAATTATATAATTTGTTGAACATAACAAAACTTGAAAAGAAAAGACTCAGGCATCCCAAGGTAGAGCCATCATCTTCCAGCCACCTCCTAAACCACCTCCCACTTGCCCTTCCAGAACTTCCAATATGGTGAAGAGATTCCCAACCCTCACGGATACATACGTCCATAGACTTGCTGCCCTAAGTCTGGCCGCTCCATGCTTGGAATGGCCCTGTTGTCAGTACGCTCTAGTCCGCACAAGGCAGTCCTAACCACAACTGTCTCTCCTTTTCAGTGGGAGAGGATCATTGTGTGGTAGAAGAACTGCAGCAGAGATCAGAGAACTGAGGTTCTACCACTGAGACTCAAAGATTGTTGGAACAGGAAGAGACCCAACAGAACATCAGTGACAGCGGCTTCATTTAATAGATGAGACTGAGGGTCAGAGTGGGAAAGGCTTGCCTGAGGTCCTGTGAGGAGTCTGTGTAAAGGTGATACTCTCTGAGGAAGATCCCCTTACCCCAAGAAAGCCCCCCACACACACATATCTCTACCCTTGCACTACCCTGTCATGGCGGATTGAGGTCAGTCATGAATGGAAGGTGGTTCTCAGCCTGTCCCTGTGGAGCATCATGACAGCTCAAATCTTGGACCTCTTGGGTCCCTCTGTCTTGTGGCTCCCAAGCAGCATCAGATCAGACAATGAAACCCCAGGGAATTCCATTCAGCACATTCTGAAGTCACAGTATTCTAAAAGTAAACCTTTGTCCAGCGACCAAGGAGTGGGCACGTTGCTAGAGGAACTGAGTCATGGCGATCTCCCAATCTTGGCTGTGAAGGCGACCAGAAGGAAGAAGGATGTTCCAGCTCCACAGTAGGGTGGTGACTTGCAGCTACTCCTTGGAGGGGTGTCATCTTTGTTAAGCAGACACCTCCCTGTTTTGTGCCTCATATGCTGGTGGGTTTTAAAAATTATTATCATCATGTCACTGGACAGGATTATTTCTGTTGTTCCATTTTCCAAGGAATCTTGAATTATCTTGACATGTGGACGTGAGGCACCAAAGCTTGTAAGGTGGCATTTTCTCCTGTTTAGTTTAATACTCCAAGGCTCTGGAGAGCCTCCAGGGACAGATCTGTAGTCACCCATCCATCTGGTTGGGTTTGCCCTGCGTTTTTTGAAGAAGACCAGTGACATCACAGGGTGATGGCTTGACTTGTTGGTGAATTGGATTAGTATGAGGCAGAGTCATCAGTCTCCTCTCTCTTCCAGAGCCATTGAAGTCCAGCGGCAAGACAGAAGTCATGGTGATTGGCAATGGTCCCAGATACACCAACGGAACTTGGCCTTTTTACTGTATGACCGTAAGCACTGTACAATGCCTGCTTCAACTGCCTTTGTGACTGTTGGAACAAATTGTTCCCATTCAGTCATTTCTCCAGGAAAAGTCTTCACATGCTTGGAGTGGACACCCCCTAACTCACCAATGGGTTTGAGGCCTGTCAGTACTTTTGAACTGGTTCAGCCCATTTCCTGAGAGTTTTATCAGGGTAACTGCTGTACATGCTCCAGCTTCTTGGAGCCACAGCTGGACAGCTAACCAGCTGGACACCCAGGTGGATGAGTAGCCCTGAAAGTGGCTCAGCAAGCCCTTACACTAGAGGTGCTAGTCTTCCCTGAGTACTCCCATTCACACAGTAAAGACAAGTGGATGACAAGTCCCCAGGTTTCACTATGCATCTCAGTAGGTGCTCTCTGGAGCTTGTTTGGTTCCTGTAGTGCTTGGGACAGGTGGGATAGCTAGACAGAGCTGAACCCTGCATGGAAAAAGAAGATGGGAATGGGCCAGGCTGCTCTCAGGAAGTTCCGAAGCTCTTTCATAGACCTGAGACTTCCCGTAACAGCAAAGGCCTGTCTTTTCCACTGGACGTGTTGTGTTACTGGTTTAGATGTGTAGCCGTGAGACCTGAGGCACCTTTGCCTCTGAGCTTCACAGGGCACAAAGGGAAGGCTCAGGGTGGGTGTGAGCAGTCTGCACCACCCCATAACCAGTGGGCACCAAGGCTGCACCAGCAATTATCTGTGGGAAACAGAAGATGACCTTTTTATATGAAGGATGACAGGTGGGTGGTGGCCGGAAACAACTTATGATGTAGGAGAATGGGAGAGAAGCCTCTGGGACACTGAATGGAGTGGATGCGGATGAGTGTCATGGATGGTCAGACTTCTGCTTGAATATCGGGTCTGAGGATGGCAGAGAACAGTGCTGACTTGGGGACGGACAGAAATGAAACTTTTGGCAAATATCCCAGCCCTGGCTCCTGACTGATGGCTTCCTCACGGCACAGTGGTCAGGGCCATACACAAATGGGTGCTCAGTTGATGGGGATGAGCCTGGACTGGCCAAGGTCGTTTGGCCCACTGTCCATCTCTCCTTCTGGCCTGCACCCCTGCCCAGGACATCACAGAGCTGTGACTGGCGGGCAGTGCCTGACACCTGCCCTTTCCCATTTGGAATGTGGGGAGAGCTTGGAATTCTCATATCCCCTAGCCTGCACACCCCCAGCCAGACTCACCCTCTCCTGTGCCTTGGTGTTCCCAGAGACTGGATTTGGAAGCCACTCGTCCTACGACCGGCTGGCCAGGCTTCGCTCTGCCGCTCACTGTCCCTGGGGGGCCATGGCACTTCCTAATTCTCCTCTGGCCAGGGAGTCCTACCTGCCTGTGTATTGCACAGGAGTGTTGGAGGATGGACGGGGCATTGGCAGCACATCCCAGGCTGGTGTGAAAGGGCTCCGAAAACAGCTGAAATTTGTGCATGTAGAAATGAAAGCATGGGAACAGGTGGGGGAATGATGGGGGTCATGGCAGACATGCTAGGATGGGTGTTTGGCCAGTTTAATCTGAGAAAGTTCCAGAGGACAGCGATATCTCATAATACTAGCCATCATTTATACATGCCTACTGTGTGCCAGGCTTGGCACTAAGCCCTTTACATTCCTTGTCTCATAAGCACAGCACCCCTGCTTACCCCCATTTTATAGATGGGGAGACAAAGGCAAGGGGACCTTAAGTGACTTGTGCACAGTCACACAGCTAGTTGGGTCTCCCCAACTCCAGGCCCAGAGCTCCATCCACTGCACTATCTGGCTGCCCTGTATTTTTTCTAACACTATCACTTTATTAAAAAAATATGTATATATATGTGTGTATGTATATATATATATGTTATATATAAGTCCCTGTATTACATGTTAAAACAATTTCTTAAGACTTTAAAAAAAAGTTTTGAGTTTCAGATTTTTTCCTTCCCCTGCCCCCTTCCCCTATGATATTTATAAGTGACATGGTTGGGGAACCACCCAGCCAGTCTGGTTGGTAGGCTCAGCTCTGACGTTTCCTGGCTGTGTAGCCTTGGGGAAGTCAACGTCCCTCTCTGGGCCTGAGCTCCTTCATTCAGAGGCTGGGGATAACAGGCCTTCCATGACCGGCCTCCTAAACCTCGCTGTTTCTCTGGCCCGACTTGTGTCAGCCAGTCAGGAGAGGGCCTGGAATATGAGAGGGGTGGTGGTCAGTAGGGGACTCCCCTGCCACTTGTTTCCCCCACCCTAGTCCCCGGAGATCTGCCAGATCCCACCTTCCCCCCAGGTGGGTCAGGTGGTTGGCCAGCCAGCACTGACCGCAAGCCAAAGCCCCTTTTTGTGTGGGAATACTGAAGCTAGAAGCTGCTTCCAGTCATGGAGCGTATCTGGGGGAGCCAAGGGGGAAAGAGGGTTGACTTCAACAGTTTGGGGTGAAGGTGATGCCTTGGCAGTCAGGGAGCATTCTGGGAGGGGAGGCCGGTGAAGCCACAGCCACAGAGGCCTGCGGGTCATTCAACACCCTGTTCTAGGGTGAGTGTGTGTGTGGGGGGGTGTAGTTTAATGTAGGAATGTGTTTCAAGTGTAAAGTGCTTTGCAAATCTTAGAACTTTAGGTAAATGCCTGTAATGCCAGCGGTCAAAAGACCCAGCCTGGTGTGCTACTTGTAACTACCACCTCCCGGCCGGCTCAGCAGCCAGGAGGAGGGATTCTCCTCCCCGAGACCTTCTGGAGATGGTGCCTCTCCCATCTAGCGGACCCCACCCAAAGGAGAGATGCTCAGGGGAGGCTTTTGTATTCAATACAACTGGGAAGCCCCCACCCAGGGCCCAGGCAGAGCATCGGAACAAGGCCTGATGCTTTCAGACCTCTGACCTGGGGCTGGGGTCCCCCTCCCCTCCCCTCATCTTCTCTGTCTTCCAAGAAATAGTGATGTGAAGAGTAATAATGTGCAAATAATTAAAGATGATAAATATATAAAAAATATATGTGGATTACATACACACATATATACATACACATATATGTGCATGTGTATGTACATGTATGCATAGATTCTATACATATGCACACATACAGAAATGACCATAACCAGCCAGGGCCTAGGAGAAGGCCGAATGTTGAAGTCTCCTCCAAAAACACTGGTGACCTGCATCTCTTAAAGCCGTGAAGACAGATAGGTCCTGCTCCGGCTCCCACCCACCTTTCCAGACCCGGTAGATGCTCCCTCTCTTCCTACACTCCCCAAACTGGCCTATTTGCTGCTCTCCCTGTGCCATCTCCACTCTCAGGGCCTTTGTAGAGGCTGTGTCCCCTGCTCCTGGTGCCTTCCCTCTTCTCCTAGGCTGCCTCGAGCACCTTGGCCTTTCCCGGTCCTTCCGCCTGCTGGTTCTGCCCACAACAAAGGGCCTTGTGTGTGTTTTGTAACTTTGGTGTTTTTGTTTCTGGAAGCACGGGGCGTCCTGGGCACAGTGGAGCCTCCTCAAGGTCAGGGACTCGTGTCTTTATGCCCTCAGCTTATTATAGGTGCCTGGCAAACAGTCGTGGCTTAATAGATGTCTGATGATTGATTGGATGGAAGGCAGCCAGCCGCGCTTCAGATCTTGGGCTTGACAAGGCCTTCTGGCTGGCTCCTCTGGGGGTGGCTGGGGGTCCTGGGAGAGAGAGTGCCTGGGCCAGAGGCCGACACCCCAGGTCCTTGTGGGACCCCGGCTGCCATCGTCGGCAGGAAGGATGCCGGAGGATGCTTCCCCAAGCAGGTGCCCAGGGATGGAACGGCCCTGCTAAATCGGGAAGAGATTTGATCCGGCTGAGTGATTTGTTTGATAATATTCTGCAGGAGAGGAGAGGAAAAAAGCCCAGCCCCGGTTTTCAGAGAGTTTATGAAAGCGCTCCGGTGGCTCTTTTCGTGGCTCTGACTCTACGCTATCTGTGGCTCTAATTTTAGGAGCTGGGTTGCCACGGCAACGGGATGTATTTTTTGTTAAATATAGCAGCTGCTTCGGCTTGGCTCCCCCACCCCCCAAATGTCCTTCTGGACAAGGAAGGCGTTCTGCCTTCTGAGAGCCCTTTGGGTGTTACACGTAAATGGGGAGCCATGGAACCCAACTCAGGCTTGGCCCAGAAGCTAGAATCAGCCCCGAGCTGCAAGGGGCTCTCCCAGTGAAATCCAGCCTGCTTCTGGAAGGGAGGGCAGAGGCTGGACCGCGGAGCACTGCGACTGGAGGAACTGGGTTTGAATCCCAACTCTGTCCCAGCTTGGCTTTGGCTGAGTTGCTCCAGCCTCTTCAGGATCCAGAGCCCTCATCTGGACCAGACGACTGTCCTAAATCTGTAACTTTAAGACTCATGACCTTGGCCGAGTCCCTTCCTCTGTGATGTGAGGGGAGCAGCTGGGGTAGGGTGAGGGCCCCAGATGACTCTCCAAGACTAGAGTTTGCAGAGAAGGTTCTAGTCTACACTGCCCTTCCTTGGGACTCCCATAGGTCAGTGAAATAGCCAGAGGCCTGCTCCCTATTCCTAAGGGTCCCTTCAGACATTAAACCAGGTGCTCATTCCTTACCACTGTGTGACACTGACCAAGTGCCTTCTCCTTCATGGGTTTCAGTTGTCTCTTTTCTGTGAACTGTAGGAGTGGGACGGGTCAGCCTCTGAAGCCTGTGAGGATAAGAGCTCAGAGACAGAAAGTGTGGGCATGGGGGGCAGCGCCCTGGGGAGCCTGGCCCAGGACACCTGCCAGGGGCCGGCCTGGCATTCGCTGCTCTGCCTATGCAGGCCGGCCTCCCGTGAGCACCAGGCCCCTGGACAGTTCTCAGAAGACTGAGAAAGTTACCAGCCCTATTTTAACTGGGGAAGGATGAGGTTGCTGAGGGCTGATCTTCTGGTATTTGCCCAAACCCAAGGGGGAGGGGGCTTGGGAAGGTAGGATTGGGGTGGGGAGCAGAGTGCTGCTGTCAGCCCCCCTCCCCCCTGCCCCAGGCCGCTCACTTGGCCATTACAGGGAGCAAAGCTATCACTATCTCCAGGTGAGTCCATTAGGTCACCAAGGCAGGAATGAATCAATGCACCCCCTCTTCCTGATCCTGCCCCTCCTCCAAACAGCTGGCTGCTGACCTCACAGAGTGGCATCCACTCCTGGCCTCCCAAGAAGGGACAAGTCCAGTCATTCTAGGTTTGTGATAGAGATGATCTTGGCTGAATTATAAAACAAAACCCAACATCTTCCCTCATTTTTAATATCTGACTCTCCATGACACCATTTGGGGTTCTCTGGGCAGAGATACCGGAGCAATTTGTCATTTCCTTCTCCAGCTCATTTTACAGATGAGGAAACTGAGGGAGACAGGGTGAAGTAACTTGTCCAGGGTCACACAGCAAACTTGGAAAGAGGAGTCTTCTTGACTTCAATCCCAGTGCCCCCTAGCCTCCCCTTTCAAAGGTCAGCTTTGAATTAGCCAGCCTAGTGGGAGTGACCAGGCCAATGGAGGAAGAGTGTGCCAGAGAGTGGGGTGTCTCTGATGTTCACTGCCCGTGCCCTTCTGCAAATAAAGGAGAGGATTTAACTCAGTAGCCTCTGAAATCCCCAGCTGCAGGGCTGGGCTGCTCTGGTCTGCAGAGAGTGGATGAGGGGCGGCCAAGGCTGGCGGTGCCAGGGTCAGGCAGTGCCAGGGGCAGGCAGCGCCGGGGCAGAGCACGTAACTCAGGGGCAACAAGGCTGGACTCCAGCTCTGCCTGTGCTTAAATCTCTCCCCTGGAGCCTCAGCTTCCTCATCTGTTAAATGGAGAGAACTGTACTTGTCCCACTGACCTTACATGATGGTTGTGAGGGAGATGGGCTGGAGACGGGGAAGCGAGGCAGCACTGAGCTTTGCGCCATCTTCTCATCAGTGTTTCTGATGCACAGTGGGTGCTTTAAGAATGCCTGTTGTCCTGACTTGACTTGTCTGCTGTAGATTCATGTTGCTGAGGAGACCTCAGGGTCGTCTCAACCAAGAGTGAGAGGCTGGGGTTCAAAGCCCCCTCTGCCCCTCCATCCTGGGTGCAGACGGATAAAGCACGGCCACCCCTGAGCTCCCTGCAGACCCGACTGCTGACCACATGGCCTCTGACCTAAGGTTATGAACCTTACCAGGCTTGTGCCAGGTGAGTCACCTCCCCTTGCCCCGGTCAGCCGATGAACATTTATTAAGCTCCTTTTGTGTGCTAGGGACTGAGGGCAAAAAGAAAGGTAAGAAGCAATCTCTGCTCTCTGGGAGCTTACTTGTATGAGTGTATGTGTGTGTGTGTGTGTGTGTGTGTGTGTGTGTGAATATGTGTGAGTATGTGTATAAGTGTGTGTGGGTGTGAGTGTGTATATGTGTGAGTGTGTGTATGAGTATGTGTGAGTGTATGTATGAGTATGTGTGAGTGTGTATGAGTGTGTGTGAATGTGTGTAAGAGTATGTGTGTGTATGGGTATTGTGAGTGTGTATGAGTATTGTTAGTGTGCATGGGTGTGTGTGAGTATGAGTGTATGTGAGTGTGTGTGTGTGTGTGTGTGTGTGTTTACACAGCAGGCAAACAAGCCATCTACAGGGTAAATTGGAGGTAGTCAACAGAAAGAAGAGAGAAGACATTCGAATTGAGGGGAATCAAGGAAGGCTCCCTGGAGAAGGCGGGATTTTGGCTGGGACTCGAAGGAAGGAAAAGCAGGGGCCAGAGATGAGGTGGGACAGCATTCTGGCCATGGAGGGACAGTGGCTGAGAATGCCTGGAGCTGGGGGATGGAAGGCCGGCCGTGGTGAAGAGAAGCTCTGGATCTTGAGGGAACAGGAGCAAGGAGGACTATGGGGCCAGACGGCTGGACAGGCTGGGAGGCGGCAGCTCCTAAACGGCCTCGAACATCAGAGTGAAGACTTTCTGTTTAATCCTGGAGGTGACGAGAGCCCTTGGGTTTGCTGAATGGGAGAGTGGCCAGTCACTGGAGCTCAGGGAAGATCCCTTGGAGAGTGGAGTCCCAGCTGAAGAGACTGAGGCAGGCTGGGGTGAGGTGCTGAGGTTTGCACTGGGCTGGGGGCAAGAGGAGGTGTTGCAGAGGGCAAGTGGATGGCTCTTGGCAGGATGGTGCAGGTAAGAGAGTGTGAGCCTGGACACCTGGGAGGACAGAAGAGGGGAGGGTTCCTTTGGTAAAAGAGGAGTTGAATTTCCGATGGAGAGGCCCCTAGGCGCCTGGAGATGGGAAGCTGGAGGTCAGTCCCGGAGGTGAGGGCTGGGCATTTGGGTTGGAGAATGATTAGCAGAGAAATGGTCATTGAAACCAGAGGAGCTGAAGGGATTGCCCAACAACTTGGTGCGGCTGGAGACCAGCTCTTCCCAGGCTGTTCCTGATGGACAGCACAGTGGTGGGCATGACAGTGCCGCTCCATCCACGAATGGTTTTCGATAGCCTTGGAAGGGCCCTGCTCTTTTAAAGAAAATGCTTCCATCCCCACCCGTGGGTGCCTGGCTCAGGAGCGCGCTGAGGTGGGCTTACACTTGCCCGATACAGGCCAACAGCCAGGTTGGCAGCGAGAGGCACGGGAAGTGGAAGGTGGGCCTGGGAGGCGCCCTGGGCAATACACCAAGCAGAGAACGGCCACTAGGGGATCTTAGGGCTGCCCCCACTGTCCAGAAGGGCGGGGGGCTTTTCCCGTGATGGGAGATTTCTGGCTACAGCAGCCTTGCTCTGTCCACACCCTGCCCCACTGCTTTTCCAGACACCTGAAACATTCTGTCCTTCCTTGGAGAGCCGGATGTAAAAGGCACACAAGGCCCCTTCAGCATTCTTCATGTGAGCTCATTGCCAGGGCCTGTTCTGTTCCTTAATCTTTTGAATGGTTTGGGTTGGTGGGGATGGAGTGGAGGTGGAGGTGGGGGAGGAGCAGAGGATGGGGGGGAAGAGAGGAGAGGAGGGGGAGGAGAGGATGGGAGGAGGAGGGAAACCAGGAAGGGTTTGTTTTTTCTTCCTCATAATTGATGTGCGTGCACGTGTGTGCACATGTGTGTGCATGTGTGTACATGTGTGTGCGCATACACTCTTGCACCTGCGCTGGCTGCCCCATTGCTCTGTGGCAGCAGCTTTCTGGCAGCAACTCTGATGGTTTTCCTCGGGACCACAACAGCCATACTCTGCTGATGTTAACCATCCTCTTGCTGGCCTTGCCCCGTAACAAGTCGGTCTTCTTGTCAAACATGGCCTGCCTTCTCCACTGTAGCTATTTGGGGAATTATGGGCTGGGTGGCATTTTTAGCCAGGGTTGAGTATAGGGATAAATGAGAAGCCCTGTCACCGTGCTGGTGGAGGGCGTGTCGGTCCAGGCTCTGAATCACCACAAGTCCAGAGGTGAGTGGGCTCTCAATGGCCGTCTGGCCCAAATCACACTCCCAAGGAGCTCCTGTTAGAGCCTGCCGCGTCCGTGGTCATCTCCCCTGTGCCTGCCATCCTGTGGTAGGTCCCCATGCTTCTGGGCAGCTCTCCCCCGTCCCTCCATTGCTCCTTTGCAGGCCCAGGCTGCTTTAGCCAACCTTCCCTCATGAACCAAAGGCACCCACTTTCCCCCTTCAAAGTTTCCTCTGTCCTTGTCCCTTACTGCAGCAATAATGATGCAAGGTTGCACAATTCAAAATGGCCTGGAGCCAGAGGGAGGAGAAGCCTAGATCGGAATCCCAGCTGTGCCTAATGGGGTGATCATGAGCAGGCCTCTGTGTGGCATCTAGGACACCCCTAGCTCTGGCACATTGGCCCCTCAGAAGGACTGGGCTGTACGTAAGGTACTTTGCAGGTCCACAGCCCCTCAAAACCATAGCTCCCAAGCTCCTGCCGATGTCCTTAATTTTACGGGGTGACTGGGAGGCCCCTTAAGTTCAAAACATAGGTACTTAATGAATAAACTCGTAAGAGCAATATTAATGCCCCCTCCAACCTGGCAATCCCCTCCCATGGGTATGTACCATCAGTGAGAAGAGTGAACATCATGGGAGAGGGGGGCATATGTGGAGAGACACGTGATGGGAAGCATGTGGCCAGGGTGCCCAGAGGAGCCACATGGGTACAACATGGAGGAGGTTGGGTGGCACGGCCCTGGAGTTTGTGGTGGCTCAACATCTCTGATCCTATACGGAGCTAAGGTGCCTGGAACGTGGAGGCCATCGCCTCTGAAGGACAATGGAGAAAGGCTGGTGCTTTTCTGACCAGACCTGCTCCTTACGGGTCTGCCTGCAGCCTCTGTTTCCAGACCGCTACTGGGCAGGGCACAGATTTGCCCAACTTTCTCTGCATCCCTTCGGGTCCTCAGCGGAGGCACCGCCTGCTCCTTGTTAGAGAGGGAGGGCGCTTCTGCCTCTTTGAGCTTAAAGCCCAGAACCTTGGACTTCTGAAATCCTGCCCTTTCAATCCCTGGTGTTCAGGCTTGGAAGTACCATCCACCAGCAGAACGATCCGTTCAACCCCAGATGGGCTCTCCCCCACCTCCCACCTAAGGACGCAGCAGGCCCTGGATGTCTAGCCGTAGACTTACGTAGAAAGCGTACAGACCAGCTCCCTCATCCGGCAGAGAAGGCAGCTGAGTCTCAGAGAATCCAGTGACCAGGGTCCAGTCCCATCAGTGAACTATGATGTTGGGGCGGGACTTGATTCTGGGTCTTCCGGTCAGTGTCTTTTGCGCTGCGTCCCAAGGCCTCAATGACCGGTTGGCCGTCTTGCTCTCGAGGGCTCTGTCAGGCAGCCCAGGTTGTCTTGGCAGCTCCTCCCTCCCCCAGCCATCTATCTGCCTTCCATCATCCCAGAAGCTTCCCACTCTGGGCCTCTCACACCATGCTCAGAGAAAAGACTCATGTGTGAAGAGGGCAGGGGTCCTGGATCTGGCCTCTGGCAGCTTGTAACTGCATCTAGGAGTGATTGCCTTTTCTGGAATCCGGGGGACAGACCTGATTCTGGGAGGGGGTTCACGGACTTCTCCATGCTCACTACCCAAGGGAACCAGGCCACACTGACAAGGTCAAGAACCTCCAAACCTGGAGGGAGGGCGTGGCTCCAGTCAGGCAGGGCAGACTCGGAGGGAGCGCGTGGCCTCTGGGGACGAGGACTCAGCACTGGCAGTCCGGAGACTCTGGATCTATCAATAGTTAGCCAAGTGGCCTTGGCCAAGTCACATTCCTTCCTTTTTCCTCTGTCAATTAAAGAAAATTGAACCAAATGATCTCCCAGGTTCCTCCTGTTCTAAAAGTTCACAATCCAAAGCTTCCAGGCTCCTTCAAGTTCTAACATTCACCTGCTCTGGTGCTAGAGCTGAGCAGAGAGGCTCCAGAGCGATGCTGGAGAGCTTGGCATTGTCCCCAATTTGTTGAGTGAGGGGGAGTGTGGCACTTAAGGACAATATCAAAACCTGGTGTCTCTATAGCCATTAACATTTGCAAAACCCTTTGCAAATGCATTTGATCCTGGTGACCACCCTGGGAAGCAGAGTGTACATCTGGGGATACTGAGGCAGGCAAAGGCTAAGGGCCTGGGCTAAGATCAGCCAGCTGGGAAGCTCCAGGGCAGGATAAGATTCTGGTCTTCTCCAGTTGTGCTGGTACCATGGAGAGTCTACCGGGAAGAGCTTTGTGTGATCAAAGCCTCATGACCTGTGAGACCTTGGGGAAGGTGTTCCATGTCCTTGCCAACTCCCCTCCCTGGCCCCTCTGCTGTCAAGTGAAGGACTGGGTCCTGTTTCTGCACTCGTCAGCTAAGGAAGCTGCACGAAGTGTTCTCTCCCATTCCCGGTCTCTCCCTCTGCTTCTGTGATGCCAGTGCGCCGAGACTCTGGCCTCGTAGGTGCCCACGGCAAAGGGGAGAGAGGTCATAGAAAACTGATACCAACATTCTCTAGACCTTTCCCTTTTCAGGTTTTATTGACAGCTTTTCTTTCTACTTTGTGTCCATTTGCAAATTTCTCTCTCCGACTGAGAGCCATCCTTGGTAATGAAGGAGGAAAGGAGAGACTGAAAAGTGGTTTAGGTAAACTGACTGACCTCCTCTGGATCTAACAGTGCATTCAGTGTTCCTTACCCATAGGGCCCACCTCTTTTTCTGTATTTTTCACAAGACTTTCTCCTGGGATAGGAAAGCAGGGTAATGAGATGACTTGAGATATCCAGAAACAGAGTGCACTGCTTCAGGAGGGAGGGGAGCCCTCCTTGGAGGCAACTCCATGACTCGATGGCTAGAGCACCGGGCCTGGAAGCGGGAAGGGTCACCGAACAGGGAAGCTAGTGCCAGCTGTTGCGTGTTCCAAGGAAACTTGAGCAATCTTAATGTATCAACGAGAGACACTTCATTGTAAAAGTACCAGGAAAGCGGCATCTTGTGCGGTGTCCATCCTTGGAGAACAACACGCCCAGCAGGATCATTGCCCCACCAGCTCTTGAAGTGGATTGTGAGATGATAAAGATGTGGTCCATGGGGGAGGACCATTGTCCGAAGTCTGCTCACCCCTCCCCCTCCCATCACCAAAGGGGCCCTGAACAGGTGTACAGACGACTCTCACGTGAAGACTGTATAGATGGGAGAATAGATGGTAGGTCAATAGTTACTGATATTTTCTCCAAAATCTTATTGATTTTGGAATCATTAAATTCTAAGATTTTTTCCCACAAGGTTTTGATGTCTTCCTCTCCTTTAGATGCCTTATATATCAGTCCCTGGATTCCTTCACCAGTTTATAGCCTCCAGCAGGAATCCCTCTCTCTGTACTTGGCCCTTGTCTGTCAGCTTTTCCCATCTTTGTATTTTTAGGGACATTTCTCCTTCCTCTGTAATCATTTGAGGGTCTGTAACGGTAGGACCCAAGCATGGTGGATTCACTATCTTTGATGGAGAAAGCAGATTGTTACAAAAAGTTCTGCAGATCTGTTTCTTTTTCTTCTGTTTTGGGTCCTCCTTCCTTTTTGGTCCTTGGATGCCCTTGGGTGGGGTGACTATGCTTAGGTGAGTACCTTTCCAGGTTTACTTGCCAGTTCTACCATCCGCGGCTTCTCTATGTTTTATGAGATGATTCTGCCCATAATTGTCCATCATCCTTCTTAGTAAGAATAGTTTATAGCTTAAACTTAGTAGTAAGTTTATATTAGAGCCCAGAGTTGCCTTCGGAAGTCATCTCTCTTGATCTGACAGGTAAGCCAAATGTCTGCTTCACGAGGTGCTCAGAGGCTTCTTTTGATCTCCTTGTAGTAATTAATTTATGTCCCTATTTTATGTTGGCTTAACTTTGGGATGAGATCTGGAGAATTGGTGTCAGCTGTCGCTTTCATTATCCATTTCTCTCAGAGCAGACTCTGAGTACTCAAGGCATGGGCTGGTGAGAGGAAGGGACAATGAGCCATCAGACAACCAGTCGCTCCCTGGGTCTCAGGTGCCTCACCTGTGGGAGGGCTGGGCAAGGTCCACTAGAGACCCTGGGCTCAGAGAGGCCAGAAGCTCTTGGAGATTCTTGGATGATGATTCTGGATGAGCCAAGCTGGACTTCAGTGGGAGGGCTCCTCAGGCCCCTCTCCTGACCCCAAATCCTCCATCCCCCCAAATACAAGGAATATTTCCTGATGCCTCCTCCCTGGAAATACCCACACATTTGGGAGTCAGTTTGTCAGAGGCCCCTACTGTGAAGAGTCTTTCTTTATCTGTACCCTCCCTTGGTCCCTCCTTCAGGGGAAAGTGTTCTATAGTAAAGTGGCGAACCTGCAACCTTGAGGCCACATGTGTCCCTCTAAGTCCTCAAGTGCTGCCCTTTGGCTTAATCTAAACTCCACAGAACGAATCCTTTTATTAAGGGGGGATTTGTTCTGTGAAGTTTGTATTCAGTCAAAGGGCCACACTTGAGGATCTAGAGGGCCACATGTGGCCTCAAGGTTGCAGGTTCCCCACCCCTGACCTAGGGGTTCATTAGGAACCAGTCCTACCAGGAGGCCAACTGGGCAGGGCAGGGCAGGACAGGGACCATCCATAGGGCTGTAGTACATCTTCTCCAAAGGACCTGGCATTTAGCATCCCAGACCAAGAGTGCAGGCTGCCAGAGTGTAAGGGGAGGAGTCCTAGATCAGGATGCGGATTCTGCCCCTTGCCTGGTGATCTGCAGCACAGGTCCTTCTCCTTCTGGACATCAGGCCCCTCCTCGATAAAGGGCTTGATGCCGTCCTGAAGCTCTAGGTGCTATGGCTTAGGAAGCAGTCAAAAGTGAGTTACATGTTAACATTCCCATCTAGCAGATGGATAAACTGAGCCCTCCAAGAACTTCAATGCCTTGTATAAGGCTCCACTTCTACACACTCAGCAGTGCTTTTCCTGTCACCAGGGGTGTCCTCTGGGCAGGTCTCTTTCCTTTCAGGTCGACTATTTGCTTCCATCATGGATGTCAGATATTGTTCTTTCTGGTTTTACTTTTATTTTAACATCAAAAGATGATGGGGTAGTAGAACCTCAAAGCTGGAAGGGGTCCCTGAGGTCATCTCTTCCAATTCATATTGGAGTGAGGATCTTCTCTGGAGCCCCCTGAGACATGGATCCAGCGATGGGGAAGGGGGAGCCCACTTCTGGCCAGGGCAGCCGTGCCACTGGGGGATGGTTCTCAGTGTTCCCAAGTCTCTACTTGCATTATTCTCCAAATATATTTGTTGATTGACTGGGGTGTGTCTCCAAAGACATTCCAAGAGAATTTCATAGATCAAATCCAATTAGCCTTTGAGTTAACATAAAAGAGAAGTTGCTTCCCTATTTTTAAAAAATTGACTCAGTGCATAGAGCTGAATATTTTGGGGGCAGAGTAGAGATTAAGATTGGGATCCAGCCTTACTGATCACTGGCCATCAGAGATGGAAGTTGTTCTTATTGGCAGAAATTCATTTTCAGGTGGCTCCAAGAAAAACTTGAAAAGGATAAATATTTCTTGAGTATGCTGAATGAACTCCAAATGCTATTGGTAAGCAGCTCAGTGCTGAGGGGGATGGAGGAGTTTGGATTCTGAGGGAACAGGACTGGCACATGGTGTTTGATACATGCATATAGTCTAAATGATGATTAGGGAATGGCTCATCATAGGGAGCACTTTGCAAAACTCTTAAGTTTCCTCATAAGTCTTCTACTCAAAAGAAGGACATATTTATGTAACTGAGGCTATTTTCATCTGGTTCAGAAACAAAAATCTCTAAGAGAACGAGTGGTGAATACAGGCAATAATTTAATTTGGCAAAAATTCACTGTATTTGGAAATGTTCCTTAATCTGTGCTTTTCTCCATATCCACTTTCAGGGCAAGGCATTTTAATAAAGGTAATTACTGAGCTGATAGTGGAGATTAAATAGTAAGGAGCAGAGATTGTGCTGACCCACATTTGCACCTGTTGACATTCATTGTGCTGTGCTAGGAAAGGGAAGGGAGAGAGAGAGAGTTTCCCCTCCTGACAGCACCCACCCACCCATGGGCCGCCACTGCTTTTGGTTCTGGATACTCTGGCTCTTGGCAGAGGCTAGATTTTCTGGGATGGTTTGTTGTGAGTTGGCTTGGTCTGAATGGGGCATTGGCTCACATGGGTCCTCATCAAGGACTGCTGAATCCTTGGCTAAGTCTACCTGAGACATATACCCCAATATACGCATGCCCCTGCTCATGTTCCCCATTCTTCCTTTCAGCTTATCTTCTTCCATGCCATTCATTCATTTTTCATTCTCTTTTGCTCACATTAGGAACCTCCCCACCTCCCCCATCCCAAGACCAGTGCTGAGACTCTGACGCCCACACTCTTCTACATGCATCTTCCTCTGCGCACTGTGTCATAAATACACAGGACATTATTTCCAACAGGACCTTCTCCCATTAATACTAGAATGAGAACACAGCCGCATCTTCCTATATTCCAAGTGGAGGAGATGGAGGTGGAGGGAGAAGAGCAGGCATTTTCCTAGGATCCAGGCTCTCCAACAATCTGTGGTCCTATGTTGTCACCAGGAGAATGCTAGTGGTGAAGAGGTGGACTTTGGTGGCAATCAAGGGGGATCACTGGAGAGGCACCATGGTTGCCCAAATGTGAACCAGCCTGCTCTTCTCCTGATAGATTCTGGGCAAACAGGAATTGGTGCCCATGCTATGGTTTGCTTGTCCTTCCCAAAAAGCACCTCCAGAAATGTTCAGTAGACTTTGGGCAATCCCTTTGTGTTCTGGGGATTGTGTTCAGTTTCCTCATCTCTGAAATGAAGTGACTGGGCTAGGCAGCCTCTGGATCTAAGATCATTTGTGTTGTTAAAAACTGCCCTGAATTACCCATTACCCATCCAAAGCACTTGTCTGAGAGATCTACACTAAAGGACTAACTCAACAGGCTTTTTGTTCAAATGTCTGATCTAATTAATTGGTTAATTAGCAAGCATTTATTCTGAGCCTACTAAGTGTTGGGAACTATTTTGAGTTCTGCGGATACAAAGATAAAGCAAAATAATTCTCTGCCCTCAAGGAGCTTAGATCCTAAGGGGGGAGATCATATGTAAACAATTAGTTATATACATGATACATACACAGTAGACTTCACAGGGGAGCACAAGAAGCTGGGGAGACCAAGAAAGATCGACAGCAGAGGTGACCTGAGTCTTGAAGCCGGACATTCTTAGAGGTGAAGATGAGGAGGGAAGCAGTCCGTGTGTGGGGGTCATGTGGAGAGAAGGCAATGATGACAGCTAGCGATGAATGATGGTGTCTAGTAGACCCTCATCAGAGTCAGGCACATTCACACTTTATGTAAATGAGAAAAGAGGCACACTGAGGAGAGAGAGAGAGAGAGAGGGAGGGAGAGAAGGAGGGAGGGAGAGAGACA
>CM053593.1:388027006-388056308 GCA_028646575.1 Pseudocheirus occidentalis | reverse complement strand
AGGGAGGGAGAGAGAGGGAGGGAGGGAAGGAGAGAGAGAGGGAGGGAGGAAAGGAGAGAGAGAGAGAGGGAGAGAGGAGAGAGAGGGAGGGAGGGAGGGAGAGAGAGAGAGAGGGAGGGAGGGAGGGAGAGAGAGCCCACCAAGGATTGGAAGGTTTTTCTACCACATATATATCTCCTCTTTTAATTGAATGCACCATTATCTTCCTTCCTAACAAAACCAGTAGATGATAAGTTAGACAAAGAAATTAAGTTTTCTCCCTTCTTTTCCATTTCCACTTTGCTCCACAAGGTGAGGTTACCCACACAGTTTTAACCTTTCCCTAAAGGGACATTGAAGTCTGCACCAGACACTTTTTGATTTTTGATTCCAGATATTCAATCTGAGGAGCACTCGTCCAATCAGGCCACATGAAACTTAATTCCACTCTCATCTCTTCTTTCAGAAAATTAAGACAACTTTTTTCACAGAGGTGCCTCATTGCCAGAATCAAGCGTCCACTTGCCTGCCTTTAGCAGGATCATGAGGCTTAGAGATAATCCCAGAGCACCAAACTCCCAGTGGCCCATCTGCCAACTACCTTGACTGAAGAGGTACAGCTAGTGCTGCCAACAGACTCAGTATTTATTTATAGGAGCATCTTTTATTTCTGCCACGATAAAGCACACCTACCCTGCCCCAGCTGCTTCTGTACTTTCCTTATCTGCAAACGAGAGGGCTGGAGCACACGATCTCCAAGGTAACTTTCAGCTCCAAATCTCTTGATCCTCGGGGCCATCTGGAGGGCCTGCACCCCTCACCAGACTCAGAAAAGTGAGGGTCAGTGCATTAGATAACCAAGGGCCTCTGGGCCCCAAGGGATGTCAGACAATGACCCCAGGAAGGTTCCAACTTACCACAACCAATTACATGATGCATAAAAAGAATCCTAGATCATGATCTTTAAGCTGGAAGGGACCTTTCAGGTCATTAAGCCCCCCCCCTTATTGAACAAATGAAATAGCTGAGTCCTGGGAGAAGCATGGAGTGACTTTCCCAAGGGTCAGAGATGGGGTTCAGACTCATGGTTCTCTTCCACTGCAGCAAGACGTGTATGACTATATCACAGGACCCCCAACCAAAGTTTATGGATTGTGACACCATGAAATATTCCCAGGAACTGTGAGTCTGAGGGTCTAGGCTTCCCTTGGGAGGCAGTGTGGTCCAGCAGAAGAAGCCCTGGCTCTGAGTTAGAGGGTCTGGGTGCAAATCTTACCTCTGAAAACCCTTTGAGCATCACTTACCTTTGCCAGGCTTCACTTCCTTCCTCTACATAATAAGGGATTGGACCAGATAGATCCCCAGGTTCCTCCCAGCTCTAAGTGTGTGGTCCTCAGTGGTCTCAGCTTTCTCTAGTTCTAAAACCAGGATGGTGGTCCCTGACAATGCAGACTGCAGCCTCTCCAGAGCTGTCTCTACAAGTGTTGCTCCCTTCCAGCCGGTCTTGTGCTGGGTGGAACCAACTCTCTTATGCTGGTCCTGTGGTGCTCCTTGCAGGCCAGCTTCTCCATTTCAGCAGGGACCACCACGAGGCCACGAGGAGGAGCCCTGATAGAGACCCCAGAGAGCGGTGACGGTGAACTCAAGCTCAGTCCTGCTCAGCACAGTCCCTGTGCTCTTCTGCTTGGTAGGGTGCCTCCCAGATGGCGCATTAAAGAGGACAACCTTGGAATCGGTTCCTTCCATGACAAATGAACATCTGCTACCAAGACACTCCTTTGTCAATGTCTTTTCTTTCCCCTAAGTTTCATTCCTCACATACTTTCGAGTCCTTGTGAGAATCTTCTTTAAAAGTTCTTGGCCTCAGTCACCAGAGAATGCCGCCGATGGGGGCCCATGGTGCTCATGAGGAGCAGCCATGCTCAGGCCTTGGCAGTAGGGGCTCACAACAGATGTCTTTGGTATGTCTTGACAATGCCCAGGGTTGATCTGCAGATGTGGGTCCAGAAACACTTAAACTGCAGAAGCCAAGGCAGAAACCATGAGAGAAAGGGGAATTTTGTGCAGAAGGCACAAATGCTGCCTTTAGAATCCTAGGACCTGAGTTCAGATTCTGACTCTGCCAGTTACAGGTGAGGAAGCTGAAGCCCATGGAGATGTCAACAGTAACAGAGCAGCTCCTGGGAGAACAGCATGCAGGGATCTCAGGCTTGGGCACTCACTCTCAACCTCTATTTTGCCAATGAGGGAAATGAGACCCCAGGAAGTGAAGACTTGCTTCATATCACCCAGGTACAAAGTGGCTGAGAGGGATTCAAACTCAGGTCCTTGGGCACCAAGTGCAGTGCACTTTTAGGGTCCCCAGAGCTCTCCCTCAGAACCTTTCAATGGCTCCCAACTGTCTACCGAAGAAAGCCCCAGACCTCCCCTGAGGTGGAGATGGAATCAGGCAGGATCTGACTCCTCTCTGCCTTCCGAGGCTCATCTCAAGCTCATCTCACTCATTCCCCGCTCTGTGCCTCCTTTGATGTTTTCTGTTTTTGACATTCGATGCCTGGCAGAATATTGGAGTGGGCAGGAGCTCCAGAGATTAGCCTGTCCAACCCCTTCATTTTTCAGAAGAGCAAATCTCCACCTAGACAGGAGCAGTTGCTCGAGGTCACACAGTGGAGCATGAGCAGATTCAGATCTAGAACCCGTTCCTTATCCAGTTACTCTTCCTATTAGTGAGCAGACTCAGAGAAGAGGCAGAGAATTCAGTTTACAATTCAGTGAGGACTTTAAGCATTGATGGTGTCCTGGCACTGAACCACTATTATGTACCAGGGTCAAGAGGGCAATCATTCCTGCCCCAAGGAGCATGGATCCTGTCATCTCCTACTGGCCTCCTCTCAGGGCTTGGCAGAACTGGGGATCCTGGACATCCTGCAGTCTGTTCCAGAGTCTCCTTCATAGTCTTTCTTCAGTCCAGCTGGGTTGAGGGCACAGAATCCTTCCTTGCCAGAGGAATGGAGAAGCCCCTTATGGGACCTGCCTCTCTGGCTTCCTCCTCCATCTCTCTGACAATAACTGCTTGATCCATACTTAAAGAAACCCATTCACTTATGAGAGGTCATGGCTTTCCATTGACAAGGGGTCAAAGCCTCTTTTATGCCCTAGTTAAAGAAGAAGAGGAGGAGGAGAAGGAAGAGGATTAAGAGGGAAAACGCACATTCTCAGTCACCTGACAGCCGATATTCCGGCCATCAGACCCCTAGCTTCCTCTCAGAGCCTTTGTCCAAGTGCCTTCTCCTACAGAAAGGTGGTCCTGCTTCCCAGTCCCCTTCCAGCTACGGCGTCCCAGCACTGGAAGGACGAAGGTGCCTCAGCTTGTATTGGGCAGACTTGGGCTCAAATCTGGCCTCAGACGCTGGCTAGCTGAGTGACCTCGGGCAGCTCATCCAACCTCTCCGGGCTTCAGGCTTCTCATGAATAAAGTAGAGGCGATGACATCCACCGAGGCGATGACATCCACCGTCTTGTTTGGCTCCAGGGAGAGCGTGCCTGGAAAGTGCTCTGTAGTGCTCTGGCATCGTTACTCTTTATTGGTATTTCTTTATCCCAAGTCTGGGGATCCCTCACCATCCTGTAATTCCCCTGGCTCCTCCAGGAATTGATGGTTGTTTCTGCTGTGGGTGCTCCCTCTCTTGATGCAGCTTATGATCCTTCGAGCCCTTCTCAGATTCCTTCATGAGTGGTCGGTCATGCCCGCAGTCGTGGCTACTTCTAGTGCTGAGGTCTCCTCACCTTACTTCAGCTGACCCTCAGACCTCAGTCCTACACTCCGGCACCAGGCCTTATTCCGTAGCCTTATTTTTAAAGATAAATTTCTGCCCTCCCCCCATATTCTTCACTATTCTTTCTCAGAAAGCTGACTCTTAGAAGAAAAAAAGAATTTTAAGAGAAAATTTTAAAAAGAAGACAAAAAACAATAATCAAAACTAATCAATATATGAGAAAATTCTGAAAATGTTTGCTTCTCCCCCCACCTGTGGGCTCTCCCACCTTAACGAAGGCCGGTGCTGGGGGCGTTCTCTTCTTCATTGGTTCAGTGTTTTCTTGGCTCCGCTCATCTCATGAGAATCTTCCCAGGCTTCTCTGGATTCATCAGTCACCATTTATTACAGCACAGAAATGGCCCATTACATTCACATACCACAAATCTTTGGCCATTCCCCAAACTAGGAGCGTCTGCTTTGTTTCCAGTTCTTTGTGACTGCAATAAGGGCTGCCATCGATATCTTGGTGGGTATTAGGACTTCTGGGCAGCTAGGGAGTGCAATAGACAGACGCTGAGCCTGGAGTCAGGAAGATCCATCCTTCTTAGTTCAAATCCAGCCTCAGACACATTAGCTGTGTGACCCTGGGCAAGTCACTATACCCTGTTTGCTTCAGTTTCCTCATCGGTCAAATGAGCTGGAGAAGGAAATGGCAAACCACTCCAGAATTTCTGCCAAGAAAACTCCAAAGGCTGTCATGAAGAGTCAGACACAACAGAAAATGATTGAATGAAGACTTTCTTATCAATGAACTCGGCTATGGGATCTTGATCAAAGGGTATAGAGGACTTTGGCACTTTTTTAAAGTGGAATTCCAAATTCCAGAGTGTCATCATGGATTTGCAGCTCCACCAATGATGCACCAACGCACCTGTCTGCTCAAACCCTCTCTGACACCTTTTTGGTCATCCCTGCCTGTTTTAGGACCTGGCCCCATTCTTCCTTGGGAGCCCTGCTGGTGTTCCAGGCTGGAGCTTTTGAGAACTTTCCACCACATCAACATCCCAGGGAGGTTTTATTCTGTGCAGGAGACCTGTTGCTCTTGATTAGGACTAGGTTTACTGAATGAGTGAGGGGCTTGGTAGGTGCAGCCTCTGTTAGAAGGTCACTGTGGCCAGCGACTTTTGGGTGCCAGGTGGAAGCTCATGTTCCTGTTCTATTCTAGGTGCTCAGTCTTTGTAGGGTGATGGGTTAGCACCGAGAAGAGCTGTAGGGCCACCTAATACAATCCCATCTATTTACAGATAAGGAAACTGAGTCCCAGCTAGGGTCACCCAGTGACTGAGTGTCAGGGGCACAATTTGACTCCGAGTCTTTCCCATGCCAAATCCAGCTCTTGACCCTTCAGGACACGGTGCCTCTTCTTCCTTGTGTCCCTTGTCCCCTGTTGTCACTGTCACTCTGCTGAGATGGAAGGACCCAGATCTGTGGCTCTCAGCACAGAAGGGTGTGATCTCCAGCTGGGGGAGGGGAACTGGGTGTGGGGGGAGAAAGAAGCCTCTAGGGTGCTGGGGAGCTCTTATTGGCTGGGTGGCCCATCTAAGACGGTTTCTATCAAGTCTCTGAGCTCATCTAGTTCGAGCACCACAGTAATTCAAGACAAAAACAAGAACTCTTTCTTTTTGGAAATATGAAGCAAAAAATCAATCCCAGGCCTTATCTTGTCAGATCTGATCTCATCAGTGCTGCTTTGTGCTCTGGAGAACAATGATCATTATTGTCTAGCTTGGGTGGGGGCCAGAGGGGATGGGGAGCATTGGAGACAGGGACCAGCTGAGAGAACCCCTCATCTTCCTCTTCCTTCTCTTCCTCCTCCTTGTCTTCTCTTGTCCCCACATAAATTGTAATAGTGCAAAGGAACTTCCCATGGGACAGCTGCAGAAAGGTTCCCCAAGATTGTGAGCCCAGATGGGGAGCAGCTGACCCAGGCAATGGGCCCAACACAGGAACCACCACCTCCCCTTGATGGGGTGGCTTGGCTGCTTTTCTGGGATATACTGGGATGTGCATGTGTGTGTGCATGCATGCCCATGTGCATATGTATGAGTGCATTGTGTACATGTACATGCATGTGAATGCATGTGTGCACGTGTGTAGGGGTGCAGGGCAGGCCTCCTCCTCTCTCCAAGCTGTTGGCTCTCTTGCTCTGTGGACACTGGGAATGCATCTGCATAGACTCTAACAGAGTTTCTGACTCCTGCTTTGTCTAGCCTTGCTTGAGGGAATGGGCAAACCAAGAGCCTGGAGACTGTTGAGCTGAGAGATGGGGTGAGGTGGGGGGTCCAGGAGGCAGGAAGAATGGTCAGACTGGCTAAGGCACTTTGTGCATCAGGGAAAGCAGTGATGCTTCCCTGGCTGATTTTGCTACTGTTTTTTTTCCTTCTCCCTTAAAATGCAGGAGGGAATGTGGTTACATTTATCCTCTAACACCGAAAATTAGAGAAAGTCAGAATGATTTACAGGTGCTGAAGAAAGGCTTGCAGAAGGCACAATGTGGCTCCAGGGGAGAGGGCCTGGACAAGGCTGGAGCCTTGCTGGGATGTCAGGCCAGAACGCCAGGGTCCCCAGAGACTCTGGATACAGCTGCCCCCCAGCATCTTGCAGGGAGACATCTCTGACTTGCTGGCTGGGGATTCTTCTAGACGTCCAGATAAGGAAACTGAGTAGAATCTAATCTTGGAGGGGGACACTGGACGGAGAATCTGGGCCCTTCCATCTTGGCAGAGTGCCCCAGTCCAGAGGACTCTCTTCATTTGAAGGAGGTCACGTATCTGTCTCCATGTTGGTACAGAAGGGCCAGAAGGAAAACCTCATCCCCAGTGGTTTCTAGGAAGATGGCACTTTAAGCACCCAGTTTGCTCAAACCTAGAGGATGATTCCAAGCTCCCAGTCCCCAATTGCCCTGCCCCTTACCAGATATCACGTCCAGGGGTGTCTGTTCTCATGAGAGGATGACTCAGAAGTGCCTGGTGGGCTCTGGGGAAAGGTCCCAGAATCACAGTGTGGAGAACTGGAAGGGCCTTAGTGGCCAGCCATCTCAGTCCCCAGTCTGTAATGGTCAGACTGAAGATGTCCAGGGTGGGGAACCCCTCTAGTCAGCCCATTCCACTGTCAGACAAGTAGGTGTTAGAAAGCATGTCTGACCTTGCACCAGGATGGGCTTCTTTGTAATTCCTGCCCCCACCTCCCACCCTCCTTCATGGCTTTTGTCTCCTGGGACCATGTAAAATAAGCAATCCCCCCACATGAGCGCCCCTCAAGGAGCCCTGAGCACATCCATCAAGCTTTCTGTGATTCTTCTCTCCATGCTAAGTATCCTCGATGCCTCCCACTGACCCTCAGGTGACACGAGTGCCCTGGCCATCGGCCTCTGGACAGTTTCCGTTTGGTCAATGTCCATCCTAAATAATGGTCCCCACTGCAGTCTGTCTGACCTAGTGCAAGGCCTGGAACGAATGGTCCAGAAAACTGCCATTGGTCTGAACTGCAGAACAGCCATAGTCTTCTCACCTCCATGACTCTGACAAATCCCAGAGCTGGACTGCACCTTGTAGAGTGACTGACCACATCTGTGTGCCAGCAAGAGCTGAGGCATGTAGCTCTCTCCAAAGCCTGGCAGAAAGGCCCTGGGCACTAGCCAGGCCAGGCTCCTTGCGCCAGATCTGGCCTCTTCTTCCTCAAGTTGGATGATGGGAAGTCAGTTCTCAGCCACCTCCTTCCAAGGTGACTTTAAGAACAGCTGGGAAATCCAGCTTGAACCCAGGTCCCTGTGCTGTCTGGCCCCTCTCTGGGGGCCCATTCATTCCTGGATGCAGGGAGGGCCCAGGGGAGGTGTCCACCAAGGTCACACAGACTCCAGAGACCATGTTCTTCCAAGCTCTCATTCCCTTTTTCTTTTTGTTTTTCCTAAATCAAACCAAAAGATGAGGCTTGGCAACATCCGTGTGATTGTAAATGGACCATCTGCTCCCACCAGGCCACAGACAAGCAATTTCACTGAAATGCAGCCGAATTTTCACTTGAAGCTCCATCTAACTGGATGAGAAGTGGAGGCACCCGCCAGGGTTTTGGGGGGCTTTGAGGGCTAACAAAGGAGTGGTCTACGGCTCCGCAGCGTCTTTGGTGCTGAGCTGGACTTGGAGAAAAAGCAGCAATGACAACAGAGAAGGGAGCGGGGCTCGAGCCATCCCTGGGGACCCCAACCCTCCCGCATCCCTGCAGGGCTCTGGTATTTTGAACAAAGCTGCCGTAATTTGTGACGAACGGGATTTGGATTTCTCGGGGTCCACATCGCCGCTGGGCGGAAAGAGGAGCCGTCCGCCAGCTGCAGGCTGGGAGTGCGCCGCCTTCATGTGCAGCCACCATCCATCACTGAATTAGCCCCTACCCTCGCCCAGTGCATCAAGGCCATTTTCCGGGGTCTGGGTGGAGTGGAAAGGGAGGTAGCAGGTTGGGTTCCAACCATCCCTTGGTTCCCCAGTAGCCCCAGGAGGAGGAGGAGGGATCAGCTCCCCAGGAACCAGGCTTTGAATGAGTGTGATGGGATTCTCTGGTTGGCTTCTGTGAGGAAGCCTTGGAGGGGCCCCAGGAGAGAAGCACCATGTCTGGTTCTGTAGGGCCTAGAATGGGAGTCCAGAAGCCAAAAGATGTTTTCTAGTAATAGGAAAACTGAGGCATGAGCTTCAGGGACGTGACCAAGCTTCCACAAGATCACCAGTCAGTGGAAGAGGCAGGATTTGAATGCTGTTCCTCTGACCCAAAGCCAGGGCTCATTCCACCGTGGTCTCTGATCTGTGACAAACACTGGTCATTCCATGTGGTTTATTTCGCAGCAAGTCTGATTTGTGTTCAGTGTGCTCCGGGTCTGGGCCACGGCAAAGTCTTTCTCTCCAGCCTCCCCACAGCAGAGGGAACGTGAGCTCCTGGAGGGCAGCAATTTCTCATTTTTCTCTTTGCCACCCTAGCACGGTTCTGGGTTTTCTCGTATTTCTCGGGCCTCGCTTCCTTCTGAATCTTCTAGGAATCCGGTAAAGGCAAACTCATCCCCTACGCCCCACGGCCAGGTCTGGCAGGGCCTAGATGCCTCAGGCTCCTGCCCTCCTTGTGGCCTCTCTTCATTAGGTCGTCTTCCTCCAGGCGACCTCACCCCCTGGCCTGCTTCACTCCCCAAACTCTACCCGGACCAGCCATTTCCCTGGCCCTTCTTCCATATTGGAAGATCTGACACATCAGACAGAAAGACAGGGAGCTTTGGGCTCAAGAGAGACCAGAAGGAGGTGGGGAAGAATGAAAAGAACACGGTCCTGGTGTTGCATGGTCAGGTTGGGATTCAGCTTCCGCCTAAGCGTCACCACCAGCCTCAGTTTACTCGCTGGCCTCTGGGAGCCCTTCCAGCTCTAGGTGTTTGCTTTGAAGATCCTAAGAAAGATTTCCTATGCCTGGGAATTGTCCAGGATTGGACTAGCCTGCTCCATAGTTCCTGTCACTGGCAGCGTCCAAGCAAAGGCTACATGACCCCTGCCAGGGATTTTATAGGAGAGGTTCTTGCATTGGGTGGAAGACAGAACTAGGAACCTTTCAGGTCCCTGCCAATTTGAAATAAAATTTACATTTATAAATACAAGTTTAAAGCCACCAGGGAATTGTTTTTGCTTAAATCTCCCAGAACACATAAACGTTGATGGCATGTAGAGGTGGTGGGTCTGGGGATGGTGTGTGTATGCATGCCCTCCCCCCACAAGGAGAACTTCTCTGGGGTTATGCAGGGCATCCTGGAGCCCCCTTGTCTTCACACTTTTGCGGGTTGGCCCAGCTCTTCTCTTGCACAGAGCTCGCACCAAGTGGAGCAGGCTCCCTTCTCCTCCTCAACTCTCATTCCTTTGGGGCCATAGAGGAGGTGACCCTGGCAGGGACTCTGAGAATACCAGCTCATTCCCCATGGGGCTCGGGGGCTCTGTCCTGGGCCCACATCCCACTCACTCCTCTCTTTCTGACTCCTGAAGGTGGCACATCCCAGCCTGCTCTACTCCCAGGTCACAAATCTCGCCTCCCTGAGTCACACTTATGGAAAGTCTGTTCCCCAGCCCTCCTACGTCACCCAGGCAAAAACACACGTTTAATTAGAAAATGAAAATCATTAATACTCTTTTGTGCTCAGTAGGAAAACCCCACATCCAGTGTGCTGAGCAGATTGTGACTTCCTCCAGACTGGGAAATAAGCTAATAATGGGCCTAATCGCTCCATTTGCCTAATTTAATTACTGAGCTCCTTTCCTGTCACCCTCTTTCCAAGGACCAGGTTGGTGTGGCCCATGAGGACTGGGCTGCCCCTCCTCATGATCTTCATGTCCTCATGGGGTTACTGGAAGCCTCACCCTGCCGCCTCATGACTGGAGGTGTGTAGCTGCATGTCCACACTGCAATTCCAAACTTCCCAGGGGCTTGTAGCTTTCTCCTTTGGTCACAAGGCCCATGAACTCTGCTCCTCACGACCCTTCTTCAGAGCCCTGGTTTGCAGAATGGCAAGGGTGTAGCTTCCTCAGGGGAACGCTTAGATTCTTAAGTATTCCAGCCATGTTGACAAGAGTAGGGTTAGGGTTAGACATGGGATGCTGTCACTGGCATCCATTGACGGAAGGTCCATCTCTCCATCTACAGGCCTTCCATCCATGAAATCTAGTGGAGCCCTGGTTTTACTGAGCTCCTGCCCCTGCTCTGATCCTTATTGGTGAAGGGACTGTGGACAGCTCCTTGAACATTAGCTTCCTCATGTGTAAAAGGAGCAGGGGGGAGATTATGAATGGAGTCTGCTTGGGTTTGGGTCACACATCCAAGGAAGCTTCCCGTGTTATTTTTACTGAAAGACGGACAGATATGGGCTACATTGTAATGCAATTGGATGGTCTGATTTAGAACTGGTGGAACGACTGCCTGTGATGGATCCCTGTTAGCTTGGCAGGTGGCCCTGAGGGTCTGTTCATAGCTCTGCCGTTAAGCGTATTTATAATGACTTGGATAATGGCACAGGTAGCATTTTTATCAAACTTTCACAGGATACCAGTGAACACATTGGAAGACAGAAGCAGGATCCAAGGACAAGACTACTGGGCCAAATTTAATATGATGCCATTTATTAGGGGCATCACACGCAAGGTCACA
Source organism: Pseudocheirus occidentalis (assembly GCA_028646575.1). Classification (NCBI taxonomy): domain Eukaryota; kingdom Metazoa; phylum Chordata; class Mammalia; order Diprotodontia; family Pseudocheiridae; genus Pseudocheirus; species Pseudocheirus occidentalis. Next base: position 388,045,353 of record CM053593.1, on the reverse strand, counting down.
TGTGGGTCTAAGGAATTATGTTACAAGTGCATGATGGACGTCTAGTTAGATGACAGTTTTTCTACAAAGGATCTACAGGTTTTAGTGGATGACAGACACAAGACGAATTAGCAGTGTGAGTTGTGAGCTGAAACGAAAGGTGAATGTGCAGAGATCTTGGGCTGAATTAAGAGGGACGGTGTCAGAGGAGGTGGGTCCTTCTGGGTGCTTCCCTGGTCAGATGACAGCTGGAGCATTGTGTTCAGTCCTAGGGAGTGAAAGTCCTACAGGGTCACATTCAGAAAAATGCTTATAGCTTGTAAAGGACTGTAGAAACAAGAGTGGCACTGTTGCCCTTAGTCATTGGCTATGGAATGTCCACCTGTGAGAACGCAAGGATGTGCTCATGGGCCAAAGGGAGCTCATGATGGCGCCCGCCTCAGAGGGTGGTTGTCTTAGACAAGAGCTGGCTGATGTTGCTGTGATTGTTGCTGGGGAATGTACTTACCCCCATGAACTCACGGATCCATTGAGTGATCTGGGGAAGAATTGTTCTGTCTCATTGTTCAGTCTCAGCTTCATCCAGTCCAATAAACCTGGGGCTTGAAGAGAACTTAGAGGACCTGTTCTCTGAATTTCAAGGTGAAGAAAGTGAATTGCTGAGAAAGGTGACACATCAGAGGTCCCACCCTTAGCCTGTGACTGGGGCCTGGGTGAGAGCTTTGGAAGGAGACATCTCACTCTTCCATCAGAGGTATCTTGGGGTAAACTTCTGGAGACACCAAGGGCTTCTTTGCAGCTCCTCTTGGAAGAGGTCATGGAGGCAGCGTCTTCCTAGCAATGCTAGAGAAAAGTTGTTTTGCTCTTGACTATCCCAAAATGTCTCCTTGGGGATGACCAATAAGCCTGTTAAAGCACTGGCTGTGTGCCAGGTGCTGAGCTTGGTGCTGGGGACACACAGACAAAAATGAAACAATCCCTGCCCTCAAGCAGCTTATGTTTAAGTAGGGGAACTGATTAGTACACGTATGAGGACATACAAAATGTATGTGAAGTGACAACTGGATACCTGGGGGCCAAGCAAGGTATCTCATGGAGGAGGCTTGGCTGGGGCCAAGCTTGAAGGAAGCTAGAGATTCTAAGGGGCAGATGGGGGCTTTCCAACTGTTGGTAACCACCTGGACAAAAGTTCAGGGAGGTGGAGGAAAAGTGATCCGGCAGTTGTATTGGACCTTAGAGTACATATGTAACGAACCTGGAAAGGTAAGTTGGGACCAGGTGGGGAAGACCTTTAAATGCCTAGTAGAAGAGTGTGTATTGAATCCTAGAAAGGGTGGGGAGCCCCTGGAGGCTCTTGGGTAGGGGCGGGGCAAGGTCGGACCTGACTTCAGGGGACTCACTTTGGCAGTGTAGGGGAGAGGATTTTGGAAAGGAGAGAGACTGGAACCAGGGAGCATAATAAGAAGGCTGGTGCAGCTTTCCAAATGAGAGGTAGCAGGAGGGGGCTGGGGGAGCAGAGAGAAAGGAACAAATGGGGAGAGGTCCAGGTGGAATCATTGACTGACCATGGGATGGGGGTGGGGGGCTGAGGAAGAGGGAGGAGACCAGGATGACCCCAGCTTGTGAGCCTGGATACTTAGAAGTGCGGAGAAGCCTCTGACAATGATAGGGTCCCTGGGAAGAGGATAGGCTGTGAGGGGGGAACTTTCAACATGACTGTACTTGAGATGCCCACAGTGTCACACAGACCCTCACGGGGGCAGTGGGGGGGAGGCGAATTGATCTAATTCATGACATACTTGTATTTCCCAGAAGTTGGATGTTTGTGACCTATGACTAAATGATGCTTTTAAGGCTCAGCTGCTGACTCAGGTAAAGAACTCACAGGGAGACAGTCTTGGTTGGGGTGAAGTTGGTGCTGGCCCTGTCCCCAGAGAGAATGGGCTGGCTTGGGAGGGAGTAGCCCCCAGCCTGCAATTTGCAAGGAAGGTTGCATGACCAATGTCGGGGACAGATACGGGGGAAAAGGCACAATTTGGGGCTAAGGGGCCTGACTTCATAGATCCAATCTTTCTGTGATTGCCTGTGTGACCTTGGACAAGTTATATTAACTCTGGGTGGGGGGGGGTCTCAGTTTTCCTCATCTCTAGACTTGAGGGGTGCTCTAGATGGCCTCTGCGGCTCCTTCCAGCTCTAATACCATGCTGATGGGATCTCTTCCAGGTCTAGATCTGTGGCACCCTTGGATTTCTGGCCAGGAACTGGTGGGCCAAGGAGACCTCTGAGGTCCAGTCCAGTCAAGTCCAGAGACTGAGGGCTCTCTTCTCAGAGAGCCAGATGGGACTGCCCCATGGTTCAGATCCAGCCTCAGACACATCCCAGCATGTCATCCTGGGCAAGTCACTTTAACCTTTGTATGCTTCCGTTTCCCCATCTGTCGGCACCTCCCACTTGAAGTTCATGTGTCAAAGGGCTTTGCATACGGCCCAGCACATAGTGGGTGCTATGACAAGGCTGGTTGTCATTACTGTTACTTTTAGTCATGTGGACTGTGGGCTTCCGTCTACTCCTTGATGCCATGCTGGCTTCCTGAGGCCCTGAGAGCATGCTGCTCCCCTCTACACATGAGAGAATGATGCACAGAGTCAGCCTGGAGGGGTCAGAGGCAGAATTCAAACTCAGCTTCCTCCTCACTCTCAATCCCACGGCTACTCTTCCTCCTTCTCCCTGGGTGGGAGCAGCCCAAGGTCCAGCCAAGCAAATGTGGGACCTCCACAGGCAGGGGACAGGACTGTCTTTGGTGGACTCATCACTAGGCTTCCCAACCGACTGAAAGACACGCTCTAGTCTCATTAGTTGTGGTTTGTGCTCGCTCCACACGTGCATGATGGAGGGCTATCTCTGAGGCTTTTTTTCTCCCTGTATCCCCCACCCTGAGGGTAGAGCCTAGCACCTAGAGAGTGCTTCAGGAACTTGGTGAATGGCATTGAAGAGTCCTTGGTGGTCTCTAGGCCACTAAGAGGAGGCAGATGCTGAGAGGACATTCTTCTCTCAAGACCAAGCAGCACACATTTGCATTAAGTGCCAACATGAGTCTGTCCATGGTCTTCACAATCTCCTCTCCCTGGCCACCTGGAGGCAATGCCCTCAGGGCCCCCACTTCTGCATCAGCCTTTAGCTGGGGAAATTAAGGGGGTTGAACGGGTCCAATGACTGACCTGCTGCTGCCCCCCAACTTGACAGCTTCTTCCTCCTGGGGATGCTCAGGAGTCGTGTGGTGAGTAAACAGAGACCAGGATGAGGGAAGGGGTCCATGTGTGACCATAGAGGAGTCATTGAAAGTCTCTGTGCTTCATTTAGCTCCTCTGTACAGTTCAACTAGATCCCCGCCCCAAGCATGTATTCAACACTGACATTCTCTACCTACTAGGCATTGTGCTGGGTTCTAGGTGGTTGTAATGGCAGCAAAGACGTAGTTAACACCTTGCTTCAGTTCAAGTTTCTTTTAAGTCTCGTCCATGATTGTATCAAGTCTTTGTTAAGAAACAGTCCTTGTGAACCCCACAACTTGTGAACCCCTGTAACTGATGCAACAGGAAGGGGCAGAACAAGGAGGAGCCTGATGACCATATGTAAGGAGAAGCTCAGGCTGGGAGAGAGCAGGACTGAGTAAGCACTTGTGGTGGTGGATTTTGAGAAGGGGCCATTTGTGGCGGCGGCGCTTTGTCTGTCTGTCTGTCTCTTCTGTCTGTGCTGATTTCTATGTTGATGATTTGTGTTGAGTTCTCAGCCCTTATTGGTGGGTCTCTGTTGATTTCACAGGCAAAGAGTGAATTGATGATGCTGCCGGCAATGTGCATGAATGTTATTGTGGCTCTGTTAAGCTTTGTCTTCCCAGGAACAGAAACTGTGAAGGACTTGATGTTCACTGGATACTGTGAACTCTAATATGGAAACAAGGAGCCAGAAAAGGAGCTGAGAGCTGCCTGCCTTTGAATTCAGGTGACAGTTGGGTAGATTCAGGCAGGAGCTGGGACCATGGAAGAGGAACCATGGAAGCTGAGAGCCAGTCTTGAGTCAAGTTGAAAAGACCTCTTCCTGGGTACCTAATGCTGACTGAGAAGATCATGGTTTACTGTGACCTAGGGGTGGATAACTTTGACCTTTGTACTTTGCTTTTCTTAAGGAGGCCTGCTTCTCAAGGATGATTGAGTTAGGAACTTATTGAATGATATCTTTTACTTAAAAGTAGGTCACCACTTTGGTAAAAACCATGTGGCTACTTTAGTGATACGTTGTTATGTCATACCATTGTGAATGCTGCACTTTGGTTTCTGTCCATGTTTTGTCTTAATTTATTACTGAATAAATAGAGAGTTCACTATGCTGTGTAATCAGAACCTTGAAGCTGTTTACAGCAGCAGCCCTCTGGAGAGCTGCTCGTGCTTAGCTTTACAATGGGGCACCAAGACAAGTATGAAATAATTCCTGTCCTCAAGGAACTTACATTTCAATGGACGAGACAATATGTAGACACACCAATCAATGAACCAACAATCATTTAAACCCTTAGGATATTCCAGGTGCTAGTGGATAAAAATGTAAAGAAAAGAACACTCCTGGCCTCCAGGAGTTTACGTTCTAATGGGGGATACACACACACACATCTCTATTCACTTTCTGTGTATCTTGTCTACACATATATGTATGTGTAGACACATACATATATACACATCCATGGGAACATATGTGTGTTTAGTTTGTGTTTAGAGGACACACACAAAGAAGATGGAAGGTAACCTTGGAGAGGTAGGGGTAAGAGGGAAGAAGGGGAGATGGAGGGAGGGCAGACAGAACCCTGATAACAGGGAAATCGGAGACCTGATTTAAGAGGTAGCTCCTTATCCATGCTTTGAAAGAAGACAGGGACAAATGAAGGTCTCCAAAGAATAGGGGGGTCTGGATACATCTGTCAGTATAGAGAAGGTGACAATGTTTGAGACAGCAAGAGAGCATCCCAGGAGCCCAGCAGGTAACTTGGACAGGGGCCACCTTTCTGTCTGAACTTGGAACAGAGGAAGAGAGAATGGGTGACCCTGTCTAAGTCACTTGACTTGAAGGCACCTCCCCAGCCTGGTCCTTTTGTTCTCTGTTCCCAGAACCTCCTTATCCAGCCTGGATGCCACCATCCTGGAGCTCCTGGATCCTTTCTGGCAGCGCCGACTTTTGGAATTGATCCCTTGAGGCATTAGCTGGGATGGGGGTGGGTTTCCTCTTCCAAGGGCAATTGAGGCTTGTGGATCAGAGTGGGTATTAGGTTCCAGGGGATGGAGGATGATGGAGTGACTTGTGGACCCATGGACCCTGGTGGAAATATGGAGGAGAAGAGAGAAGATGTGATTAAGAGGAGTGCTGAGCAAAAACTTATGGGGAAAGAGGTTTTGGCAGTTTGCATGACACAAATATTTTTAAGGCATTGACTGGAGTGGGGGTCAGACTTCAATGTTTAGTTAATGACAGAAATGCAGTGACTGTGGTGATTGAGGAGCTATCAGACTGTCTCCCTTGATGATCTGAAGACACAGAATGAGAATGAATGAGAAACGGAGCCAAATACCAGGCTGGAGGGAGGTGGTGGGGGAGGGGCCAAGTGCCAGGCTGGAGGAGGAAGGGGGAGGCTGCTGATTAACGTGGGCTAATGATGCCCGGTGAGAACCCTGTTGTTCCCTTATCTGATATTCCAAATATCCTTGAAATAACTTGTCCTACAAAGCTGAGCTTGACTGTTACTGAAAATACAGAAGGGAAAAATTGAAGTCATTCCTGAAAAAATAAAGAGACAATTCACAGGGAAACCTGTGAATATGAAAACCCAGCAGGTGCCTAGGTGAGGTCTAGGTCTGAGGAGAAAGGGAGCTTAGCGTGTCTGTGCTGGGCAGAGAGGAAAGTGGGCACCAGGGATGTGTGTGTACACACACACCTCCACACATATCCATACATGTATACATGCACTCCTACATGATATATCCACATGTGCACACGCACCCCTCTTACATTGTCTGATAAGCCTTGAGGAGGCGAAGAGTGCCCCAGGTATCAGAGTCTTTACTGAGAAGCTGGCCAGTCAGAGGAATGAGTGAATTAATATTTCAAGGTGCTATCTCATTCCCTCAATAATAAATCGATATTCTAGATAGTGAGGTGATGCTGAGGAGCTCTGTGGGCAGGGAGATGAGGCCCCAGAAAAAGACTGGTCAGGACCCCTGGGGTGGTAGGAGGATAAGGCCAGAATATTAGGGCATGAATAAGCATTTCTATTGGGCCTACTGCGTGTCACTTTTCAAATTCTATCTCATCTGACCCTCACAATAACCTGTTAAGTAGATGCTGTTATCATCCCCATTTTACAGTTGAGTAAACTAAGGCAATCAGCGTCGAAGTGATTTGCCCAGGGTTACATAGATAGTAAGTGTCTGAGGTCACATTTGAACTCAGGTCTTCCTGACTCCAACCTGGAACTCTCTTTCCTGGTGTAAACCCAAGTTAATGGTGAGCTTAGGGTCCCCTGAGAAGAGAGAGAACTCTCTGGTAGCATCTGGAAGGGAGGAGGGAGGTCTTGAAGTGAACACTCCTGGAGAGTCCATTCCAGGTACAGAGAGAGGCTGAGGGTGGTGTGAGTCCCAGCATGGGGAGGAATGGGGAGGAAGAGTGACCCAGGCTTGAGCCAGTGCAGAGGTCAAAAGGGGAGGAAGTAGGAGATGAGACTGAACAGCAAAGTTGGAGTTAGATTAAGGAGGGCCTTGAATGGTGGGATCAAGAGTAGGTACTTTATTCTATAGTCAATAGGCAGCCGCTGAAGGTGGGTCAGCGGAGAAGGCAGGGTGCCAGAGAGGATACAGGCTTAGACTCAGTCAAGAACACCCAGCTTCAGATCCTGCCTTTGACTGGCTAGATATGTGACCCTGAACAGGTCACTTCAATTCTGGGCTTCATTTCTTTATCTGTAAAACATAGGGTGGAGTCCGAGGGCTCTTCCAGCTCTCAATCTCTGATCCTCAGAAGCTTTTTCGATCCCAAGTGGAATGGAATTACAGCCCTGTGTGGCCCTCATCAGAGGCTTGATTGCAGAGTGTTTGGGTGCTTAGGGTGGGAAACAGCAGATCGGCATGCTGGACAGAGGTGGGGGGGAGGTTCAGGGATGGATTTGGACTCAGGGGAAGAGCCGAGATTCCCCAAAGAAAGAGAAGAGGGATAAAGATAGAGCCTTGAGGGATGAACCGAGGGAGGAGGGTCTGTCTGGAGCTGGCCCACTGGGTAGGCCCAGTATGAGGAGTTGGAGGAGAAGGCAAAGTCTGAGAGACTGGAATGGGGAGGGACTGGCGTGAAATGCTGCCAAGGGACCCAGAAGGCTACATATGAAAAGGAGAATGCCCAGCCCCTGAACGTAGAGCAGGCAGGGCAGGAGTGAACGTGGAAGGCAGGGGAGAGAGAAGACCCTTCACCAGGGCTGAGCGAGTCTGGCAATCTAGGAGCTCCAAGGGCGTCTTCGAACCCTCCAGCCCCCAAACCCTCTTCCTTCCTTCCTCCTTCCTCCTTCTAAGAGAGTCTGGGTATCGTCCTGCTGGTTTGCACAGACTGCGGTGCTCTATTTTAGGAGACACTTTTCAAGACTATTTTAGCAGCAAAACTTCATCCTGAAGACTTCGCAGCCTATGAAAGCCCTGTGGCTTCCATCACTGCTCCCCCTCCCTGGTTCCGGTAGTCCTTGACTCTCCTGAGTCCTCCTCAAAATAGCCTCCCAATGATCTTCCTGCCTCTGCCCTCTCTGTGCTCCAGGCCGTCCTCCAAGGGTCCTGATCAAGTTCCTCCGGAACAGATCCCCTCAGATCTCAGAGGTCCAAGGGCTTGTCCTTCCCCCCAAGGAGAGCCCTGACTCATTGGCATTCAAGGCCCACAGCAATCAGATGCCTCCTCCCTTGGCAGCCTCATTTCCTGCTGCTTCCTGACACATTGTCTATGCTTAGGTTCGGTCACCCTGGACTGTTTCTTGTCCTCTGCACACACACTCCAGGCAAACCTGGAATACCCACTGCCCCTTCAGCCTGACTCGTCGCACCTCCCCCTGGCTGCCTAGGTATCCATAATCTCCTTTTTCTCCTCAGACCTCCCTTGGCATGTTCCTTTGCCCCTTGGGAAGGTGCTTAGCTTTGACTGTATATAACAGTGTCAACCCCAAACGTGGGAAATGAGTCTCCCAGAGCCTCTCCGCAGCACGAGGCTTTCACATACAGTGTGGCTTAGAGCTCCTAACTCCAGAAGGGCCCCTAGGGAGCATGGACTCCAGCCCTTTGACCTCACCTGTTGAGTCATGTAGGACTCTCCATGACCCCATTTGGGCTTTTCCGGGCAAAAATACTGGAGCGGTTTGCCAGCTCCTTTTCCAGCTCCTTTTCCAGATGAGGGAACAGGGTTAAGTGACTTGCCCAGGGTCAGCTACAGCTACTACCAAGTGTCTGAGGCTGGATTTGAACTCAAGTCCTTCTGACTCTATTGCCTTTGACACCTAGCCACCCACAGAAAACTGAGGCCCTGAGAGGCTGTGGCTTGCTCAGGACAACATAGTAAGGGGCAGAGCCAGGATTCAAATCCGCATCCTTTGGGGCCAGATTCAGCCCCCTTTCTGCAGTAGCTGTGTTCTCTTGTGTTTTCCCTTCTCTTTACCAAGGCTATCCCGGCCCCAGGGCACGTAAATTCAGAACACCAAGGATGGGAACTGCTCGGCTCTTGGAGGTTTGCACAGCACTTTGTAGAGGCTGTCCCACCCACTCTCACCACAAGCCGGCCTCTCCAGGGGGGCCCCGTAATTGTCCCCATAAGACAGAGAATCAGAGCTAGATGGCTTTGCCCAGGATCACATAGCTAGTAAATGTCCAAGGCAGGATTTGAACTCAGATCCTCCAACTTTTAAGGCCAACACTTGTCACTATATGGTTAAATGCTTCTTGTTTCCACCTGTTGGTCACCTGCAGCCCAGGTTCACCTCCTTCTGCTTTTGTCTCAGCAGCTGGATGCCTTCTAAGGGATGAAGCTTGAGTCTTGAGGGTCCCTCCCTCCCTCTGTGACTTGTTCAGCATAATTCAATGGGGGAAAAACAAAGAATTAAAAATCTCCTCTCTGCGGAGCAGACCCCAGCTTATGGGCTGGCTCTGATGCTCTTCACGGGGTGACCCGGGGCTGGTTGCTTCCACCCTTTAGGCCTCAGCTCCTCATCAACAAAATGAAGGAGTTGGCTTCAGTGTTCTCTGTGGGCTCGATCAGCTCTGGAGGGAGCACCCTGTGATTTCAAACTCTCTTCAAACTCTGGCTCCCAAAGCCTGGAACCCAAGGGCAATGGAGACAAAGAGGGCTGGTGGTGAGAGTGATAATAACGTGCCCCCCCCCCATGACCAAGCCTCTGGCCAGAGCCCCAGAAGCTCAGCAGCCTTTCTAACTAACAAAGGGTCACTTCCCTCGCCTGCAAACTGGACTAGTCTGACACACCAAGAATGACTGGGCTGGGGCCTCGGGGGTCCCTCCAGCTCCGAGCTGCTTTGGGGATTTCGTGGTGGGAGAACTCTCAATGACCTGGGGCTTCCCTAGACCTGCTAGGGAGGGAGGCATGGTTCCAAGCAGGGGCAGCCACCTCCTTCTCACCTTCTTGGCCAGCCCTTGCCCTCCCCTGCCCCAGTGGCAGGGGATAGTTATGCTTATACCCTTAATATGAAATGTCGGGGGTTTGAAATAGGTGCTGGCAGACGAGGCTCCCTCTGCCCTGTCCTCACCTGGGCTGTGCCACCCAGACATTTAATGAGCTCCCCCAAGGTGAGCAAGTTATGAAAGACTCCCCTCGCCCCTGCCTGCTGCTTCCCTGACGTCAGTCCCACACCGGGTAATCAAAAGAAAGTGCAGGGTAGGAGAGGAGCCAGTAGCCAGGGAGTGAGTCCTCTCAGGGCTGGTGGGAGGCAGGGGAAGGGAAACAATGAAGCAAAGACTTACCTCTGCCACTGTGGGCAAGCAGCCATTTCTTCCCCTTCCCCTGAGGCCCAAGTTTCACCATCTGCAGGGTGAGGATGTTGGCCTGGGAGACTTCTGACATCCTGTCCGCATCTACCAGTCTAAGAGGCTTTGCTCTTCAGGCCCAAGGGACTGGAATCCCCCAAGTTCTGGACACAGCATCAGAAATCGAGGTAGAAATGGCCCTTGGTAAGAGGCGGCACCATGGGCTTTGCTGTTGTTCCCCAAAGACCATGGGGCTGGTCCATCTGATGTTCCCTCCAGACCTCCTCTTCGTGGGCTCCATCTGTTAGAACTGAGCTCCTTGGTGTCAGGGACATGATCTGGCTTCTATCTGTGTCTCTGGCTTTTAGCACAGTGCTCATGGAAGCAGTGGGTAAGCATTTTACCATTTGTTAATCCAATCTCGTCCAACTTCTAGTTTTCTAGATGAAGCCATGGTAAGCACTTAATACTTTTCTCTCCCTCCCTCCCTCCCTCCCTCCCTCCCTCCCTCCCTTCTTTCCTCCCTTCCTTTCTCCCTCCCTCCCTCCCTCCCTCCCTCCCTCCCTTCCTTCCTTCCTTCCTTCCTTCCTTCCTTCCTTCCTTCCTTCCTTCCTTCCTTCTTTTTCCTGGTTTTACAGTAAGGCTCAACAGGATCATAGGATCAAAGAATGAGAAATTTGGAGCTGGAAAGAAGCTTAGAATTCATCTAGTCCAAACCACTGAATTTGCAGATGAGGAAACTGAGGACCAGAGAGGGTGAGCTGCTGATCCAAGGTCACATCGATGGAACAAGGTTTCAAACCCAGGTTCTCTGATTCCAAATCCGGGGTTCTCTCTGTCACCCTAGATCTTCCATCATTCTGACTAAGTTCACTAAAGATGTGGCACAGGGAGTGGTCCCTCTTTGGTAGGAAAGGGGAATTGATTAAGCACCTACTGTGTCCCAGGAGCTCTGTTAAACACTTCACAAATGTCTCATTGGATATGATAGAGGTGAGGCCACTTGGCTGCCAGATGCACTTCCCTGGTGTGTATTTGAACCTTGAACAGCTTCTGAACTCAGCCCATGCCCTGTGCTCCCACACTCATTCTCTTATCAATAACACCAAGTACTTCTGGTTTCTCCTTTCCTTAGGCATCCACACATTTGTAGCCAGGATTAAGGTGATGTTTCCCAAGTATTGGCCACCCACACAGACATTCCTCCTTCAACAGATCCCTGTGAACAGGGGCATGGTTATAGGCACTTGGGGTGGTTGGGGTCCCATCTGCCTCCAATGCTAAGCCCAATCATGATCTGGCCTCAGGGATTGGCTTGGACCTGGGGATAAACTAAGCCTATGCCCAGCCAAGATGCACAGACTAGTGTTGGCCAAGGCACTGAGCCTTCCGTGCTTTCAGGCTCTGGGATTTCCTGGGGGAGGGGGTGGTCCCCCCCACCAAGACAGCTATCAGCCCCTATAACAATTTAGTGAATGGCCCTCCATTGTTTCTGGGGCTGAAACATTCATCGCTGGTGACCAACCTGGCCATGAGTCTGAGAAGCCGGGCAGGTTGGAACCTGGACAATCTGCATGAAGGCGTTTCCCACAACTCCGGCTGTTATCAGGCAAATGTGAAATGATGCAGAGAGCGAAGCTGAGGGATTGGGGCATGATGGAAAGCTCACGTGCACCAGGCTGCTTAGCTGACCAGAAACCCTCTGCCCGCTGCAGCCGGTCAGACCCAAGGCCGGAATCATTACTGTTCATTAGTTAGTGTCCCGGAGGTGTTGGGAGGCGTGGTTTCTCTTCTGTAGAGGCCCAGAAGGACCCTGGGACTCTCACAGCAGATCCTTGGATGGCGAGACTCCACGTGGGGGTGAGAACCTGCTCTTTGGCGAGACCCTGAGAGGTGGTGAGATTCCTGGCGACGGGCTGAGACCCTGCGCAGTGATGAGTTGCCAGGCCACGGTGAGCAGGTTTCTAGACTGTTTTTCCCCTTTGCCCTTGAGAGAGACTTGGAAGCAGCTGCAGAGAAAGGAGAGGGAGAAAGGGCCAAGGAGGAGACACTGCCGCTCCATGCCTGACATCTGGGGGGATATTAGTGATCTTTGGGGGCTGGACCCCTCTATTGCCAGTTTCCATGGCTGGAGCCTCTATCTGCAGGGTAGACGCATGACTGAAACCTAGGCCCTTTGACTTAGTGAGGCGGTCAGTTAGACCTCAGTCATGGAGGCAGGAAAGAAATAAGTTTGAACTTGGGTCTCCCAGAGGCCTCTGATGGCCGCAGACTTCTCTCTCTGCCTCATTTGTGTTGGAAATGATGGGTGGCCATTCATACTAGCAGTGTAACCGACTGGTGGTCTGACCATCAGGAGCTCAGCTGAACAGACGTGGTCAGTCACTCTACAGAGAGAGAAGTCTGCAGCCATCAGAGGCTTCTGGGAGACCTGAGTGCTGGAGCATCCAACCCTCACGTGTCTATTCAAGGAGAGAGGAAAAGAGGTGCTGTCTGTGTAGCAGCACTCTGTTAGCGGCCCCTGAACTCTCTCTGTCTCTGTCTGTCTCTCTATCTCTCTCTTCCATCTCCCTGTCTCTTCCTGTCTCTGTCTCTCCTCTGTCTCTGTCTCTCTGTTTCTCTCTGTCTCTCTGTCTTTTTCTCTGTCTCTCTGTCTTTCTCTCTTTCTGTCTCTGTCTCTTCTCATTGGTAAAATGAGCACATTGGGTGCCATGATCTCAAAATTCCTCCCAGCTCTGACTTTACAGTCCCTTGAGCACTAAAGAATGAAAGCAGAGGTTCCCCAAAGGCAATGAAAAGACACTTGGGGGGGGGTGAGGCCTGAGGCTGGGGCTTCCATCAAGTCTACAGGGCTTGGAGCCTTTGCTGGTCTTGCTTTTAGCATGTGATGTCACACCCGAAGGACTGTCTTCAGTGCTGAAAGTGCAGACGTCTCAGGGCATGGCTCCCCCTCCACAGGCTATCAGGGATGACCATGAAGAGGAAGAGAGGCCTTTGAAAATTGGTATGAAGGGGCAGAGGGGAATCCCACCCTGTGCCAGGGGTTCAGAGGGAGGGGCCGAGGCTGAGGATGGGAGGGGGCCTTCTGAGGACAAAGCACCTGCTTACATCCTGCTTTAGGAAGAATGTCGATGAGAGGGAGATTGTCTTGGAAAGCAGGACAGAAGGCCTTGACTCCATAGAGTCAACCATAGAGCCATAGAGGAACCTTCCTTTGAAAGTCACTAGGTTGTTCCTCAAACAGGAGAAAAGGCTGAGGTGGATGTGGCATGGCAGGGTGTGGCAGCAAGTCCTCAAGAACGAGAGGGCTGTGCCAGGGGAAGATGTTAGCTCCTTCTCCTGGGCCAGCACAGGCCTGATAGCAAACATCTAGCGGCAGTTGTCATTGGGAAAAATTCCTAACTAGTAGAACCGCCCACAAGTTTTGCAGAGTGTTTCAGAAGGTGGCCCCTGCCACCCCCATCTCAGGGGTCTCCCAGCAGAAGTTGGCTGGTTGGCTGCTTGTCCAGGACACTGCAGAAAGGGGGATCCATGTTCAAGAACAGAGGCCCAGCTGCCCTCCTTCTGACTCAGAGCCTCTGTGATCGGGGACCTGCAGGTGAGGAGCAGTACCCTGGACCTCACCATGGACAGGCAGGTGGGAGAGGCCTGGAGTGAGAGCACCAGGCAAACAGGTGATCAGCCTGGGGCTTGGGCCATCATTGGTGGTGAGCCAGAGTGGGCCCTTCGTGGAGAATCCATGAACACACACTGATGGGGACTGTGTGGGGCATGAATATTTGGCATGATGATGTTCCAAGGCAACAAGTACATATGAAGGGCCAGCCACATGCCAGGCAGGCCTTGGTGGGGGGCCCTCACTGAGCATACAAGACAAAATGGAAACTGTGCCTGACTTTGGGGAGCAAACCAACTCTTATGTGAATATTTGTATGTATACATGCATGCTTCTCTATGCATGCACTCATCCACATGCATGTTAGAGAAGCTAGACGGCTGATAGATCAATAGAAGACAGACGGACAGACAGGTCTATAGGAGGTTATTTCTCCATTGGGGGATGCTGGAGCAGATGTCTTGGAGGAGGTGGCCCCAGTGGGAGGGGTGTGATTGGCAGGTCCTGGATCTGCCCATCCTCCCCATCCTCACCCTCATCAGAGCCTTGTCAGGGAGCTCTGGGGAGCTCACCTTCTTGGTGCAGAGCTCCTTTGGGCTTCCCTTCCATTGTGACACTTGCTATTACCTTGGCTGAGGGAGGTGCTGCAGCCAGGTCCACCAAGCGCTCAAGGCCTGTGGTCAAGTTTTAGCATGAGCATCTGCACCTCAGAAACCACTACAAACCAGGGCTTGCTCTATTGTTTTGTGGACTGTCTGGACTTGAGAAAGTGATGGACAAAATGTTAACAATACAGAATAAACTTAAAAGCAGGTAGCTGGTGTGCATTTTTAGGAGCTGGTTGTTAAACAATGGCTTTTGCCTCCATTCATTCCGGGCCTTCTGGGGCTGTGATTTGAAAGAGGGGTTTATCCCAGCTGTGGCCTCAGCCTCAGGGCCATCTTCTAACTGGATACTTACAGAGGGTCTCTGCCTCTTCTCAGGAGGGAGACCCTTATTGTATTAAAATGCCTCTCCCTTGGTCAGGGGTAACTTCATGAGGCTGTAGGCTCCCAGATCTAAAGCTCAGAGGCCATTGAGTCTAGCGGCAGAATTTGAACACTTGAGAGAAACTGAAGTCCCAAATAGTGATGTGACTTGTCCAAGGTCACATAGCTAGTAACTGTCGGAAGCAGAATCCAAACTCAGGTCCAGACTTGAGTTGCCTTCAGATCTAGCTTTCTTTCTACTTGGACACAATCGTCCTTTTCATTCAGGCTTTTTGGAGAATGGAGCCAGATTGCATTTGGGCAGGTCCTGATAAATTGCCACCCTTCCTCACAAACTGACATTTTTATGTGACCTGTAATCATTCCTCAAGCCTTGTCAGTACAAGTTTTTTATGTATAGCCTTGGAATTCTTCGTCCATCCCTCCCTTCCTTCTTCTCTTCCTTCCCTCCTTCCCTCCCTTCCTTCTTCCCTTCCTTCCTTCCTTCCTTCCTTCCTTCCTTCCTTTCTCCTTCCCTCCCTCCCTCCCTTCCTCTTTTCCTTCCTTCCTCCCTACTTCTTCCCTTCCCTTCTCTCTCTTCCTCTCTCCCTCTCTCTCTCCTCATTTAAACTAAGCAGAACCCTTGTCCTGAGATACCTGCCCCCTCCCAATATGCAAACCAATCTACTGTAAGTTTCTCCCTAGACACCCAGCTGAGGCTACTGAGAACCAGATACCAATCAAGAACATGGGAAGTGCTTCTCAAGGGCTAGCTGGCCAATCAGCACTCATAAAAGACTGTCCACTAGTTCTTCCGCATGGCCAGACAGTGCTTCTAAGTCTCCAGGAACATTAGGGCCAAGCCTCCTTCTCCAAGAGTGAGGAATCTCATGAATGAGGACAAATGCCATCAGAAGGGGTGCTATCTGGCCTAGAATCCCGGTGCTGACCAAGCAATTCTGTATCCCTCACACAAACTACAGGACTTGGACGTGGATGGAGAAAGCTCCCCCAGAAGAATGTATTCTTCCTAGGGAAGTGGCCAAGGCCCCTGGGAATAACATCCCACTCCAAGCACTCTGTGTCTAGCTGTAATTCATCTCTTAAATAACTCATATCCTCCAATAAATCTCACTTGAATATGTGGGAGGCTTTCTTGGAGTTTTATTTTCACCTTTTATTGGCCTATGGAGTTAATTTTCACCACATAATGACTCCCCAAGAACACAGTAGCCTCTAAATGTTGGGAATGGTTGGGAGAACTCAGTCCCCTCTACAAACTCTGGAATTAGACCCATGAGAGACTAAAACATCCAGATAAGTGTGTTTGAAGGGATGTAGTTCTTCATTCAAGTTTCCTGATTATTCATTGGAGCCCAGCATTACGCTCAATAACTTCTTGGTGCACCTTAATAAAACCCTCATCCTTTTCTTGGTGGAGTGATCGGTGAAGAGAACTTTTCTATTCCAAACTTATTCTTGGGGTGAATGTGATAGGAACTTTGGGGAGGGGAAAGGGGAGCATCCACACCATCTCAGGATTTGTGATGGAGAAGAGGAAATTTGGGCATTGTCTAAGGTGCACCTTAGGTCTGAGCAGAGAAGTCTACAAAGGAGGAAGGATAAGTAGGATCCCATGGTCTAAGATTCTTGGGGAGTCAGTCTGAATGGTATCAGAAGCCCTCAAGGATGATTTCAGAAGACGTCAAGAGAAACCCAGTTCTGACAAAGAGGTGAGAAGGAGCTGTTCAAAGAGCCTGGATGGGACGTAGAATGTCGTACAGTGGAATGGACAGGAGCTCCTCCTCTTTGGAGGCTTCGCCAAAGACTGGATTTGCCCATTGCCATATGGTATTGGAAGAGAGAGCCCTGTTGAGGTCAGGAGAGACCAGCTGCCTTCTGAGGCTCCTTCCAGGTGTGAGTTTCTGAGATTCTGTCAGGGGCACGTTGGCGCCTTGTGTCTCATTTTCAGTGTGAACATTTGCACCTTGGAAATCAGCAAATGTTATAAATTAGGGCTTGACTGTTTTTTGTTTTGTTGAGTGTCTGGGTTTTCTAGAGTGAGGCAGAAAATGTTATTAATGCAGGCTAAACTTAACATTATACTATGCATACATTTCTTCCTGAAGCCATTCTGAGCCCTGAGATGTGTATCTCATTTGAAAGGTTTGACACCATTTTAGTTCGATGTTTCAGCCCTGTATCAACCACAGCAGGACCACTTGGAGGCCTCAGTATCTCTAAGAAATTCCTCTTCCACTTGTACTGGGCTCTGGATCTCCTTCACACCAGTCCCTTATTGAATCTTAGTCATTCACTTCTTTTGCTGACTGAGGGATGATGTCCAATAATATAGTCATAGACAGAACCCCATCAGCTTTTCACCTGATGACAGAGCACTAGGCCCAGGGTTAGGTGGACCTGAGTTCAAATCCAGCCTCAGGTACTTACAAGATGTGTGACCCTGGGGAAATCACTTCACCCTGTTGACAAACCACTCCAGTATCTTGTCTAAGATAACTCCAAATGGGGGCACAAAGAGTCAGAAGGGGATGAAGAGACTGAGTCATAACTGCCACAACATTCATAGAAAACAAAGGGGACTTCTAATGTAAGAAGTTCTGTTCCTGTAGGCCGGTCATTCTTGAGGAATCTGTGCCATGGGAGGGATGGTTCGCTCTCTGTCTCCAATGGGTAATTCCACAGGGATCTCAGTTCCTTAACATGGGTGTCCTGAAGTTCCCAGCTGTGGAACCAGGTGGGTCTCTGCAGGTGTTTGCCTGAAGGTATTTATCTCAAAGAATCTATTGAGGTTTTACACTCCTCGGTGCCATCACCAAACTGTAGGAGTTGTTCTGATATTAGACTGAGAGTCCGTGGGAGGGACTAGTCATCACTTTTCCATGTTTCCTCCTAATGGAAATGTGTTGGTTTCTTAGCCCAATTGTTGAGTGAAGGGAGTAAACAATGTGGCAGGTGAGCTTTGTCCTTGAATCATTCCTGAGAATTTCGAGATCTGTGCTTCTCTTTCCAGTGTGCGCCATCTTGGCTCCTCCATGTTTAAGAAGGCTTAGGCTAGATGCCAGGAAAGACTTCCTCACAGTAAGTGTCCTCCAAAACCAGAATAAGTTTCTTTAGGACTAAGATGGCCAACTGCCTCATCATGGAGGGCTTTAGGAAGAGGTTGGATGGCCAGTTGTGATATATGTCAGAGAGGGGATTTCAGTTTGGGTGAGTAGAGCTGTAAGTCTTTGAATCATTTCCAGTCTGGAGATTCCATAATTCCATCCTCACAAATCACGGAACATATCTTTAGCAATCTATATTCAGACTTTCTCTACTTTGTGCCATCCAAAATCCCAACTCTGGGAAAGACCGGCAAAGAATCAGGTCACATGACAAGGGATCAGAAGCTGTCAGAAAGCTCAAAAGTTCAGTTCTAGTCAATGACCCAAAGCCTGGATGTCCACTTCCCTTCCCTTCCTCAGTCTTCCAGAGAAGTGTTCTTGATCTGTCTTCAGAGATTTTCACAAATGATTACTTTGGGATCCACGACAATTTAGTCTGGAAAGATCTCCTCTACCATCTCACACATGAGGAACTGCTTATTTAAAACTGTGTCACATCTGCAAAAAAAGAAAAAGAAAAAAAGATTTGAATGTTGTAATGTTAATGAAATCAGAAGATCTTCCATGCCCCTTTCTATTGGCACCTCAAAGGCTTAGCTCCTTACTTTCAGTTAACTC
>CM053593.1:388016498-388026506 GCA_028646575.1 Pseudocheirus occidentalis | reverse complement strand
CTTTGTGACCATTATAATGACTTTGGCTTTCTGGTTTTGGGACTTGTCCTTCTGGTTTTGGGACTCAGTGTTATGGTTTCTGAATAAAGACCTTGGTTCTGCCTTCCATGTGGAGAGTTTGCTATATTTTGTGATCCAAAACTACACCAATATATTCATAACCATCATGGGTGTTGTGAATATCTCATTATTGATACAAATGTCAATTTGGAATGTCAGATAAAATCTTCACCAATACCTTGGACAAGGAAAGCAGAAGCTGTCTCAAGTAGCTACAGTCTAGGGAGCAGGAATCGTAGGGCTTGTTTTAGGTCACTGGAATTTCTAGGGAAGAGGCTTCCACTAAGAAAGGCCATGACTAAGTTTATTTGAGAAATCAAGTCTAAGGCACGAAACTCCAGGGTTTGTGGAGACTCAGTGGGCAAATTGCCATGCATGGGCTGTTCTCCATGACTCTTCCAACTGACTCAGAATAACACCAGAGAGACAGACATAAACAGAAGCAGGAGGAGGAGGTAAACAATGAAAAGGTGGGGCTAAGTGACAGTTCATTTAAAAAAATATCTCTGGGTCCTAGTGGGCTTAAGTTCCAGGAACCACATTTTAGGATGGGACATTGGAGCTGGAGAGAATCTGGAGGAGGGAAACCAGCATGGTAAAGGGTTTTGAATGTCATATAAGAACTGGTTGAAAGGACTGAGGATACTTGCCTTGGAAAAGAAAGAAATTGAACAGGACATGGTAACTACCTTCAAGTATTCTGAGGATGGTCATGTGAAAGAATGGCCAGCCTTGTTCTTCATGGTCCCAGAGGGCAGAAGCAGGAGGAAGGGGGCAGATGCAAAGAAGTCAATTTAAAGAGGTTATTAGGGCAAGTCGCTATACTGAGACCTGTTCTATGGTACCATGGCTTCCTTGGAAGGGGAGGTCCCCCCATTGGAGGTCTTCAAGGAGAGACCTATGGCCCCTTGTCAGTTATGCTGCAATGGCCACTCCTGTTCAGGTCTGAGCTGGACCATAGAGACAGCCTCTTGATGCTTCTGGACACTTAATGTCTATTGTAAAGACTCAGGTCATGGTATATCCCATGGAATATCAAGTCTTGGCAGATTCCATAATGCTGCTGCACTGGGCCACAGAAGCCTAGAGCAGACCCTTTCAACCTGAATATTCTCTAAGTCTGTGTCAAAAAATAAAATTGATTCTCCACTGATTCCTCAAGGCGTTGTGTGAGCTCCAAACTCCAGTAGCTTTGGGATTTCACCAGTGAGGGCATTCTCTCTTTTGACACTGACCACCACCCCTAAGTCAATAAGTCTTTGTGAGTTTCTTTCAGTGGTCCGGGTTCTTGGGCTGGGCCTCCCAGATTGTATCTAGGCTACCAAATGGAGGAAGGATTAGCCTTGGTCAGTTTGGCCTTAGAGGGTAGGACCAAAAATAATGGGTGAAAGATGCAAAGGGGTGAATTTGGGCTGATGTTAGGGACAGAAAACTTCCTAATGAAAGTTTCCCAAAGTTGAATAGACTGCCCAGAGAGGCAATGGGGGTGCCCCCTTTAAGGCTGGCTGGCATCGTGAGGATTCCTTTCCTGTCAGATGAAGAAAGGACTACATGGTTGCCACAGTTGCTTTCAATGTTCAGATTTTATGATCGTGGTCCTGGGGCTGATGGACCCTAGGGCTGCCTCCACATCACTCTGAGGCAGCAGGGGTGGATTCAGGGGAGCCTGTCAGCCTCACCCAGGCATGCCCCAGAGCCCGTCAGAACCCAATGACTCTAAATCTGTTTTCATCCTCATCTTGTGGCTGGAGTCCCAGGCTAGAGATAAGGAGGAGGAAGCCTGCCAGTTTGGTTTGGGCCCAGGGTACAATTCACTCCTCAGACAGGTTAGAATGTTCTCCCTAAACCGTTATTTGTTTTTACTAGTGATGCACCAGAAATAGAAAGTACAGAGTATGTGAGCAAGGAAATGAGTGAAACAAAGTCGGAGACCAGTGGGGAGATAGTTTATCTGCCCACTGCCAGGTCAAGCTGAGCATGCCCAGCCCCTGCCAGTCTGCGAACCAAAGGCTGGGTGGCTGTGAGATCTCTGCTCCTAGTGGGTATTGCCTCATGGCCTTCTGGGGTGTGTGAGTAATCCCTTCACTCACTCTCTCATTGATCCATCCAGGCAGCCATCCAGCCACCCATTCATCCAACAAGCATTTCCTAAAAGGGTTAGGGTCTCTGCCAGGTACTGGGCCTGGCTTTGGAGATGCAGAGACAAATATGAAGCAGTCCTTGTCCTTAGTGGGCTTACAGTCTGTTGGGGGAAACAAAACACACACAGACAAGTACATACAAAACATTATGATTTTAAAGGCATATCATTTGGGAGCATTGGAAAGGACTCAGAGGAGATGCCCTAGAACACCTAAGGATTCTAAAAGCTGGTGGTGAGTGGGGAGGGCATCACAGACATGAGGAACGGTTTGTGCAAAGACCTGGAGATGGGAGATGTCTAGTGTTGTAAGAGGAGCAGAAAGCAGAGTCTGGAAAAGGAGGAGGAGGTAGAAGGTTTCAACACCAAGCAGAGGGAGGGGCTGGTGCTTGATCCTGGGGGTGACAGGGTCTAGAGCTAGAGGGGAGGGACAGGGTCCGATCTGTGCTTTAGGAATAAAGACTTGGTGGCCACTGTGTGGAAGATGGAGAGGTTGGCGGTGGGAACACCCCTTAGAAGATTATGACAATTGTCCAGGCGGGAGTCCCAAAGGGAAGCCCTTTCCTGATTCTGCTGCCTTTGCCTCTGACATCCTTCCCACAACCAAGGAGCCTGAGGCTTCTCTTAAGATTTCCTACACAGAAGAGAGGGATGCTTGCTTGTAACAACCAAATGCTCAATGAATCACAAGCATCAAACAGAGACAAGGCCACTGGTGTGCTCCCTGGTCTTCCCTCCCTCCTGCTCACGTATCTCCATTTCTCTGACCCCTTGCCACTCCTGTTGCAGCAGCCCCTACCTTCTCACCTGGACCAACAGAGGAACTTGCCGGTGGATCCCTTTCTGCCGTACACCTCCAGGTTCAAACAGAAAGTTCTCCAGCATTGAAAGCCCCATCCCTGGCCCCCTCTTCTCTCTTTCCAGTTTTTGTACATTTTCCGCTTTGTTCTCCTTCATAGGTCATAGATTTCAGCACCATTTGTGGACTTGAAGTCTCTCTGACATGATGTTCCAATTGCTGTCCACACCTCAGCACTGGTTGCCCCCCTCACCCCTCAGGCTCTCTACCTCCCTTTGAGACCCAGCTCCAATCTCACCTTTTCTGGCTCCTGCCGCTGCTACCCACCACCTTCCCCTGCATTCACCCCATGTAGCTCTTGGATCTTCCCAGCTGTCTCCATGTTATTTCCTCCATTAGACTACCAGCTCACTGAGGACAGGGAGCCACCTTTGCTTTTCTTTACATGCATAATACAGGGCACCTAGCAAGTGTTTTACAAGTTCTGGTTGCCCTTTGCCGGCTGCTTGTTCCCCACAGTTCCTGTCAGATTAGTGTTGGCAGCTCACGGGTTGCCTCTGTCAGTAACTTGGGGCTTCATTCATGGGAGTCTGAGGACTAGAATGATTGATCAGGAAGGCAGGCAGATATCCCTCACACATCATCTCCCTGTTAGCCCTAGTGGTTCTGCCCTTCCCAACACCACTATTATTCTCCGTGGTAGAGAGCACAGAGGTTTAAGACCTGAGTAGTTCTGCCTTCACCCCACTGATCACCTGTTATCAGTACCCCCACACCCTAGGTAGAGCAGCTGCCTTTTCTCTGAAGGACCCCGTTGTGCTCCTTTATCCCTTTTCTGCTACCAGTCTTTAGTTTTGGTGGCCCATCTTTTAAAATTCAACATTGGTTGAGGCATTTTTGAAAAAAATCAAAACTGACCACTTAAGTCCTTTTTTCTTTCATTGAAATAGTTTGTGTTTCCATCATCAAAATTCTATTCTGAAGGGCTTCCCATCCTTCTTGGGGCACCTTTTCCAGTATAACTTTAGGTCATGGGCATTGTATCCTGTCCAAGGCAGTGCTAACACCTGTGATTAAGCAAAAGTTTGACAGCGGTGGGCAATCCCTGCCTTGCAGGTACAGTGAGCAGGATTTGAATAGAAACAGGAGCCAGGGAAATAAAAGACTGCTTGGTGGCAAGGCACCTGCATACCAAGGGATATGCATACCATGCTTGATATTGGGGGAGGAGAAAGCAAAAAAGACCCCCAATAGAGCAGGAGGCAACAATCCAGACTGTAGCCCAGAGCTAATCATTTCTGGGGGTCAACCTAGGTCTCCATAACTCTAGTCCTTTGAGGGTGGCTGCTAGGGCTCCTCACCCCTGATGGCCAGGTCACATCCACTTAGGTCCTTTCTCTAAATGCTTAGAAACCCACTTCCAGGTACTGGTATCTGCCCCCAAAGTTCCCATTATTTCTCCAATATCTGACTCCTTCTTCAGAATCACGTCTAGAATAGCATTTCCCTGGATTACTTCCTTTCCTGCCCAAAGAATGAAATGATTGTTTAAAGTGTGTCAGGAATTTGCCAAATAATGGAGATTCACTCACTCTTTCAACAAGTGTTTTCCAAATAAATATTTTCATTATGGATTTAAGAGGCATTAAATCGTTCCCATCCGCAAAGGAGGACAAGACAAAAGCACTGAGACCAGGAGTCTACAGGCCATAACTTGAGTTTTTAAAAAGTGTGGTCAACATCCACCTGGCTGACATTGCAGCACCAACATGGCACTTGTGGTGTGCAGCACCTCGTCTCCTCTTCCCTTTCCTTTCAGCTCCTTCTGGGCATTTTTTCACGTGGTTCATCACAATGCTTCCATTGCTTGTCTTCTTTTCTGGCACTGCCCTCACCTCTCTACACCCTCTGCCCCTTACAATAAAAGCTACCTTAATCTCGTGTCAATAAAAAGTTATGATGAACCTACGATGGCGCTAAGGCAAACAAACACAGAACCACTTCTGCCCTGATTCACTCAGAAATCATCATCTACAACTACATACTATGCATGTGCCATAGCTGGGCACTAGGAATACAAAAACAAGACTGGAACTGTGCCTACCCTCAAGGAGCTTCAATTCTTCTCAGGGAGAAGTCAATAGCAAAAAGCTGAACTATGCCTATTGAGCCCTTCTGGGGGATTTCTGAGCAGAAGCAGCTCTGCCTCCTCTGGCCATATTCCTGCCCTGGGTGATTTGGGCTAGAACTAGTGACCTTTCAGATTCTCTGTTTCTGTCACATCCAGGGGTGAAGTGGGTAGGGAGGGTGACAAAAGTGACTTGAGTGGGTGGGAGGAACAAGATAGGCCTCATGGAGCAGAGAACATTTGAGATGAATCTTAAAGGAAGCTGGGGATTACATGAACTATATATAGTAAGGAAATGTGCTCCAGCCATGGGGAACAGTGTGGCCAAAAGTATGGAGGGGGCAGATGAAATGCCATATATAAGAAAGAGCAAACAGATTGGTTTGACTGGAATGTAAAGTTCATGAAAGAAAAATGAACAATAAACCTGGAGACAGTTTGTGTATTTTGTCCTAGAGGCAATTAGGACAATTGAAACTGTTGAGACTTCCCGAGCAGGGGAGGGGCATGGCCAGATTTATGTTTTTGAGATGTCTATATGGCAGCTACAGGGAGGAGGAGAGATTGGAAGCAGGATGACCAACTGGAAGGCTGTTGTAATACGCTAGGAAGCCGATGCAAAGATGCCAGGTTAGACTTGGTGCCAGAAAAGCCACCGCCCACCACCACATTGTGCTGATAACTTGAGCTGGAATAGGAAGGTGGGGTAGGCCTTCTCAGGAAGCGTTGGGTTCTCCTGTCCAGAGGCTGCCTGTCCAAGGCCCGCTGACCACTTGGCAGTTTGCCTTCATCTCTCCGGCCCTTGTATAGGTACAAAGCTTGACTTACAAGGGGAACTTCATCCCTGAATTAAATTGCTTCGACTTGAACCCAGTACTATTTCTCTGGGCCCTGGGCCAGAGCATTTCTGAAAACAGGTTTCTGAAAAGGCCCGTGAGAACTAATCTCTTGCCAGGCTGGTCCTCTCCAAGAAGACATCTGGCCAGGAGCTTTGAACTGAGACCCAAGAGACAAAGACACTTCTCTTCACCATCCTCCTGAGAGCCTGGGGCTTTTCTTCCTTAGGGACCCTGACTCCAGAATAGCCTGGAGCTGAGATTCTCCAAGTCAGATTTCTGCCTCCAGGCCCCTTTGTTTAGAAGGCCCTGGGGACACCAATCCTCCTCCACCCACATACCTTCCCTTTTCTGCTTCAGGTTCATTTTCCTACTGGGAAAGGAAGGGTGCCTTCAACAAAAGGAGACAAGCTCTCTACCCACCATTCATATCTATCATCAGTCTATCTATCTTTCAAAACCTCCCCGCCTCCCTGCCCCCCTTCTCCCTCCCCTGCCCCCCCCAGCCCAGCCCCAATCTCTGGCTCTGGCTCTGTCAGAACTGGACCTGGCCTTTCATCGGTCCTTTCTGATACAGAAACTATTTTGGTGGCTCCGTGGGTCAGATTGTGTGACACTTGTGTGTGACCTTGACCACGTATGTCCCTTTCCCTCTCAGAGGCTCAATCCAGGTTAGCACTTTCTCTGCAGCTTTTGTGTCTTCACTGAGTGATGGAATTTGGGGGCCAAAGACTGGGCATTTTCGGCATTTTTAGAACGGGATCCAAATCGGTTTCCTGAATAATTGGACCCATTTGCAGCTCCTCCCAGAGTGCCTTAAAGCGCCTCTCTTTCCACATCTTTAACTTTCACTAGTCCCACTTTTCTGGTCTTTGCCAATTCTTTGGATAGGAGGTGAAATTTCCAAACTGTTTTGATTACCATTTCTTTCTCATTAGTGATTTGGAACCATCCTTTATGCGACTGCTAATAGCTTGCAAATAGCTTACAATTCATTTGAGAACAGTTTATTTCAAATCCTTTTAACATTTTTCTATGAATTTACTGTTTTATGTTTGCTTTAGTTCCCCATATATTTTGGATATCAGATCCTTGAAGAGATATTTGGCGAAAAAGAATTCTTCCATTCTTATCTTATTTGAGTCAACTTTGTCCAAGCAAAAACTTTTCAGTTTAATATATTGAAAGTATCTTTTTTGTGTGATAATTTCTATCCCTTGATTAGTTAAGATCATAGCTATGAAAGGACCTGATTTGGGTTCTCTTGAATATCTTCAGTGTATGACCTCTATTACTGCCCCCAGCCCCTTTTAGTTCAGTGCCTCCCCCCCCCATTATTATAGCCTATTTGTCTGTATATAACTTGCTTTGCGTCTTTTTTTGCCCGTTTTCTCCTCCCTCTTTTGATTATAAACTCCCTGAGGGCAAGGGACTATCTTGTGCCTTTTTTGTAATCCCCACATTCAACTCTGTGACTGGCACATAGCTGGCCCTTAACAATGTTGACTGATTGATTATCAGGCCATGTGTCCAATCCTAGCTTAATTTAGTATATGGTGTAAGATTCTTGTCTAAACCTAATTTCTGCTCAAATGAGTTCCAGTTTTCCTAGCAAGGTTTTTCAAATTGAGTCCTCCCAGAAGTAATTTGTAGTTGGGGCTCATCAAACACTGGTTTATTGAGTACACTTTTTTTTCTGATTCTTCCTTATCAAATCTTTTAGCACTTGCTAAATTCTGAAGCTATAAAGATTTTTTTTTTAACAGAGACACTTCCTGCTCTTCAGGATCATATATTCTAATAAAGGAAGACTGTCCATAGGAGGGCGAGGTTATCTGGGAAAGGAAGGGACTTTTTGACCCTAGGGAGGTGGAAAGGGGAGGGGGAGATGGCCCAAATGAATGAAGTGTCTAGGGCCACCCAATAGATACAGTAGACTTAGTGTTCATGTATAATCAGTCACTTATCTATGGAGACAGGTTCTAGGGTCAAAGATGAATAGATTTACTTTTTTAAAAGTCAGTACCAAATAGTTGATCATTGTCCTTTATTTTTGTATAATTAGAGGTTTGGAAGCACCATTCCCACTTTGGTCAGGCTGGAAGGAGCCCAGCCTCTGCGCAGTGTGCGCTGGAGCCAGGCAACGTCCCTTTCCCCTGGTCATCGTCTCCCCCTTGTCGGTGAGCACTTCCCCCTCTTCCACCTCGTGCTGAGAATCAGGGTCAACTCCCCATTGTTCTTGTCTCTTGCCACTTACCAGCCCTACCACATCATCTCTCTCTTCACCTATGAGCTGACTCCCCCACTGGGATGTAAGTTCCTTGAGATCAGGGACTGTCTTGACTCTGCCTTTGTATCCATATCCATATCCTCTCTGAGGAGAGTTCTGACCAGGAAATAGCACTGATTTGAATGGACCTCAGTACCTTGTTGAAAAGTTGGATTCTTCAGAGCAGGAGTAGAATTGGGGAGGTTCTTCATAGTTTATTCCTAGTCCTTTATACATTTTCTGGATATGTTTATGGGCTCCTATAAATCCTTTGCATTTTCTTTCTTTCTTTTCCTGTGGAGTAGAATGAAGACTGTCTTGTAACTAGTAAATGAATGGTTACCACGAGCTCTTGAACAGGAATTAGGTCCCTTGTTACCGACAGCTATGGGACTAAAGGAAGCCGACTAAAGTCCCACCTCCTGCAAGAAGCCTCTCCTGTTTCCCCTTGATGCCAATGCCTTCTCTCTAAGGGGATGTCTGACTCCTCCTGTAACAGTGTCTATATTGTACCCTCCAGGACTGTGAGTTCCTGGAGAACAGGGTATGATTTTGCCTTTCTTCAAATCCTCAGTGCTTAGGCACACTTGTTAACTTCAGCATTTCTCCAGCGCCCTTTGGGTTACTTACAGAAATACATTTAGAGTTCATCTAACTCAGCAGTTTGCTCTCTGTTAATCTGATTAAGAAATGCATTTGTGAATTTCTGAAAAACCCAAAAAACAAGCTGTTAATCAGCCCCTGGATGGAGAAGGGCAGCAGTGAGCATCCAGCCCAGAAGAGTGTCCTGAGCTCTGTGGCAGCACAGCCTTCCCCAGATGGGGCTGCCTGGGCATGTTTCATGTCTCAGGCACCTCTGGGTGGGTGGCACATTGCCAGTTCCAAGGAATGCCCCAAGCTTTCCTCAGCCTTCCTGCCTCTCTGCACCTGGGCACCCAGCTCTCTGTACCCTTGACCAGCATGTGCTTCCTTGAGGCAGCAACTGAGCTGCAAACACAAACACAACTTTACATCAATGCAACAAAATGATCTGGACACTTGTTGGAAGGCACCACATGTTCTGCTCATTGGAAACAGATCCCCAGCTCTCAAAAAACCCTTTTCCCCAGTGTTTCCTCCATGGAGCAGGAAAGTGGAATGCAATCTGTTTACTTTTTCCTGTGTTTATTCCCAGAGTTGCATCCTTTGGCTGTTTCAGTTAACAGTCCTTGGATGGCTGATAGGGCTAGATCCTTGGGCACTCCAGAAACAAACAACTCCACTCAACGCCCTCCTCTGCACTGACTGCCAGGGGAACTGGTGGCATGTCCAATGCTCCTCCACCACACTGTCCTCTTCAGAAAGCACAAGTTAGAACAGAGTTGAATGTGAGAGCTGGATCAGATCTTGGAGGGCATTTAATCCACCCTCTTCATTTGACAGAGGAAGAAACTGAGGCCCAAAGAGGTTTAGAGGGTCCAAATCTGAATTCTGGTCCAGCTGCTTATTGTTGATGTGACCTTTAGGCCTCAGTACACATTCTTCCTTCTATCTCTCTGTCTCTGCCTCCTTCTCTCTCTCTCTCTCTTTCTCTCTCTCTCTCTCCCTCCCTCTCTCTCCCCCTCCCTCTCTGCCTCTCTCTCTCTCTATCTATCTATCTCTCTCTCTCTCCCTCCCTCTCTCTCCCCCTCCCTCCCCCTCCCTCTCTGCCTCCCTCTGTCTCTCTCTGTCTCTGTCTCTGTCTCTGTCTCTCTCTCTCTCTCTCTCTCTCTCCCTCTCCCTCTCCCTCCCTCTCTC
>CM053593.1:387997515-388016398 GCA_028646575.1 Pseudocheirus occidentalis | reverse complement strand
TCCCAAATCACGTAACTTTTAAGTAGTGGTACTCAGGTTTCTTCTGACTCCAAGCTCAATGTTCTTTCCAATATACCAATCAGACTGATTGATCAATTGATCCACCTTGACCTCAGAGAGCAAAACCAGGAGCAATGGATGGACTTGAGTGCCTCTGATACTCCCATTATGATCTTGGGCAGGTGCCCTGATGCCTCTAGGCCTTGGTTTCCTCATCTGTGAAATGGGGATGCTGGACCAGATGTCTCTGACTTCCCTTCCAGCCCTAGAGTGATGCTCCTCTGATCCTCAGTCATCAAGAGGAAGACTGAGGTTTGATGTTAAGGAACACTTCCTGGCAGTAAGAGATATACAAGGATGGGATGAGCTGAAGGAGAAACAGTTCTCACTCCATCTTCTCCGCCAGAGGTTTCCAAATCAAGTCTTCATGATGATTAATTCTCACAGAAATCACAGAGAGGTACTTGTCTAGGGATGGCTTAGATGAGGTGGTCACTGAGGTCCCTTTAGCTCTTGGATTTTACGACTGAATCATGAGTCAAGACAATAGTGGACACATATCTATGAGCCATCAAATAATCAGTCATAACCTAAACGATCACCAAATATTTATTCAACACTTGCTATGTGCTAGGTATGGTGGGGGGCACTGGGCATATGCCATGTAAGGATGAGGCTCCATTGACTTTCCCTCCTACTTTAAAGTGGTAGCTTTTGTCAGCTGAAGGTGCTTCTTGTTGACTAACTGCGAGCAGGGCCCGTACAACCTGAATCCATCAAAGTCATGGTGTGAAAACCGGGTCACAACCGAAGGAATTTGCGAATAAGGAAGGTGCCATCTGAGAACAAAGTAAAGATTCCAAGGGTCCAGAAGCAGAGAGGAAGGAGGGAGGTCCAGGAGAGGGAGTCATACAGAGCTGAGCAATGAACCAGTATGTCTGGAAGAACCAGTGAAAGGAGAAAGAGAAGGCCAAGGAGGGAAATGTCCAAGAGGGTCATTGACTCTAGAGGCATCTCAGAGCAGACCCCCAAGTGAACGCACCCAGTGTACTCCCCTACTCAATACTGGAGAGAATTCTCAAGAGAAGGTCTGAAGTGCTCCAGCTTTCCCTCCTGGTGCCTTTCTATCCACAGACATCATAACAAAGTCTATGACTTGATTACTCAGATGTTTCCAGTAAATTGCATTTCGCCTCCAACACAAAGAATCCAGGGTTAACTGGAGACACATTCACAGAGTGGTCAACCACCACTGACATGTGGACAGTTTGCCTGACTGGGGAACTGGAATGACTCTGATTGAACTGATAAATTTCTATCTAAAATATTTTCCTGAAAGCCACAGAAGGAAAACCACACGGGTTTGGGGAGTCATTCTATGTCTTCTAGTCTTAAAATAAGCAAACTATTGTAAAGGCATCACACAAAGGGAAAGACAACAAAGCCCCTTCTCTCAAGAAGCTTATGTTCTAGGCAATGCAAATATACAGAGTAAATCGCCCCTTGGATGGACGTTGGGAGCCCCCAGGGTGGGTGGGGTGGTTTCAGAGAAGTTGCTGCTCAAGCCCTGTGGCTTCCTCAGACTCAGAAAGAAAAGGCAGCTTCATATAGTGCTTGTGATGTCTGGAAGCCTGGCCTCAAATCCTCCCTCAGACTCCAGCCACTCTCTGTGGCCCTGGAGAAGTCACTCACTGACGCTGGGCCTCATAGTTTCCTCATCGGTAAGATGAGGATCATAATTTAATTGAGCTCTTTTTGAAGACCACACGAATGATTTCAGGCCTAGAGAGCACTTTGCAAACCGGCTCTATATTATAAGGTCACTTAAGATGATTGGAGTTAGGCCCCTCCTGCTGGAGCTGCTGCCCAAAATATGACTTTGTGTTTCAAAAATGAATCAGGAAAGATTGCGCATTGATGAGGACTGGGTGGATCCTTGGCGTCTCTTCCTTTCCCCCCAGTGAGTCCCTGTGCTCATCCCCAAATGTGGGGATAAGAATGGCCTGGCAGGGCTCCTCTGGAAGGGGCAGGGTGGGGCAGCTCCCGCTGGTCCCTCAGATGGACGTGTGTTGGAGTCTGGTGCAAGTGTGGGACAAATGCACGGTTACTGTGCCTGGACCTAGACTGGGCAGGGGGTGGCTCCCTCTGTTTGTTTCTTTTCTTCTCTCCTGTCTTAGAGAAGGGAAAATTGTACCAGAAATGTAACACCATCTTCCCATGGGTAGAGGCATCGTTTTAAATCAACACGAGAAAGGTCACTTAGCTCCTTCAGCTGCTCCAAGCCCCTTCCCTGGGCTGCGTCCAGGCCCAGATGCTTCACACGCTCGGCACACGCTCCATGAGCTCACTCCCAATCCTCCACAATGGCTCATTTTCTGGGTCTCATAAAACCCCGGGTTGTGTCCTCAGGGGTTTCACTGAGCTCTGCTGGGAAACTCCTCCCTCCGGTTAGAACTGATTGGAGGGGGGTGTTGGCTGGATCCCCCAAAGATGGAAGAGCAGTAACCATCCCTGGCAATTTCCGTAGCATGAGCAAAAGACAAGAAAGGCCTGGTGGGTCTCCCAGGAGCTAGGCTCCTCCGGGTGAATCATTCAAGCTTCCTCTTGACATCTGCAGAGCTGGGCATTCATTTAACAAACATTCCGTGAGCTCCTAGCTACATGCCAGGTAGGGCACTAGCCTCTGTAGATGGCAGGGTACATGGGTCAGTACAACCTGGGCCCTGCCTCCTCCTAGCAGGGTCAAACTCTGTCACAGCACATTCTCAGCGTACACTGGGATTTCTATGGCACTACTGGACTAATCTTTTTCCTTCAACATCTAGCTCAGAAGAACCCAGAGCACTTTATCCTAGAAGAAACAGGGCCCTGGCCTTTGGGGATTGCTTGGAAGGTTCTGGAGCAAGCTGCAGGCCTTGGCAGCCACTGGAGGCTGCAGAGAACGGGGCGCTGGTGGCTGGGAGGCCCATTTGTTGCTAGAGTCCAGTCTAAGTGCAGAGATGATCTGGGCCTCCTGTGTAGTGAAATAAGGACTGGATTCGGTTACAATAGTGAATCAATACCAGGCTCCCATCCAAACGGACTGGAAAACCTGGATGTGTGTGTTGACTTTGCCATTCCAATTACATTAGGATATAGGCCCAAGGATTATGTCAGAGCTTGGTTCCATGGTAACTGAGGTGGGGTAGCTTTCTGGGAGATTCCTTAAAAGCCTCTGCAAACTGGAAGGGCTGTTCCTAGACCAGGTCTGCCACTGGGCACATGGCAGGGCTGGGCTGAGGGGCTCCTGGGCAGCTGGGGACACCCCTGGTAAGGCTGTTTGGTGACCCCCAAACCAGGCAGATCCCACAATTGGTATTAGGCAGACAGCAGTGATGGAGGCAGGCCTACCAAGAACACACAGCCAATTTCATAATTAATTGAGCTCCTCCCTCACTCAAGGAGAATGCTTCTTATTCACTAAGAAGGGATGTGGGTGAGTGAGCCTGGAGAACAGAATCCTTGGGGGCCATGAGGACTGGGCTCAAGTTGGGAAAAGTCTGACCTGCTCTAGGGAGACCTAAACTCATTCTTCAAGGTCCCAGTACTCAGAGCATCGAAGAAGGCTGCGGAGAGGCAGGTTTGGGCTGGCCATCCATGAAAGCTTCCCCTCAAGCAAGCCTCCAGTGGCCACTGGCCAGGGATGCTTGTGAAGATTTAGGTGGGACTAGATGACCACTAGTTATGCAGCCAGGAGCTCATGGAATGACCACCTTCTAGTCCCAGGAGTCCTAGGAGCTTCTCCACTGGTCTGAGTGTAGAGCCCAAGTTCTGAGGCTGCCATAGAATGTCTGTAGTCCAAGGGAATCCAAGAGATATGCTCCACATCCAGCTCATCCCCAGGCTGGTGGCATGACTTTTCAGCCCAGTAACTCCCAAGACCTTCCTAGACCCAGAGAGCTAGGGACTTGATATAAAACCAAGAAGTATCAAAGCCTAAATCAACCCTGAACTGTCAGCCTTAGATGCCAGGTATGAGGCCTTTGGGCTTGGCTGGGGCCTTCCTTGTATTAACTTCAGGGCTAGGGGCCTTAGAGAGGCTTCCCAACGTTTTTAGACAATGTGCCTTCAATCTGTGAGCTTGTAGGGCTTTGGATGCCAGAATCTTGAATTGCTTTTAAGGTGGGAGCAGGAATGAGGGGAGTTCCCTAATCAGGTTGGCAAGCCCCTCGACCAGCTATGGGAGCTCAAAGTCCACAAGTCTTGGGGGGTGTGGAGAGGAGGGAAGTCTCATGGGCACCTCATAGGGAAGATTCCAGATGGTTCTGGATGAGGCCTCCAGAGCTGGAGCTGATCCCTGGAAGACTGGTTGTCCGAGTCTCAAAACAGACTTTGATCAAAAGAGCCAGGACCTGGAATCCAGCCTCTAGGAGTCACTTAAAAATGTGTATTGCCAGACTTCTGGTGGAAGAAAGGGAAGTGTTTGGGGTCACCTATGCCTGGGGGGTAGAGTGGAGCAGGTTGGGGGAGTGGTCTCATGAACGATCTCAGTTTGAGCCTGGAAGATCCAGCCTTCTAGGGTCTCCTGAGATCTGCCGTGTAGAAAAAGCGGTATGTTGTCCTTGTGGGGAGAGAGAGGGAGGAAGGCCACAATGAGGAGGGGTCACTCAGCCTTTTGCTGCTCCTTCCACTCCTGACTATCATCCCTTAGTCAAGCTGTTGCATTAGAGTGTGAACTCCTTGAGGGCAGAGACTGTGCTTCTCCGGTGCCTGATGAAAAGTGGCAGTTTAATTCATGCTTGCTGATGACACGTTGGCTTTTTGTCTGTCTAGTGGCCTTAAAGTCTGGAATCCAGCAGGGCACTAGGGGTCTTGGGAGAACAGTGTAAGACTATGGGAAAGCTAGAATTGCACCAACACTTTGCAAAGCTGTCTCTCCAGGTACACGGAATTTGATTGCTTTCAAGGTGCTTTGGGCACCTTGTGGATTTTCTGTGTTTGTCTCTGAGCCCTGGGGCTCCTTCATATTTTCTCCCCGACCCCTGTCTGGTATGGATAGGTTGCCTAGAATGCTCACATGAGAATTGAGGACCCTGTTGCCTACATTTGGGGAATTCTAAACATGGGATATAGTTGGAGATTTTCCAAGAGTAAACCATGAGGGTCATGAGCCACAAGAGAGAAATGACCTCTTATGGGTCTGTTCCCAAGAATGGACCTGAGACAAGTGACCTTAGGGCTTGGTGGGGGATTAGGGGGAGGAGTCCTAGTCTCAGGGCTTCATTGGAGTCCTATTTCCCCCCCTCCCCTCATGAAACAGCTTTAAAACCACCGTTCTGTGCATTCACATCATAGCTATGTTTCAATAGAACAGATCTGGCATGTTTATAGCTGCTGACATCCCATGTCACACCAGGAAAACTCACAAATGTCCATACAGACTTTGAATTCCTCCCTCCAGGCAAGTCCATTTTTACTTGGTGTGGCAGAAGAGCCAAGAGAGCTTACCAAAGGGAGCTTCTTGGCATGCCAAGTCAACGATTCTGATTTAAAACACACTCCTGGCTTCCTGAGAGGGAAAGAAGAAATCAGATGGAGCCTGGGGATAGCCAGAGGCTTAATGAAGCCTCATCATTTCCCTTTGCTTTCCTTTTAAACAATTATTAAATTCATCTGAAAGTAAACGAAGATGCACAAATTGAAACAAGAATTAGAGACAGAAAGGCAGAAGGGATTGACTCTGGGTCCATTTGGGAAGAATGGCCAAAGCATGCAGCTGCATCTGGTCAGAGTTAACCTCCACAGTCAGTTGGTCAGTGTCAAATGCACTTGGGCACTTTACCATGGAACAGGACATGGCCCCAACAACTGGAAATTGCGAGGAGCACAAAACTGTGGAAAGCTCAGCTACTTGAGGCAAGAGCTGGGGTTTCTCTGGCTCACATGAACCAGGGGGCTCCTAGGCAGTTGCTCCATATTTTTTGGGACTAGACTTATAATTCTCCATGAATGATGGTGTATCCCCATCTTCAACATAGTGGATTTCCCACCCTGAGGGTGAGTCAAGATCCCCGGGCAACCTCTGCTCCCTGCAACTACCCTCCCATGCCCAGAGTTGGTAATGCATGCTCTGAATGCCTATCAACCTTAGCCCCATTTGCTCTCAAACTCTCATGGGCTGGGGGCACCTTTGGCTCCTTCTATCTACTTCCATCTTATGGGCACAGAGTTGAGATTTCATTTCACATTCCTGGGAGTGGATACATGCTTACATTAGGAGTTTGATTTTTGTATGTTGAATCAATACTTGTTGGGAGGGATCTAAGCTTGAGATATCAGGTTGAAGCAATTTTCTTTATTCTAGGACCCCAGAATCTCAGAGGGAGAAGAGACCTCACAAGCATCGAGTCTAACGAGTGACTGACCAATAGACCTTTCTGCAGCATCTGCAACAAAGGTTCATGTAGTTTTTGCTTTTTGAGGGTTTTAGATTAATCTAGGTCCAAAAAGAGTAAATTGAGGTCCTCCACTGTAATTTTACTTTCTGTTTTTACCTTACCTTTAAGAATTTAAATGTTAAGAGATAGAGAGCATTATAAAATGCAAAATGGATGATCTTGATTACATTAAGTTGAAAAGTTTCTGTACAAACAAAGCTAATGTAACCAAGATTAAGAGGGAAGTGGGAAATTGGGAAAAAATTTTTACAACCAGGGTGCCTTGGTGGCGCAGTGAATAGAGCACCAGCCTTGGAGTTAGGAGGACCTGAGTTCAAATCTGGCCTCAGAGACTTGACATACTTACTAGCTATGTGACTTTGGGCAAGTCACTTAACCCCAATTGCCCTCCAAAAAGCAAAAAAATAAAAATAAAAGAATTTTTGCCAGTGTCTGATAAAGTCCTCATTTCTAAAATATAGAGGGAATTGGGTCAAATCTTTAAGAATACAAGTTGTTCCCCAATTGATAAATGGTCAAAGGATATGAACATGCAATTTTCAGAGGTAGAAATTAAAGATATCTATAAACATATGGAAAAAATGCTCTAAATCACTACTGATTAGAGAAATGCAAATCAAAACAACTTTGAGGTACCACACCTCACAGGTCAGATGGGCTAAAATGACAAAACAGGAAAATGACAAGTGCTGGAGAGGATGTAGAAAAATTGGAACACTAATGTTGGTGGAGGTGTGAACTGATCCAACCATTCTGGAGAGCAATCTGGAACAATGCCCAAAGGGCTATAAATAATTGCATACTCTTTGACCCAGTAATACCAGTTCTAGGATTGTATCCCAAAGAGATCATAGAGGTGGGAAAAGGACCCATATGTACAAAAATATTTATTGCAGTTCTTTGTGGTGGGAAAAAATCGGAAATTAAGGGAATGCCCATCAATTGGGGAATGGCTGAACAGGTTGTGGTTTATGAATGTAATGGGATACTATTGTGCTATAAGAAATGGGGAGCAGATGGACTTCATATTTACCTGGAGAGGCTTATTCAAATTGATGCTAAGTGAGATGAGCAGAACCAGGAAATATTTGTACACAATCACAGACACATTGTATGTGTGACAACCAGTCTTGTTAAACTGGACTCTTCTTAGCAACACAGAAGTTATAAGACAACTCTACAAGTCTCAGGATGGAAGGACATATCTACATTCAGAGAAAGATCTAGAAAGAACAGAGTTTAAATGGAGACTGAAGCAGCATACAGGCTATCGTTCTTTTTCATGTTCGGTTTTCTTTCTTTTTTTCCCATTGTTCACTCCATTGGTTACAACCCTTCTTTACAACCAGACTAACGTCCAACATGAAAGCATTTGCAGATCCTATACTTGATTGCATGCCTCCATGGCGCAGGGGGAGAGAGGGGAGAAAATTTGAAACTCAAGGGATTGTGGAACTGAATCTTGTAAACTAAAAGTAAATAAACAAATCAATTAAAAAAATAAGAATTTAGATGTTAGACCATTTGGTGTCTATATGTGTCCAGTCTTTGCTTGAAGGAACTCACTACTTCCTGAATCTACTTGGTCCACTTTGGGGTAGTTCCCATTGCTGATATCAAGTCTGATTTTGTCCCTTATATTATGTATACATCATTATCTCCTAAATAGAAACAAGCTCCTTGGGCACAGAAGTGGGTCTTTTTTCTTCTTTGTTTACCAAGAACCCTCCACAGTACAAGGAACACTGTACCTGGTGCCAGGAAGACATGAGTTCAGATCCAGCTTCAGACACTTACTAGCTGTGTGACCCTGGACAAGTCATCTGCTTTAGTTTCCTCATCCGTAAAATGGGGATAATAATTGAACCTACCTCCCAGGGTTGTTGTGGGGATAACGTGAGACCATATTTGTAAAGCACCATGCCAACCATAAAGCAATGTATAAATCCTGGTTATTGTTGTTGCTGTGGCTGTTATATCGTACACTTAGTCAGGGCTTGGCCAACAGTAAACATTCTTCTTAGGAGGCATAGGTGGAGGTAGTTAAGGAGTGGTTACCAGCACATCCAGGTACAAAGGGAGTAAATGTATAGACCTGTATACTCAACTCTCTGAGAAGCTAAGAAGCTTTGGTTGAAACACAAAAATGAAAGCAAGAGGTTGGCACAGGCTCTTTGGAGACAGAACAAGATGGTGCATGTCCCAAGGGTCTGCTCAGCTGGAAGGGAAGCCCTGAAGGGGACACATTTCTGAGATTCTTATTGAATTCTCAGGTGGGGAGTTGGTCTTTCCCTTTTGCTGGTGGAAATTATTCCTGCACAGTTAAATCTGTAAATATTTTTACATTTTAGATCTGGGGCACAGGGATGGTAGAGCCTTCCTCCCACCAGGTGGGATTGGGATTTGTCCTCTATACAACCCAGAAAAGTCTGTGCACAGGCTGATTCCAAATGATATGTGAAAAGGAGTTGACCCAGGAAGAGAAATACCAAGTTAAGCCCTGGTTAGTTGGAGGAGAGCCCCTGCCCCAGCTCCACCAAGACATGGCACCTAGCTTTGCCCCCTTCCTTGTGAATCCAGTGCAAGCATCTAGCACAGAGCAGGCACTTAGGGATGCTTGGACCATTCTGCTGACACAGAGGTCCAGGGGCCAAGGCTATTCTTCCAAGTTAGCAGCAAAGTGACTCTCTCTGTCCTAAATATCAGCAGATAAAAGCTTAACAAGTTTCTTCTCTGATGCCCATGAACCCAGACCCCTTCACCCAGAGGAGGAAGGAGAGGGCAGAAGCAACAGATCTTGGTCCCCTGGCACAGTCCTGGATGTCAAGGTAATTCTGCCACACCCTTTTAATCTGCTTCTCTGGCACCTCCACACAAGACTGGCACATTCAGAGGTGAACTAGGTGAGAGCATTCTGCTTCCTCTGTCTACCTCAGGACAAATCCCATTATCCCACACATCTATGGGTCATCTGCAGGGGAAGGTCTTATTCAGATGGAACTGCACTTCTGGAAGTAGCTTCATTTCCCAAGGCCAGGCAAAGACAGGCACCCGAGTGGTCACAAGGAAGGGGTGGAAGCAGGTCCTGTGCCCTTCTTGTTTGAGCAATCATGCCCATAGGCTTTGTTTATTGTTCTATAAATCCTAACCCTGCAGTTAGATTGACCATGAGGCTTCATTTCTACTCCTTGCCTTATGCACCCTCCAAGGGACCTTTGGATTTTGATAAGGGATTCTCTAGTTCAGGGAGCTCACACCGAATAATTCCTATGTGCTCCTTGCTGTAAGGACACAAAAATGGATAATATGCCACTTCGAGAAGCTGATGCTATAACAGATTGTAGGAGGGGAGGAGAGAGCAATAAAAGAAGCAGAAATAAAAGTAGAAAAGCCTTCGTGAGTTAAAACAATCTCTAATGGAACTTTGGTCCCCATGGGGTATGAAGTGTGTCTGGGGAGCCCCAGGTCCCCCAAATCACAGGCGGTTTCCTATCTGCTTCCTCAGCTTTCTATCCCTGACTAGTTAAAAGAATAGTGTGTCTTGGCACCTGCCCCCAAGCTGCTCTCCATCGTCATGCCTGCAGGCCCCAGGTTTCCAGAGTCTCAAGGGGAAAGATTCTTGCCCTGTGCATTTTGATGAGTTAAGAACAGAAACCTCCAGAATTTATCACTGTGATAATGCTTTGTGTGGGAGGCAAGGTGGAAGAGGAAGAGGAGCTGACCCCAGAGGCAGGAAGAGCCCCATTCAGCTTCTTGCTCTCCCTCATCCTGGCTGCATGAGACTAGATAGATCACTGACCTCTTCACCCTCTGAGACTGGACATTGTCAAGCAGGTGCTGAAAGGAAAAGCCATCGCAAAACAATTAAAAATAAATATTATACATTTGCAAAGAACAAATTTGGCCCCAAGAAAGAGATACCAGGAGACATCTCCCTCTGCTCCTCTGCAGAAGCCAGAGGGGGAGGGGAGGATCTATGGGTGTGGGACACTACACATAGTCAGATTTGGTTTTGATGTATGGATTGATCGATTGGTCCCGCTAGTTTTTTCTCTTCTTATATTTTCAATTTTCATTAAAAAGAAATCAATTCTTTGTTCTAAGGGAGGACTCCTTGGGAGAGGGAGGGGAAAGGGAAAAAGGGAAAAAGGGAGAAATTTAGGTGATGGAAAAATTAAAGCTATTGGTAAAATTAGTTTTTAAAGAAAAACAAGAATAGAAGGGAAAAACTTCCCACGGAATATCCGAGATGCAGCACAACATGTGGAAACAAATGGGACAACTGGAGAGCAGCCTGGCAGAAGCTGGGTGCAGACCAGTATCTCGCACCATGTACCAAGGCAAGTTCTAAGCATGGCTTAGACATTCAGGCAACAACATAAAGGAATCAGAGGAGCGGGGAAGAGTCCCCGTCAGATTTATGGACATGGGGAG
Source organism: Pseudocheirus occidentalis (assembly GCA_028646575.1). NCBI lineage: Eukaryota > Metazoa > Chordata > Mammalia > Diprotodontia > Pseudocheiridae > Pseudocheirus > Pseudocheirus occidentalis. The sequence goes on along the minus strand of CM053593.1, from coordinate 388,005,527 downwards.
AGTTCATAACCAAACAAGAAATAGAGGATGACTTTTACTACATAAAATTAAAATGTTTTTGAATAAAATCAATGAAGCTAAAATGAGAAGAGAAGCAGATAAATAGGGAATAAATCTTTGCCACAAGTTTCTCTGCTAAGTTTCATTTCGAAGATACGTAGAAAACTGCCTCAGATCTGTAAGACTCCCAGGCATTCCTCCCTTGGTAAACCATGGAAGAATGCAAAGAGGCAGTTTCAAGAGGAAGAAATCCAAGCTACCAATAACCATATGAAAAGTGTTCTAAATCGCTACTAATCACTACAAAATCCTACTAAATGCAAATTAAAATAAGTCAGGTTCCTCCCTACAAAGTCAGGTTGGTGAAGTTGAAGAAAAAAATTCCCAGATACTAATGGAGCTGTGGGAATCAAGCTCTGTTGGTGGAGCCATGAACTGGTCCGACCATTGACCATTCCAGAAAGCCATGTGGAACTCTGGTCCCAAAGTGATTGCACTGAGCACAGCCTTTGACCCAACAATACCACAATTAAGGCCATACCCTAAAGCGATCAAAGAAAGAGGAAAAAGACTCACATGAACAAAGGCATTTATTAGAAGCTCTTTTTTGGGGGATGAAGAACAGGAAACTGAGGAGATGCCCATCAATTGGAAAATGGCCGTACAAACTATGGGATGCGTCCGTAGAGACAATAAACAACTTTGAAAGATTTAAAGACCCTGGCCAACCATCAACAACCAGCCGCCATTCCAGGGGACTCAAGATAAAATGTGTTACTCACTTCCTGATGCAGAGGTTAGCTGGAAGCATTTTTTCTTTTTTTTGACTCAGAAAGCACAGGAATTTGTTTTGCTTCACAATGCTTGTTTGTAATAGGGGGCTTGTTTTTCTTGCTCTCTCCATTGGGGGGTGGGGTGGGAGGGAGAAAATGCACATCTAAAGGGAAATGGAATTTTAAAAGAGGTGCATCTGACCCTGAGACAGGAAGGTGGGAATCCTCTCTGAGGCAGACAGAAGCTGAGCAGCGGGGGCAGTTTGACTCCATTCTGGCTCACACAACTCTCTCATCTGCCCCATTTGAGCTTATGCCCTGCAGATGGAGAATTCCAGGACTTGTTTTTTGCCTTTAATTCCATTGTGGGGAAATCGATCCTTCCCGGCTGCTGGTGGAAATCATCCATAGCTCTTCCTATCACAAGATGCCAGTGTGCTCGGTGTCTGGGTGCTCTGAAAAAGCACTCAGCTCTGTAGAATAAACAGGCAGCTTACAGGTTTGTCTAACAAAGAGCCCCTGTTGTTGAGGCCTTACAGTTGTGCCTGACTCTTTGTGACCCCATTTGGAGGGGTTTGCCATCGAGGAAATGGCAAACCAGCTTATTGTACAGGTAAGGGAACAGAGACAAACAAGGTGAACTGACTAGTCCCAGGCTTCCCAGCTTGTTAAGTGTCTAAGGCCAGGTTTGAACTCAGGTCTTCCTAACTCCAGGCCCAGCATTCTATCTATTACTCCACCTAGTTGCCCATAAAGAGTCCCCCACTGCAGGTCAGAATCGTCTGTGATTCTTGGAAAGAGGTGACCATAGAGTTAACTTTGATGACTTTCTGATCAATAGCCTCAGAGAGGCAGAGAGCAGGGGAGGGCCATGCTCACCTAAGATGTGGGGCAACATCTGAAGGCCTCTGCAGCTGCTGAGGCCCTCCAGTTTCTCCTGTGGGCAGATGCCTGCTATGCTGAAGCACCTAGCCCCCACATCACAGGCTCTCCCAGTAAAGTCCACAGTCACAGGATCTTATCCCTGAAGTGATGGAAGGAACTTGAACCAGCATGTAGCTCAGTCTGCACCCCAAAGCATTCCCTAAGTTGGTTACTTTGTAGCCCTCTCCATCACTCCTGGGGCCAAGCAGACCAGATCTGGCTCCTCTTCCTCATGAGAGCCAAGCTTCCTCTCCCCACCACTTCTGGGTAAATATGTCCAGTCCCTTCTACCAAGCTTCCTATGTCAAAGAATGAAGGCACTTACCCCAGTGTTGGCATGTAGCAAACACTTCATAAGTGCTGATTGCTGACTGACCTTCTCAACACACTGACTGTGTGCTCCTTGCCTTTGTCTTATGGAGTCATTCTCTCACTGCTTTGAGATGTAGCTTAGATGCCTGTTTCTGCGTGATGCCTTCCCTGATTCCCCTGATACTGTCCTCCTTCCCACATGACTTTGTCACATTGCTATTATTCATAGAAGGTGACAGGGAACCTGTGGTGGAGGTCAGTAGGTTGTAGAATGCTTCCAACAAAGGACAGCAAATGTCTGCAGGGGGCTGCCTAGCCAGAGAGAGGTCTTGTGGCTCATGGATGAATGGGCTGCTGACTGTGGTAGTGTCCATGCAAAAATCGGGGACCTAAAGGGAGGTCCTCAGCACTTTGGGAGGACCTCTAGAAAAGGTTTTCTGGAAGGACACAGACAAGAGTCCCACCTAAGGAGAAGGCATTCAGTGGTGTCAGTCTGGACCCCTGGATGAAGGACCCAAAGTGGCAGTGTCCCAGATCCATGGAAGGGCTTTAGGGCTGAAGTAATCTGGACCTGCCTCTTAAGATCAAGGCAACATCTGGGCCACAGGCTTAAAAACAACTGGATTAATGGGACCTCCAAGGTCCTTTCTCATGCTTCAGCCTATCCTCCAGTCTACAGTTCTGGACAACCTACAGGGATTTCCAAGGAAAGACTCCTTGCCTGAGTTATAGGATGATGGATTCAGAGCTGGCAGAAGCCACAGAAAGCCCCCTCATCCAATCCCTCCATTTGGAAGATGATGGAGCTGAGGTCTGGAGAAGGTTCCTAAGTCCTCAGGCAGTGAGCAGCAGAGGTGAGACTGGGCCCAGGCTTCAACCTCAAATCTAGGAGCCATCCTAGCCATCAGCCACGACTTCTGCTGACATCTAAGGTCCCTGACCTTTTCAGGGATGGAGGAGATAATTTCTCTGGGGGACGGCAGGAAGGGATTGGAAGAAAGGAGCCCTCGGTGATTTCCATTGCAGTGTCTCAGATGTGGCAGAATAAAAATCAGCCTAAAGGTTTGTCTAACAGAGTCCCCTGTGGTTCAGGCATTTCAGCTGTGTCTGACTCTTTGTGACCCCATGTTGAGGGGTTGACCATCTCCTTCTCCAGTTTACTTTACAGATGAGAAAATGGGGGCAAACCGTGAAGTGGCTTGCCCAGGGTCACACAGCTAGTTAAGTGTCTCTAGGCAGCCAAACTCAAGGGCTGCCTGATGACTGCCATTTGGATTTGGTATGGTGAGTTCAGTATAAGCTCCCTCCCATCCCCAAACCCTCTGCTCCTTCCCAATCCTCACAAAGATGTTTGGAGCTTTAAGGAAACCTTACTCTGGCCCTGGCAGCCTGGCTGTTGTGGATGGCAGGAGCCCAGGGCAGAGATGCCATTCCAGGCATTTGTAATGGAAATCTCTGGCATAGGAGGGGTTGGTGACAGATGTGAGGCGCACAGAGCTCCCCTTGACAGGCACACGGCTGAATGACAGCTTTCCCTAGCCCTGCTAAAGAAGCCGGGAGCCTGGGGCAAGGCAGGGACCCGTGGGGAGGGGGGCTGAAAGAAGTGGAAAAGCTGGTGGCCAGCCCCAGAACTGGCATCAAGCAGCCTTCTGCTGATTGGTGGGGCCCCTTGGCTCAGACCTTGGGGAATGTGGTAGGTTATCTGTCCATGCTCATCCCTGAGGGGACCCAGCTGCTCCCAATGAGACATAGCTCAGCTCCAATTCCGAGGAACATACTTTTATGATGCTTTAAGTGGAGAACAAAAGCCCACATGCCTACAACAATGTTCTGGCCCAGCAGCCCACATCAGAGGGAAGCCTGGCTGGGGCAGGTTCAGTGTTCCCTGGGGAGAGATGGGCTGAGGGGTAAACAAGGAGGGAGGAGGATGGTTCAGCCTCTTGGACTGCTGAGTTCCAGAGCAGAAAGGCATAGGGGCTGGCAGACAAATAAACATTGAGAGAAACTGAGTCATGTGGGTCCCTTGGATTTCTTCTTGGCAAAACCTCATTTGAGGAAGGCCAGGGTGACCAGAACCCAACAACAATGGCCTTGGGCAGAGGAAGAGCGAGGTCAGTGTCTCCCACTGGGGAAGCTTTTTCTGGGAACTGGACTTTGAATCTCAGCTTGGGCCAAACCAGGCCAGGTTTGTTTCCTTTGTGCTTGATTAATGAGCACCAGGCCTTGTGGGATTATCTTCTCTCTTCTTTCTCTCTCCAACTTAAGCAAACCCTGAAGGAAAGTGAAGGAGTGGCCAGCAGGCCAGCAGGGTTTGCTGCTTGCCCCCTTTGTGCAGAAAACAGAACCCGGGGCAGATGGAACCATCCATGGAGGAGCATCTAGCCTGCTGGTCTAACCCTAGGCTGGGCCTCTGCAGGACAACCCAAGCCCAAAGCAGCTGCAGTTTTACCAGGGACGGTGTGTTTAGTGGAAAGAGCTCTGAGTTTAGAATCGTGGACAGGGATTCAAATCTCACCTTTGAGACCCAACTAGCTGTGAGAGCTCTATCGACAGAGGCCTTCTCCCTTCTAGACTCAGGCTCAGACTCTTGTCTGGCTCTCAAGGCCCTCCCTCTGCAGCCTGTCTCCTCCCAACCTGCACAGCCCCCCACTTCTTTACTCCCCTTCTTGCCCTCTAAGGTCAGAGAGATTGACCTTCTTGCTCTTCCTCATGCAGAACATCACATTCTCTGTCTCCCTGCCCTTTACGCTGGCTGTCCCCTGTGTCCAGCAGACCATCCATCCTCATTGCTCTTCTTGGGATCCCCAGCATCTTTCAAAGCTCAGTCCAACGCCAGCTTCTATATACAACCTAGCGCTGGGTCTCCCTCCCTGAATTATGTTCTTCTTTCATACATATGGAGAGTAGATGTGGTTGGTTGATATAATAACTGTCCCACACAAAGCTACATCTGGTCTATATGTGCCACAGTTAGTTCTCTGACCTGGGGCCTGGCCCATGTTGCCTCCAAGAGAGACTGGGATTTCTGCCTTCATGGGAACAAGAATGGCAGCACTGGCACCAGGGGCAGTTTGGGAATGTGGGGTGGGCAGGATCCAGCTCCAGGCTGGCAGAGTGGGTGTCCCTTCACTTGCCTATGCCCAAGAGGGTTAGTAGGCCAGGATAAAGTTCTCTGCCACAAACACATGGAGACCAGGGGCTTGACAGGTTCAGGATGAAAGGTGCTTTCTCTGGTTACTCTCAAGGGTGTGTGTATGTTGGGGGGTGGGGCATGGCACAGGTTACTATTGGCCAGCTTGGCTTCTTTCAACCAAACTCTGGCTACCCCATAACCAGGAAACGCCTTTGTCAAAGCAAGAAGGAAGCAGGAAGTGTAGGATGTATGTGGATGGGAAGAAAATCAAGAATACAGCAGACTGTAAGGGCTTGTTCTCACTGGGACAAGGCAAGATCTCAGCTCAGCCTTGAGGAGAGAAGCCCCCACTTGGCATCCTCTAGGGTTTGGGCAACGGCCAAGTGCCTTGAGGAGCTGTCCATCGCCATTCAAAACTCTGTCACAACCGCTCTTGACAACCTTCCTCAAACTCTTTTTAATAAAAGAAGTTAGCAATTATGAGATGCTTCAAAACCACTTTGCAAAGTGGTTTTCATGTCATTCGAATCTTGGAACAGCCATGTAAAGCAGGTGCTGTCATTGTTCCACTTTGCAGGTGAGGAAACTGAGGACCGAAAGAGGATCAGGACTTCGTTGACCTGCCCAGGGCTCTGTAGCTTGTCAGTGTGTGAGGCAGGCATTCAGCCCAGGTCTCCCTGATTCCAAGCCCAGCCCTCCATCCCCTGTACCACCCAGCTCACTCTCTCTGCACTGTTTGCCAGCCTTGGCAGGTAGAGAGAATGTGGGCACTCAGGTGGCACATCTCCCTGCCATGTGCAGTCCGTTGCCCTACAAGGTTTTCATTCAGGAATCCCACCTTGAGTTTATGTGGGAGTGGGTTATATGTATCCATACTTCTGACTCCACTGATTATGATCTTCTTAAGTGCAAAGATTGTTTGATTCTGGCCCAGCTTCTGGCACTGATCATGTTGTATGGGAGATGCCCAAAACATGGGTATTAGTTGATTGATGATTGGCAAATAGATTCATCTTCTTAGGTTTATTATACAAAACGGGAGACTAGAGCTAGCTAATGTGTGACGCCTCTGTCCCCACTGGCATGCTATGATTATACGACCTATGAAGTGATCTCTCCCTACTCAGTAGGACGCCGTGGAGCTACAGTTCTGTCTCCCTTATTGAAAAGACCTCCAGATCACCAGCTCCCAGTGAGGCAGAACAGAGGTCAATCTGGGTCTTCAGGGACTCGCCCCATTATCCCTTTCCTTGTCTAACACCAGCCCTAGCCCCTCTGAGACCACCATCTTCCTCATGATGAGTTTGAGTGTCTCCTTTATGACTCTACATCTCAAATTTGCAGCATCAGGAAATCCTAAAGTTGGAGGGGGTTTGGAGGTCGGCATGTCTAGGCAGCCCTCCACATCTATTCTGCTCTCAGTTCCAGCCACTAGCCCGTGATTTCTCCTCAATTTTGTCTGGCTCGCCCAAGCCAAGGCACACACATGTGTACATGAAGAGCCCCCAAACCCTTCCACACAGCCATCCTAACCTCTGTTCTTAGTCTTCTCATGACGCCCTGATATTTCTTAAATAAGTGATTGAGGGTGTGAACATCTGTGTCTGCTACCAATCCACTCTACTCAGCTTGGGCCTCAACGCCCGTCGATTTGTATTCACGCATTTCCTCTCTCAGCTCTCTGCTGATCAGACTTTACATGGGAAAATTATAGATTAGAAACTCTCTGAGGAGAGCTGAAGTCTAGCTAAGTCCTCCTTCTAGCCCCACCTGTCTCCACCTTCCCATCAATCACCATCATTCGATGCTTGGGCCTAGTTTTAAACTTCCTCCCATTGCCCTAACACTCAATGAACTTCAGGCCAGTGTTCATATTTCTCAGGTCACAACATTGTAGGAAGGAGTCATTATGGCGAAACCCACGGACCCCTTCTCAGAATTGGGCTTTTTTAAAAACACATAAGATAAAATCTTTAGGATGACAAAGAAAAACAAATTATATGGAAAGTTTTCAAAATATGTATTTTGAAAGTTCATAAAGCCTAGATTCAGAAGCCTTGAGCTACCTGTGAGAGAAGCCTGGAATATCCCAAGCACCCAGCTCAGGGTGGGGCAGCCTTGAGGCCACAGCTTCCCCACCCTGATAGAGTCCGATATTCCTCTTTTCAAAGAAGAGCTTGCTGGGCCCCAGTTCAATGCATGTTCCCATTCCCTTTCCATTACTGCAGAAGTTGGGGAGGGCAGCTTCTCTTTTATTTCTATTTGAGCTTTATTTGTCTTAGCAAAAGCCATCCATGATGACAATAACTTGGAACTTTTCTGAAACCTTTTGGGAGGCTCTGGGCCCTTCTTGGGCTGCTTTACTACGCAGACCTGCGGTTAAAGAGGTGTTTTGTTTCTAACATTCCACAATCGAGAGCTCTCCTCACATGCTATCCCGAATGCTAACTGTCCAACTCGGTGCTATCTGCACTGTTCATCAGCCCGCTACCTCCTCCTTTATCCAAGTTGTTGATAAAATCGTTAACTGCAAAGAGCCGAGCACAGATCCCTGGGGCCCTTGACTGGAGAAGTCCCACGCTGACACAGAAACATCACTGACCATTCTTTTAGTCTGGGCATTCAAGGCCACAAGGGGCACACAAGACAAATAGCGTCTCCACAACACTACAAAAGCTCAGGCTCTCTCCCAGCCTGATGTAAACGAATTGACTGTGCAATGTCTGAGCTGCCTAAGAGATAACTACTCTATGAATAAATCAAGTGATTCCACTCTTAGGGTCCTACTTGACCGTCTCACGATGGTTCATGGGATCATAAATTTAGAGGTGGACGGGGAAGGATCCTGCTTCTATCCCATTATTTCTCTG
>CM053593.1:387976558-387997015 GCA_028646575.1 Pseudocheirus occidentalis | reverse complement strand
GAGAGCTGTGTTCTCTGGATTTGTGTGAGTCTGAGAGTCCTAGACTTTCCTAGACTTTGTCTGGGCTCGTATTTTCTGGGTGTTTAGGGTGGTGGTGTGGGAGCTGCGGGACCTTGCTGCTTCTACGCCGCCATCTTGGTTCCCCCCTTACCCCTCTTATGAGCTAGTAGGTAGCAGAATGGGAATGTGGACCCAGACTCAGCCCTCAACAATGAAACAAGAATTGACCTTGCAGTTACTACATTCCGGTGTTGTTTCTTCCACACCAAATGGCCTCAGTTCTTGGGGGCTTAGCAAGTGGATCCCAAGCTCTGCCGGACCCTGCCAAGCTAGGGACACTCCACCTCTGGACCTGGAGGAGGGAGGCCCAGCCCCTCTCCATACCTGGAGGCTCATCAGTGATGTGATCATCACAGAGTGACGGGTTTGTGGGCACTCCCAAAGACAGTCTCCTAAGGTCAAAGAACGGTGGCTATTTGTGGGGTAGAAGGAGCCCCAAAGAGAGCCTAGAATCGGATTAATCCATTGAGGGATGTAATTTTTGACCTTTCCTTGGAAGCTGGGTTCTTCAGCCTCATAAAACAGTTTTAGGACTCTTCCATATAAAGGCAGTAAGATTTTGGGGATAGCACACAAGCCTTGGAATCAGGAAGAAATGGCTTTCCATCTTCCTCCTGTCATTTTCCAGCTGTATGATCCTGGGCAAAGCCCTTGACTTCTCTTGGAGAGCCTCAATCCCCTTGGATCAGGCATGGCATTTACTCGGCTTTCAGGCTTGTTGCTCAAATACAGATAAAGCATTTTGCAAACCCTAAATACCACGGAAATGCCAGGCGCTACTCTTGTTCCACGCTCCTCTTATCACAACTGCTCCTCTCAGTGGTTGCTCATTCCCCCTGGGCTGCATCTGGAATTCCAAGGCCTTTTGGTCTCATTGCTGTCCCCTGGCATCTCTGGGCTCCCCTACTGAAGGCTCAGTGGGGCCCTTCAAAGGAGGCCCCTTGTGGTCAGCTGGTTTCACTCACTCATTTTCCAGCTGAGAAAATAGAGGCACAAGGGACCCAACACTCTTTTATGGGCAGGACTCCAGATCACGAAGGGCCAGTCTTCCGTCTCATTGTCTTCTTCCTTCTTCTTGGCTTCTGAGTGGAGGCATTCACCTGCAGCAGCCAGGAACAGTTAGAAGGAAAAAGGAGATTCTGGTTACCTTTCAGGCACAATTTGTGACTTTTTGGGAAGTCCAGTGCCAGAAGGCACCTCCTTCACTGACGTACTCTTCTGCCTTGGGGACAAGTCACCCTGGCCTTTTGTAAAATGTGAATATTCTGAAGGGGACACACCATTAAACCACTTGGATCATGGTACTGATCATTTCCCTCTTGGCAGGGAGGAAGAGACTCCCATGAGAGCAGAGGGTGCCTGGAAAGAACTTGGAGAAGGAAGGAGGAGTGAATGAGGGGGCCTGACGATGCTCGGTCCACTCTGCACCCTCCTGAGAGCTGCCCTATTTGCCGAGCACATTCCTCCATGGGTGGTCACCATGCCTAGGACATCTGCCCTCTTCCTTCTCCCTTAGGTTGGCTCTGGATTGCTAATGATTTAAACGTCTGCAGGAGATTTACGGAAAGAATTGGAGGGAAAAGTAATTCTGCAGTCTCGCCTCTTTCTGAAACAAAGAGCCACCATTCCGCAGATGCTGGCTGAGGGCCACGGAAGACTCCCCCCTTGCCTATCCTTTGGACAGACAGGACATTGAGCCCTCTGGAAGGTGGAGGCTTGTGCTCTCCTCAGCGGCGTTCCAGACGGCCTGTTCTCAGTTCTGGCCTCCTTCCTGAACCAGCATGGTCAGATTTGGAAAATCAGCCTCCCGGGTGCCCGAGCAGGGCTTCAGGTGCTACGGCTCCCCCCCCCTCCTCCTCAAAACAGCCTTTGGAAAGTCCGGAAATAATCTTTTTATGTGTTTTCTGTGACACATTATTTTCCATGATGGATTACTCCAGAAAAAGATAGGCCCCATATGGTCTGCAAGGCCTCTCTTTTTTCTCTCTCTTAAGACTTAAAAGAAAAGATGTGTTTTTCTTAATTCATTTAAATATATACACACATTATATATAGGTACATATATTCATACATATATACATGTATCTATATATAATCTTCCAGTAAAACACAGATGCCATATGGCATATTCCAAGAAGAATATGTGTGTGTGCCTGTGTGTGTGCATGTGTGTCTGTGTGCGTGTCTCTGTGTGTCTGCATGTGTATGTGTGTGCATGTGTGTATCTGTGGGTATGTGTCTGCGTGTGCGTGTATGTCTGTGTATGTGTGTGCGTGCATGTCTCTCTGTGTGCATGTGTGCTTGTGCATGTGTGTGCATGTGTGCATGTATGTCTGTGCATGTGTGTCTCTGTGTGTCTGCATGTGCATGTGTGCATGTGTATGGGTGTGTCTGTGTGTTCATGTGTGCTTCTGCCTGTGCGTGTGTGCACATGTGCATGTGTGTCTCTGTATGCATGTGTGTCTCTATGTATGCATGTGTGCTTGTGTGTCTCCGTGTGTGCATGTGTGCTTGTGCGTGTGCATGTGTGCATGTGTGTGTAATGAATGTCTATCCACACACACGAAGCATCCCACAGAAAAGCGATCCTCCTCTTGCACTGAGGGGCTTCCATCTTGTATGTTTCTCTGTAACCCTTTTTGATTCTTGCCTCAGGAGTGTGATAATTGGGTTCATATCTGGTTCTTCACAAAATGTCAAAGGACCTCACTTCTCATGCTGATATTCAGGCTGGTGGGACACTGGCCGAGGCCCAGGTTTAATGACACCCAGTAGAAAACAGAACACACCAAGAAAAAGGAAAGGGGCCTGAGGTTCATGAAGAGCTGAGCCCCCTCCTCTTCTCTCTAGGATAAGCCTGCACCCTCCCCAGGGACCTCCAGGGAGCTATTCACTGATTTACGGACATCATTCACACAACCCCAGTTTCTCTAACAAGCCTTGCTGGCATAAAGGAAGCCTCCTGAGGGCAGGGATGGTTTGAGTGTTTGTTTTGAGGGCACCATCACTCAGGCAGCGTCTGGCACCTTGTACCGTACGTGCTGGTCAAACTGAACTGTCTTGTACCTACTGGGTTCTTTAGAAATGTATGCTGAATTACTTGAATTCTGGGGGGCCCTGAAAAGTTCCCCTCTTTTTCTCCCTGAGCCTCAGTTTCCTAACATAAAAAAAGGAATAATCCTTTGACAACAAAAAGCTGCCTCTGCCAACAATGCCCTCAGGCTGGCTCCTTATCTCCCCTGTCTCTGTGGTGAACAGTCCATGCATGCCCTTCTCTGCTGCCTAGTTTGCCACCTCCTTCCCCTCAGCATCCTCTGGTAAGACCAAGCTTATGCCATCTCCTATATCAGACTGGCAGCCTCTCTACGGTCTCCCACTGGACAAAGTGAAATGTCTGAAGATCAGACCAGGACTCTCACAGCCTCCAGACACAGGTGAGCATGCTTGCTTGTACTGAAATAAAGACTCCAAGAGGGGGAGACAACTGCGTATGGTTGCATGACTTTTGTATCAGGGGCACAATCTGTATCTGTACCTCCTGACTTGGAGCTGAGCTCCCTCATCTTCATGCCCTGCTGCTATGGATCAAGGGTTAGCCCCAGTGGGACCAACCCTTCATGTTCGCATTGTTAACACTCGTGAGCCCCCACCAGTGTGCTTCCCATGAACAATCAGCCAAGAGACTCAATCATGTCTTAGAAAAAGCATAGTAAAAAACAGTACCTACAAACCATTCTCCCTGTCAACCTAGGGGATATACTTAGTGTCCATGGGAAGAGTGAGCTCATACTTGTGTGCAATAGTGGAGAGGCACATGTGCAGGATACAAGTGTGACAGCGATGATTTTATAAAACACCCTTTGGTACTGTCAGGCACAGAAGTCATTTTTCTCTTTGTAGAATATTCCATTGGTCAGAGCTTCTCTGCCAGGCAGCTTGCTCAGAAGCCCCTGCTCCTCCTCTCTGCACTCTGACTCTCTTCTCTGTTACCAGGAGCATTGCTCCTTCCTTGAGGGACTGTCTCTGCACAGGTATCTGTACAGGTTGTGGCTCTGTTTCCAGTTCTTCACTCCTGACTCACCTCTCTCTCTCTACCTCTTCATCAGCTGCTTTGCCATGTTAGAGAAACCTCCCCCTGAGACCTTGCTCTCTGATTGTTGATTCCTTACCCCAGACCACCACTGCAGGAGGGGCCCCAGCTGCCACCCATTCACTGTAGACTCAGCTTCCTCCCTGGACTTCCCTCCTCTTCAGCAGTTGCCTTGACCTTTGAGTACCTGCTCTCTTGATCCATAACTCTCTTTTATGTGCTGCCTTGCCCAATTAGAATGTAAGCTTCTCGAAGATAGAGACTGCCTTGTTGAACTTCCACCCCTAGCACTTAGCACAGTGCCTGGCACATAGTAAGCATTTGATAAATCATCTACCTATCCATCCATCCATCCATCCATCCATCCATCCATCCATCTATGCAATAATCTTAAACTGGTCCAACAGCTTCTTTTCAAAGCTCCTCCAAAAGTACCTCCTGGCTTGCCTTGTATCCCCCTCTTGAGCCCTCAACCTTCTGACATTTGTCAAGGGCTTAGTTATTCCGTGTCATCTGAGATGTGACTGATTTGCTGGTTTAGCCAATCTCTTTATTCCCTTCTTGGTTCAATCAGAGGGGTGTCCACACCCACTTAAGAGATCAAGACCCAAGTCATCTTTGCCCTCAGTGTAGCAGGCTCTCTGTGACTGCATCATAGAAGGGGTGGCAGGATGTGTGTGTGTGTGTGTGTGTGTGTTCGCGTGCGGGACCTTCAGAATAAGATCCTAGAAGCACAGGTTTAGAGTGGGGCTGGAGCTTGGAGGCCATTGATAATCAAGGTGAAAGAATTGAAGCCTAAACAGATTAAGTGACTCCCAGAGGCTCCCAAAGCTAATAAGTGTCTGACGGGGGACTTGAACCCAGCTCTTGAAGCCAGTCTGTAAGTGCAGCTCTCTATCCATTAGAACACTCTGCCTCCCTGAACAAAAGGCATGCATAGGCTTTGATCTGGAATCAGCCCAGGCTTCAGGAGACAGAAAGTGAGATGACACAAATATCTATGAATGGTATCAGTCCAGATTGGGAGGTGGGAAAGACTTTTGGGGTAAAGTACAGTTAACACCCCTCCCATCTTTAAAAATGTGAGAAGATGGAGGCACAGAATGGGGCGTGGTCTGCCTGAGGCCTCCTAGGGATGAGAGAGTTCAAAGTCAGGGTACCAAGCTCCTGGGCCAGAAGTCTTCCCCTTGGGTCTGGGGGTCAGAGGCCCCTCTTTTGGCTGGAGTGATGAGGCTACGCTATTTGCCATCACAGTCTGAAGCTGTACCTACACTTCCAGCCAGAGAGAGGTCTGAAGGGCTGCTTGGGATGCTGGCCTGGATGGAGGGAAGGAGGGTGGAAGACATCCATCAGAGAATGATAGAAGACCCAGAGGGAAAGCCAAGGCATTCCTGGCAAAGACCAGGGGAGATGATAAAGGAAGCAGGCAGAGGACAGCCAAAAGGGGACTGGGAGAGAGACAGCTAGGAGCACGGCTCCAGGGAGGCGTCAGGGGGCTTGTTGGCCTGGAAGCAAAGAGAGGCAGAAAAAGAAATGCTGGAGCCCTGAGAGGACACCTAGGCAGGACTGACTGCAACTCAGCTTGTGGAAACCTCTGTGAGGCAGGTGGGGGGGGGTCTCCAAACCAAATTGGAGAAGGTGGAAGCCATGGTCTATGAGACTGGATGACCCTCAGCTCATATATGGATAAGAGACAAAGACAGAGAGTGACAGAGAGAGAGACAGACAGACACACACACACACAGAGGTGGAGAGAGAGGAGAAGAGAAAACATACAGGGAGAGACAGACAATCAGAGAGAGACACACAGAGACAGAGAAAGATATAGAAAGAGGGAGAGAGACAGAAAGAAGAGGAGAGAAGAGGAGAACAGAGGGGAAGAGAGGAGAGACACTGAGACAGAGACAGAGACAGAGAGAGAGAGAAGAGCATTTATTAAGCTCTTACTCTACTGAGCCCTGGAGATACATGGAGGAGCAAGCAAATCATCCCCCACCCCCAGAAGCTTGGACCTCAAGGGGAAAGACCCAAGAGGGGAGGGGGCTGTCAGGTGTCAGGAAGGGGGCAAGGAAGAGCACAGCAGTCTGGAGAGCTGAGTCCGCAGGGGGGCATGGCTAGGGAGCCTCAGGAAGGGGAGCTGCTTATCCCCTACCTGGGACAGAGGGTGCCCACCCCCCGGCTGAGTGAATACAGTCATTCACAGGCCTGAGTGGGGTTTGGAGACTCCTGGACCAGGAGCTGAAGGGAGCCTCAGGGCCATCTAGTCTCACTTCCTCATTTTACAGATAAAGAGACTGAGGCACAGAGAGCAGAAAAGGCTTACTCAAGGTCACCAAGTTAGGATTATCAGGAACAAAGGTGGGGTTTGAACCTGGATCCTCGGAGTGCAGAGGACTCTCTTGCTAAGGCTTTCTGAAGGAGAAAGCCCTTGAACTGCCCCCTGAAGGCCCAGGTTGTGTGAGTAGTGGGGGGATTCTGGGCCAGCTGGGAAGAAAGCAAATGAGGAGAGACAGGTTCTAGGCGGCCCTCTGTGGCTGCCTCCCACCCTCTTCCCTCCCCTGGCCTGATTAGCCTCTTCTGGGAAAGGCCGTCCTGGGGTCCACTTTGTTCTTGGCCAGGCTTGAGCCCAGCACCCAGGCTGCCAAGGGAGGTGGGAACTGGCCCAGTGTGGGGGTGGCTTTTCTGACACTGATACTTGTCTAGTGGAAACAGGCCAGGCTGCCAGCTGGTGTTACATGGAGGTGTCTCCCAGTGGAGCCAAGTGCAGTGACCTTGGTGTCCCAGGGTCTCTGGTGAGAGTTGCTGAAGGCTCTGACTGTGGAGGGCCAGAGCTGGAAGAGACAGAAGAGGTCAGCTGGTGCAAGCCCCTTTGCTTACAAAGATGGATGGGAAGGAGCAGGGAGGCCCCTGAGCAGAGGCCAGACCCCCAACCAGGCACTCTGATGCACAGGATGGAGAGCCAGAGGGCTTGGGTAGGGGTCTGGGTCCTTTGGGCAGCTTCCTGGGCCTCGGTTGATGACTTAAGGGGGCTGCACATGATGACCTCATTGGTCTTCCCAGTCCTTAGTCTGTGAATTTGTGATCCTTCCTCCCTGCCTCAGGAGGCCTCTCTGAGAAGTCTGTGCACAAAGGGCCCCAGATGCCCAAGTGGGGCTCAGAAAGGCAGGGAGCTTCCTGGGGTGCTGGGGAGATAGACTCTCTGAGATAACCATCCAGTAGAGGGCTCCTGAGTGCCCAAGCACAGCTCCAGATCTGCCAGTAACAGTTAAGCAAAGCTCTTGTTGAGGACAGATGTGTGGGGACATCAGGGGACTTCCTGGGCTGCTCTGCATCCTGTGAGGCTGTCATGGGCTGCCCCATTATAAATACTTAATGAATGTCCAGAGGCAGAATTAAATTGAACTCAATGAAGAAGGGGGCAATACGCTTCTCATAGATGGTGCCCTATGAGAACCAAAAGGACCTTGGGGACCTTCTGGGCTCCTGTGCCTGTGGGAATCTCTCCCCTCTTTCTTTACTTCCCCCCTTAAAATCCTGGAGGCTCAGCTCTGGCATCATGCCCATTTGAGATATTTCTGTACCTTAGCACCCCTGCCCCCAAACCTCACATTTACTGACCTGTGGATGGGCTGTGTCCACTGACAGCATGTTGGTGGGGATACATAGAAGGGCAGGATTCTCTTCTGGGTTTGGACAGACCCAGAGCAGATGCTTAACTTGCTTAATCAAAAATACTTGTTGGTCTGTTGATTCATCTAGTTCTCTTTTATTATTTAACAGACAAGGAAACCGAGGTCATCTACTCCATGGCCATCAAACATGAGACTTGTGGACCAGCAACTCCCCCAACTTAAGCCAGAACCAGGTTCAAATGTAACTGAGAAGCACTTGGCAAAATAAACACAAAAGCTCTAAAACATAGAATCCATCAATTTGTGATTCTCTAAGTCTGTGTGGTGGTCAGCAGGGACCCTTATGGAAGGTTCAGTGGAGCTGAAGATCCTTACTGAGGAATCAGAGCAGACTTCATGAAGGAGGTGACGATTGAGTCAGTTTTTAAAAATTGGGTGGAAAGTCAGCCTATGACCCTTTGAACCAGGGACTCCATGACAGAGTTTACATCCCAAGGAAGCCACTGATAGGAAGAAAACCCCCATATACACCAAACTATTCATAACAGTACTTTTTTGTGATAACAAAGAACCAGAAATAAACTAGATGCTCATCATTTGGGGAATTACTCAACAGATTGTGGCGAATAAATGTAATGCAATATTATTCTTCTTCAGGACCTGATGTAGCAACGAATCCAGAGAAGTCTGAGAAGAGCTACGTGAATTGATGCAGGTGAAAGCAGCAAAGTCAAGAAAAAAGAGAAATAAGGGTACCAGCTGTGTGTGCAGAAAGAGCCATGACATGGCAAAAACCAAGCGAAGGTCGCAGAGTCATGAGAGGGCTTTTTGAATTGGCCCCTTTGCCAAGGAGTCCTTACACGTCGGGATGCTGCAATCTTTCCAGAGAGTTCTATTGTATTGATCAGTTGAGCCGAGTTTTTTCCTCTTTTTTCTTTCTGTCTTAACATATTACATGTTCCGTGGGATGGCTCTCTGGGAGGGGAGGGGAAAGGATACTGGAGGGCATGGTGGTGCTGTAAAAGAAAGAAATCCGCAAAAAATGGGTTTCAAAAAAATGAGGAGGCAGATGGGGAAAGAATTTCTTCAGCTTAAGCAACAATGTGGCTCCAGGCACCCCAGTGGATCACTGAATTTGGGTTCAAATTCTATCTTTGCTACTTTCTATACGACTTTGGGGGAGTTTCCTCCCTTTTCTGGGTTTCAGGTTCCTAAGGATTTGAACTAGATTGTGGTGTCAAACACAAACAGAAATGGAAAATATATCTTTGTGGCTCCCCATCCCCTCTCTCTCCCCCAAACCAGCCAGCACCCAGCACAATACCCAGCAAACAGTGGGGGATTAATAAATATTCTTGATTAGAACAGATTTGATTTGAATTTGATTTGAATGAGGAGTGGGTGACTGGGCCAGTGCCCACTATTAGGATAGCACCCGGCCAGGGCCATGCTGGGGGATAGGTGGATGGGCCAAGGATGCTCAGTTTGGAAGGAACCAGGACCTAATGGAATTCTCTGATGGTGAAAACATCTCCAGGATCTCATAAATCAGGCTGAAGAGCCTCACCCTCATTCTGTGCTGACAATTTCAGGGAAGACGGGGGCATATTGTCTGCAGACAAGGACACCCCGCCACAATAACGCATGGCGTGGGCGTACAGATGCATAGCTAATTGGGAGGAAGGCAGTGAATCAGATGGTGAGCTGAACAGGGAACAAAGGTGTCGGGCAGACATAATTTTGTTTTGCACTGGCAAGCGACGCTTTATTGCATAATTCAATTTACTTTAAAACATTTACTCAGAAACGCCCCCAGGACAAAGCATCTCATTTCCAAGCAACCAGGAAGAGGAGGCAAGACCTGCTCATCTTCTTTCAAGCCCAGGTGGGTCATTAATAAATACTTGGTAGGTGCCCCCAGGATTGGGGGCTAAAGTGAGTCAGTCACTCAGAGCCACTCTAAGGAGAAGCCCAGAGACCTGGCCATCATCTCCTCTCTAAGCATTGGCTCCCTCTGCTAGAATGGAAGCTGCTTGAAGGCAGGCACTGCCATACTTTTGTGTCTGTATCCCCAGCACTTAACACATTGTCTGGCACATAGTAGGTACTCAACAAATGTGTTTCTTTCTCTCTTCCTTCCTTCCTTCCTTCCTTCCTTCCTTCCTTCCTTCCTTCCTTTCTTCCTTCCTCCCTCCCTCTCTTCCTCCCTCCCTCTCTTCCTCCTTCCTTTCTTTCTTTCTTTCTTTCTTTCTTTCTTTCTTTCTTTCTTTCTTTCTTTCTTTCTTTCTTTCTTTCTTTCTTTCTTTCTTTCTTTCTTTCTTTCTTTCTTTCTTTCTTTCTTCCATTCCTCCCTTTCCTCCCTCCCTTTCCTTCTTTCCTTCCTTTCCCTCATCACTTTGTACTTGGTCTACCAGGTCACCCTCTAAACTGTCCTCTGCCTCCAATCTTACTCCACACAGCTGCCGAATGTCCATTTTGCCAGCACGGTGCTGACCCCACCCCTCCACTCCAGCAGCTTTAGGCTCCCTCTAATCTCTAAGATAAGGCCCAGACTCTTGGCCTGACCCCACATTCCTGAGGATTTCCAAACTCCTCTCTGCTCTTTCCTGTTAATATCATATCATTCACCTTCAAGCCTTGAGAAATTCAGCCACAAAGGGCAGAAGGGACGGGGGAGGGCACTTAGCCTAAGTGGAAGAATCATTAGGGTTTTTCAGGACGGGGGAGACGTGGCCATGTTTGAAGACAGTGGGCAGTGAGCCAGTGGATGGAGAAGTACCAAAAATAAGTGAGGGAGCTGAGAGAAGAGGCGATCTGCTGGAAGAGACGGGACGGAAGGGCATCGCCTGAAGAGCTCTGGGCTGGCCTTGGGAAGGACGAAGGCTGCCCCATTGTGGGAGACAGAGTGAAGGAGGAGAGGGGCAGAAGGCTCCTGAGCGATGGGAGATGAGGAAAAGGGGAGAAGAGAGCCCATTAGAGACCTTGAAGCTCATCTGGTCCACCCCCTCCATTTTCTTGACACAGAGACTGAGATGTTGACTAGCCCAGGGTCACCCTGCTGAACCTGCTACGTAAATATCTGTGACAATGACAACATGCTTGTTACATGCACGTGGCCGAGGTGCCTGACCCTCTCAGGCCTCCCTGTAGCAGAGTCCTGTCAGGGGCGGGGTTAGATGAAAATTCTGTCCCATTCAATAAGCTTCTATTACATTGGACTGGGTGTCAGACATAGCTACTCTACAGGGTGGGTTTTCCTCAAAATAGGCAGCCACTCACGGGGTGTTACGGGCTTGACCAAATAGCACACACTGAAACCCAGCCCAAACCAGCCGAGCCATGTGCCAAACACCCAACGCCACTGGATTCCCCAGTCCCTAGTGAAGGTGAGTCCAATTCTCCAGCCCATGAAGGTGGCTTTCCTGGCCATTTCCCCATTCCATGGCTGGAGCCTTCGAGCTTGCTGGGGGCAAGCCGAGCTCCCTGAGCATTTTGTGTTTTGCCAGTATGTGACCTGTGTAGAATTCAATGTACTTTCAAATGTGTGTTTTTCCTCAAGACCATGAAGGCAAGGCAGGGGTAAGATCCTGGTTCTCTGTTTTACAGATACAAGAACTACTGTGGTACCAGAGGAAAGAGCCCTAGCTCTGGAGTCAAAGGTCCTGGGTTCAAATCTCACTCTGGTCCCTTCCTACAGCCGTGTGACCTTGGGCAAGTCATGTAACCTCTTGGAAACTCAGGCTCCAAATGGAGAAGATGGCAAGGTTGCATCTTGGTGACCTCTGAGGGCCAAACTTCAAAGTTGGGCCTTCTGATTGGAGGACTCCACTGCCTTCCCTGCATGACTGTCTTCCCTGATTTTTTGTGTGTCTCAGGGAATATAGCCTGTGTCAAGTGTACCCTAAATGAAAACAAGACTAGGGGTCATCAGTTTGTGCCCTGAAAGGAAGGCCTCTTAGGCCTAGCGTCTCCCGAAGCTGTCCCAAGGAGCTCTTTCTTTGCTAGGGTGAGGATCTGGCTTCTAAGGTGAGAGAACCCTTCATCATCAAGCCTTGAGATGTGAGGAAAAGGATTATTACCTCCTATGTGCCAAGGGCTGGGGATACAGGAAGAAGCACAAGAAGCACAGCGAGGGGTCTACAGGACACATAGGACGTAACTGAGAGGGGAGGCTTCCTGTCAAAGACGGATGAGAAGACTCCCCCACTGTGGAAGGGAGCCAATGGCTCAGGCATGTACCAGGTGCCTGCTCTGTGCCAGGTGCCTGGTGGGGCCCTGAAGGACCAAGTACTAGGAATGAAACAGCCCCGACGCTCGCCAGGAGCATGCATTCAAGTGGAGAAGTCCAGGCCACATGCTATTACATGCAGAATACATGTGAAGGAAATCAGTGAGGATAAACCAAGGCAGCAGCTGGGGAGGATGGGGACCAGCTGTGAAACAGATATTCTGAAAGGGAAGTTCAAGCCAAAAAAAGGCCCCACTGTCCTTCTGGCCTCCACTCCCAGGGGCCTTGCCCATTCTCCTCCCCAGGTCCACTGTGGCCTTCAGCTTCATACAGTGATCAAGGACAGTAATCTCCACAGGGCCTCCCATCAGCCTGGTGAGGCAGGGGCCATAGACACCCCATTTTATGGATGGGAAAACTGAGGCTCCAGGAAGTTACACAAGTGACCCGTGGTCACTCGGCAACAAATAATCAGAACTCCCTCTCCTCACTACTACACTGAGGGCCACATAGCCCAAACAGTAGAAGAATCATTAGCGTGGCTTTACAGGGCTGGGAAGTGGGATTCTGAGAGCTAGTGACTCGTTGAGCATCTGAGCCGAAAATTGAACCCAGGCCTTCTTGACAGTGCTTTCGGCAGTCTGCAGCCCATGCCATGCCTTGTTTGTGAGGACCCCCTGCCTTGCAGGGTATGACTTCTGGGGCCACGCCCTATGGCCAATATAGGGGCTAAATAGGGCAGTCCGGGCCTTCCTGGATGTCTTGTTGTGTTATACCTTCTCAGAGGGAGAGGGCATGGCTGGGATCTAAGCAGACCAGGAGGAAGAGAGAAAGGGAACAGGGATGGAGTCAGTAGAGTTGTTTAGCTCTTGTGGCACAGAGCTATCCAGGGCCAAACCCTTCCCTTTCTCAGAGTCCCAAACCTCAGGTTGCTCATGGTCTAGTGAGTTTGACCACCCTGGGATTAAAGGCAGGGTTAGATGCAGAGTGCAAAGACAGTGAGGAGAAGCCATGCTGGCACACTGGCCAAGAGAGCAGGGGCTCGGCGGGGGCCTGTCTCCCGTTGTGTATACAACCTCTCTGCAGCCGTCTCAAATACCACCCTCGGCAGCCCACTTCTGACTGTCCCTGTGCCTTCCCATAGCTCTGTCTCAGCCTGACAAAGAAGGCTGCTGTTGTGGTGGCCCTTGCCCCGCCAGCTGCTTCCTGGGCCCTTGGCCCTGCTGCCTCCGCCATGGCCATGTACTAACCCCACTGGCCAGCCAGCCTACCTGGAGAGCCTCCACCGGAATGTTCGGTACTTCTTTCCGGCAGTATATCTCAAATACTTCCATAGGTGTACCTCTCCTCCCCCTAAACCTTCCATAGCTCACTGAGGACACACTAGAGAGCCAATGTCCTCCCCCCACACCCCAGACACAGTCTGGCCTCAATCTTTCCAGCCTTGTGTCTCCCCTATCCCCCCAACTGGAACTGCGCATCCTCCCCAAGCTGGACAAACATTCCTACTTCCAGATGAATGTCCTTATTCCCTCTGTTCTCTGGCCTGGAAAGAGCTCGTGCCTTCCTTTGAGTCTCGCTTAAGTCTCGTCTTCTCCATGAATTTATGCTCAGGATAACACCAGGTTCGGGGACAGAGAGCTCCAAGCCCAGTTCTGCCTCTGCTTCTCATTGGCTCTATGAGCTGGAGAAAAAGATGTCCTCTGTCTGGGCCCGAGTCTCCTCATCTGGACAATAAAGGGAGCGGCCTTTACAGTCCCTTCTAGTAATAAGGAGAAGGATGTGAATCCTGGGCTGAAGCTCACGTCTAGGGCTCCGTCCTCTCAAGGAAGCCATCCCAGGTCCTCAAAGTCCGGGGCGGCAGAACCCAAGCTCCATCAGCCGGTACCAAGATGGGTCTGGTGATGCTGTGCGCTTGTTGTTCTAAGGGACAGCTGAGCTGACTTCAGGGAGGGTTGGCACCAGAAGACTATTGACCGAGTTACAGAGGGGCCATCGTCTGTAACGGTGGAGTGACCGGCCACACAACTACGGCAAAGATTCTTGAAGTATTAGAGTTATAGGATGGTATTGATGACGATGATGGTGGTTGTGGTGCTGATGATGATAGTGTTGACCAAATAAATATTATAGGAAACTCCATGATATCAGTGTAGGAGAATTGCCAAATCTGTCACAATGAATTCATCGGCAGAAACTCTGCGCTCATTCTACAGGTCTTAGAGACACAGCAGAGAAAGACACTCCTCTTCTGGGAGGCATTAACACATGTGGATAAACTTTTAAAGGCCGGGAGGGTAAGTTAGAAGCTCCCTGACCCAACCCTTCTCTCTCCTCCCGGACATCTGGTCACAGCACATTGTTGGGATGGGTATTTGGGGGATCCACATGATTAGATTTAAATAATAAAGATATTTAGGGCAGCCAAGTACCTCAAGGAGGTTGTTAATAAGAAGAAAGTCCTTAAAATATGTGTTGGAGAAGTTTTTGTGGGAGGACAAAGTTGGAAACTAAGTGAATGCCCATTGGTTGGGGGACAGCTGAATGAACTGTGGTCCGTGAATGTTCTGGAATCTTACTGTGCTGTAAGAACCTTTCCAATACTTTGAGGGGCTTTGCTGACTATTCTCTCATCTTTTCCTTTTAAAAATTGTTATAAGGTATGACTACATGGGTGGGAAGAGGGACCAGGAAACTCTAGTTGACATAAAAGCAGCAGAAAAAACAAAATCCATGCGAGATGATGCTTGGAACAAGAAGAACATGGAGAGTCGAAGGGTCATTGTTTTGGTGAAATGGGGCAGAAATTCAGCTTTGCTCAGTTCTTTTCATAAATAGATGAATAAATAAAATAGATGAATATCTGAATGAAAAACAAGAAGCTTAAGCATTTACTACATGCCAAACACAGGGCAGTTAGGTCGTGCCGCAGAGCATAGAGTGCCTGGCCTGACTCATCGTCATGAGTTCAAATCTGGCCTCGGACATTTCCTAATTGGGTGACCCTGGGCAAGTCACTTCACCCTATTTGCCTCAGTTTCCTCTTCTGTAAAATGAGCTGGACCAGGAAACAGCAAAGTATTCCAGTATCTTTGCCAATGAAACCCCAAATGGGGTCACAGAGAGTTGGACACAACTGGAAAAACCCAAAGAACAGTGAATGTGCCAAATACCACATGAAATGCTAGGGAGGTAAATGCAAAAGCAGAGTGCCTGCCCACAAGGAGCTTCTGTTCTAATGGGGGAGCCAGCACACACAGGGAATGGTGCCCGGGAGAGGTGCTCTGGTCTTCTTTGGGTGGTGAGTGGCCAGGGAGAGAAGGTGGACCCAGGCTTTGCCCCAGACACGAGTTTATGTAATCACGGTTCCAGCTGGAGAGGAGAATTTGTGTGTGAGTGGCTGAGGAGGCTGGTAAGAAGACAGCCCAGGGAGTAGGGAGCAAAAGGAAGCTGGCCCGGCCGGGGAAGGCCCTCCTGGTCGAGTAGGCTGGGTGAGGCATGGAGGGCCAGGGGCAGAGGGGCCAGAGGGGGAGGGGGGAGGCGTCTGCTCTGGGAGGCTGGGCAGATTTGGGGGATGCTGAGGAGGAGGGAGGGAAGTCTCCTTGACTCTCAATCAGAGGAAAACACTGAGCTGGGGGTGACTCAGCCAGAGCCAGCTCAGCATCTCTGCCCTGGGTCACTTCTCCTGTGATATCTCTTCTGGAGGAATTTGGCCTAGATGGGTTCTGGAGTCAAAGGGTTTGGGTTCAAATCTTGGCTTCCTCCCCTTGTTAACTGTGTGGCCTGGGACAAGTCTCTTCTCCTCCTTGAATCTGCTTCCTCCTCTGTAAAATGGGGGGGGGGATTGGATGTGACAGTCCCCTAATTCCCTTCATGAGAACGTGCTAATAAAGCTGCTTCTCCAGCAGTCTTGTGAAGGAGGGACTGCCCTTGTTCTCCTCATCTTTTCCTTCACACATGAGGAGGGGTGGAGGAATCCAATGACTTGGTCAGGGTAACAAAGCTGCTAAGGGTAGGAGCCAGGATTTGAACCCAGATCTCCAAATCCAATCCTTTCTTCCACTATGATTCTGAGAGCCGCTATACAAGAAGGAAAAAACTTATTTGTGTCCCTCCAGTCCCCTAAAATGGTGGCAGACTGGACGTACTCAAACCAAGGAAGGGCTTTATAACCTTCCATGCCCTCAGCGAGGGCCTCTCTGGAGGCTCCCTGGCTCTGAAGGCTGGCTGGCCATCCACCCAGGGTGAAGGAAGGGAGACTCAGGTACTGGGGGGGAGATTGGATGGAGGGCCTCTGAGGGTCTCCCTGTCTCCAAGTGGTTTCTCCAGATTCTGTTACACGGGCTTGACTCTACCGGGTTATTCCCTCTCGAGATGTGTTCCCCATCCCCCCTACTCACTCATAAGATGTCCTCATTCCTTCTCATAACATCTTGGCTTGGCCTTAATGCCTGGAGCTGGCGGTGCAAATGCAGTGCCCTTAATTCTGTGTTCCTATTCCTCAGATTTCACATGAGGGAATTAACTTATGGAAACCATAAATATTGCACCCCCTCACTGGAGGCCTTTCATCCACCCAAGGCCTCCAGCTTCTAAGTCACTTAAGGTCCCTGCATCTGGAAATGGGAACCAGACGGTGGGACTGCAGCTGCCGGGGATGAGCTTCTCAGGTAACGGCACCATCTCCCCCCTTGCTTTTTCATCATGCACCATCTTGTTACAGAATGCTGGGCACGTATCTCCCATAGGAAAAGCAGCATTTGCTTTGATCAGTCCCAGCCTGAGTTGGCCCAGGCCCTGATGTGGGTTTTGAGAAGCATAGACCAGCTCAACTTCCAGAAATCAGGAGTGTTAGGAGGATGGAGTTCTGTGAATGGTCAGCGTCTGTATCCTGACTGGGTGAACTGGCCAGGCATCTCTCTGAGCCTCGATACCCTCATAAGTGGAGACAGTAACGCTTTCACTCTGCATCCAGGGATTAAGCTTCTGCCGAAAGTGCTTCAGAACCATAAGGTACAAAATCAATGTGTCAGGGCACTAAAAGCAAGATAAGCCTCTTCACCCTAAGATCTTACCCAGGCAAGAACCCAATCCACTAGTCAAAGACTTTAGACTAGGTGTGAAGGATCCCTGAGCCTGTGAGCAGAGTGAAATGAAGGCATTTCACAGGAAAGGCATTGGGTTGGCTGAGGAAACAAAGTTACGCTAGGAGGGTCAGCCCCATAATACCTAGCACCAGGATGCAGAGAGTCAAGTGTGAGATGGGGAGAGCATTCCAAAGGAAATCAGGGAAGGGCAATCTGAGTGAGATCCTTGAGAAGGAAAGGGAGGAGCAGAGTCTCCTGGCCCCACCATCACCAGAGGAGGGAGCACCTCCAGAACTCCGGCGGTCCAACTAACATCCTCTTTTCCAGTCAACAGCCTAGCACCGTTTCTGGCTGAGAGCCGTGGCTTTCCCTTGAGACAGGGACAAGCCGGACGCTGATTCTGGGCTTCCCAAAGATCTCAGCAGAAAAGATCCACAATCCCCCTGAGCAGCTACCTAAAGACTCCAACCACTGGACTTTCGGAACCATGAGTTACCTTCCTATTGCACACATGCTCTAAGCTTGAACCCACTTTCCTCTGGAAGCTGCAGTGAGGAGAGAGAGCATCACAGGGACGTTTGTGCCAAGAACTCCTCCTAGGGCTCCTTAGTAATGCCTGCTTTTAAAAGCTAAGTAACTTTTGCCTGACTAGTTAATACCAATGATTTTCATGGGGTGAGCATGCTTGTGAATGCTCCTAAGTGAAAGCATCAGAAAGCTGCTTCCCAATCCCTTGGGGATACTCCTAGACTCGGAGGAGCGAGGAATACTCTGGGGTCTTGGCTAACCAGAGAGGGTGGGAGCTGGGAGAGCTACCCCAGAGTAGGTGCTGCAGACAGAACGTCAGCTCGTTGTTACTGGGCTTCCAAGGAGGATCACTGGTTCCCATTATCCTTCCCTCTGCCTACGTTTAGGATTCCAAGTCACTTCAGGGGCCTTGAGGTCCCCCCCCACAACGACATGGACTGTTTTAATCTAGTGCTGTGGAAGAATTCTGTCATTCTACACTCTTGTCAGTTAATAGTTATTTTGGCTCTGCCTTCACTACACACATGTGGTAGCATATACGGGTTGGTATTTAAGTACCAGTTTGAAGAGGCCCAAGGCTTCAAAATATCTCCCCAGATAACCAATGGTAACACTTAGAATTCCACCTTTATAAAGTCATTGCCTATCAAGATATAAGTGCTTCTTGGTGTGTGTGTGTGTGTGTGTGTGTGTGTGTGCAAACATTTAATATTATCAATAACTGTCTTTATGTATGAGATTAAACAGGAAGAGAAATAAGCAGTTCTCACAATTTGGGGAGGAAGGACCATGGGTGTCTGGTTTATAGGAAAAACCAGAAAGAACTGATGCATTTTAGTATAGGAGAATTACAGACCCTGGGAGAGCCATTCATGTGGCACGTGGGGCCTGGACTCTCTTTCTCCCTGCTTTTGGGGCCAGGATTGCTCTACACTGTCAATGTAAAAGGGAAGGCCTTGGAAGTGCTGCATTCCTCCCCCACCTACTCTGGTCCAGTGACTCCGGCCTCCTGGCTGCTCCATGATCGAGACCATCCTTCTCTCGGCTTTGACTGTTCCTAATGCCAGGAACACTGTCTCTCTTCCACTGTTTCTGCCTGTGGACCTCCTCAGTTTCCTTTAAGTCCTTACTAAAATCCCACCTTCTGCAGGAAGCCTCCCCCTTCCCAATCCCAGCCCTCAGTTACCCTTTTCTATCTGCATGTAGAGCCTCTCTTTGTCACCTTCCCTGTTAGACTGTGAGCATCTGCAGGGCAGGAATTGTCTTTGGCTTCTTTCTGTGTCCTCCCCACTGCTTAGCCAACAGTCTGACCCATAGTGGGTGCTTAATATTGATTGATTGATTATTGGGGAACTGACAGAAAAGTTTGTGTGTTCATAGACAGGAGAGAAGAAAAAATCCAGGAAGGAAGCCAGGAAGAAAGAGACTTTCTGACTTTGCTCTATTCATAAATATGAAACTGTCCATCCATAGTGGGTGGCTCAGGACCTTCTGAATGAGAAGCCAAAGCCATCCCTCCCCACGCGGATCCCTATTCCAGTCTGGAGGCTCTGGGGGAGGTCAGAAGTAGACTGTGGCATTTAAAGAGAAGGTCTCTTTCCCCAGGCCATGCAGCTGAGGAGAGACTCCAGACAATCTGAGACTCCCTGAACTTATGGTTGCTCCTCTTGACTCAGGTGGGAGCAAAGAGTACAGTCAGAGATGTCCTGCATGTAGGACACTGAATGGCTTGGGGCTTAGCTGGCCATTCCTTTTCTTCTTTACTTAAACAAAATTAACTAGTCAGAAGGAAGTTGTAGTTGAAATTTGGAAGAAAATAGGGAATGTGGGTAATGAACATCTGGCCATGCAGGGAGCAAAGAAAAAAAAAAGATTTAATTTTCTGGCCCATGGCTTACATTTCCAGAACGACAGGCCCCTGCCAAGGAATGGAGCCCATCTTGGGAAGACGCAGAAAGTGTGTTCTGCAAGACAGAGTCAATGAGCCAGACAAGAGAGGTTTGTACTGGAATTTGAGAGGGAGAGAAAAGCTCCCAGATAACACCGTAGAAGAAGAGTGTGCGGGAGGACAGTGTGGCAGAAGAGGCGGCCAGAATTCAGAGGGGGTACAACAGGGACACTCAAGAATCATAGAGAAAAGGGTGAGCAGCTTGATACGCCGGTGTAAAGACAGTGTATACATGTATATGTGTATATGTCTATCTATAGCTTGCTGTCTGTATAATTTCATCTCTCAGAAGACAGAGGAAGGAAAGGGAATCTGGCTTTTTAGACTGAAATCTAACCAGCGTGGTTGATTTGAAACAAAGGGAACCACAGGAAAAACAAACTGGAGTTTTTAATAGCAGAGGAAGGGAAGAGTGAACATAGTCATATATGTATCTCAGACTTCAGAGAAACAGAGAAATTTCCATTTCACATTCCCTAACAATTGGAGGTGTCAATCACTAGAATGGTCCACCTGGCAAAGTGATGAACTCCCTGTCACTAGAGGTATTCCAGCAAAGGATAATGGTCCTATAGAGGCAATTGGGAAGAAGGATGGACAAGATGACACACAGGTATCTTCTAACTCTTCAGATTTTGCCATTTCTAAAATGGCAGAGACCCTAAATCCAATGCCAGCATGGTTAGTTGTTGGGAGGGTGGGCCATCAGGCTTCCTAAGAAGGGGAAGGAGAATGAACCCAGTCAGAAAATCAAATCCGGCTAAATCTTGCCCACCAGCTGGTACTGGAATCGGTTCCTGAGTGGCCATGATAGCCTGTGTAAGACAGAGAGACCCAGCCTCAAACAGACATACAAACAAACGGCCAAAGAATCAGAATGGTGG
>CM053593.1:387957102-387968436 GCA_028646575.1 Pseudocheirus occidentalis | reverse complement strand
CCCCGGCTCTGTACCAGGTGACACATGCTAGAATCAATGGAGAGATGATGATTAATTCCAAGAATTTGGCTTTTCTCCTGCCACCGTCATGAAAAGGCAACAAAGACCCCCAGTGAATTTATGGAAAGTGGAGTGTGAAGGCTCATTTGCCAGGTACAGCCAATTGTCCTCCCAGGTAAATGTCAGGCTAATTCTCTGGAAATGTGGCTGGTAACAACCTGGACAGGCAGGCTTCCCACTTGAAATCCTCCCACGGTAACCTGGACACAGGGGGAAATCTCAATTCCATGGAAATGGATTGGCAGGGCCACTGCTGAGGCTTCAGCCCAGCCTGTCCTGCCCCTTCCCCAGTAGATGTCACCTTGAAAAGGCAGGCTCCTTCCCTACAAGGAGGAAGGCAAACCACCTGCTGGGGAACAATGTCACATAATAAACTTCAAAGCCAAATGTAAATGCATTGAGATGATTCAGGATTTGGGATTATTTGGGGGCCAGCCCCAGATACAGAGTGGAGGATCATCTCAGCCTTTTATGATAATCCCAAGAAGGGAGTGGGGATATTAAATCTGGATAGGAGGAGACTTTGGGGGACATGAAAGCTCTCTTCAAAGGCTTGATGCTCTGTCTTCATGTGGAAGAGGGATTAGCCAGCTCTTTTCTGTTCCATTCTGCTATGAATCCACAGGAATTCCCTTGGAGCATCAGAAGGGAAAAGGATGCCACTCTTTTAACATGACTCGTGAAAAAGAAAAACAAGCAAAGCCCCAACGAATGACAAGAAGTGGGAAAGAAGACTTCTTCTGGTGCTACGCGCCACCCTCCGTCTCCCTACCCAGGCATAGCATTATGCTCACAGAGGTCACCAAGAGCAAAGGCACCAGTGTAGGGAAGAGTTCTTTAGCCAGGGTTAACTTGGAGTCTGCAGTCCTCTCCTGTTCTACAGAAGGGCTCTATGACCCTGAATTTCTGATTATGATAGAGATGATAGATTATGATAGACCCCCTCCCAGCCCCACTCCACTCTTCTCCAAGGCAATTGTCTAGGTCCTTTACCCAATCCTTGCATAGTGACCTCTCTCCAGGACATGTTTCAACTAATTCCTGCCCATCTTAAAATGCTCTGAATGCAGCCCCAGAGTTCAGATGTGATCTGGCCAGGGTGGTGGACAGGAAGGGGTCCATCATGGCCATTGTTCTGGACAATAGGACTCTCTATGAAACTCAGGATCACACTGGCTTTACTGGTCATCATCTCATACCATTGACTCATTTTGACCCTTCAGTCCATGACTAGCCCCAGATCACACTGCAGTTCTTGTGAGTGGTGGTGACTTTTATGATGCTGTTGGGGAGGCGGTGGGGGTAGCAGTCAAAGTCTTTTAGGGAAAGACTAGCAGTCAGGAAAGGAGGGAGGGGTATCTGGAGATCTGCAGCAAAGTAAAACGAAGTGTGTAAATCTAATTAGGAAGTTGCATTTTTCCTTGTGTGCTTTTGTTTGCTGAATAAAGGCTTCTCCCCTGCTTCGCTGACACATTGAATCTAGCAGACAGAGAAACAAGATCCCATCAGACATTAGCAGAAAGATGAATGAAGGGAAAGAATCAAATAAGGTGAATGTTTTCTTTTTCCTTTCTCCATAGGTTTTAGGTGCTAATGGTTCTGTTCCATGGCATTTCATGAGACTACTCAACAAATGTCAGAGATGTAACTGTGTTTCCCTGGGATGCAGCCCAAAGGAGAGAGTCATCCCAGCATTAGACAGGAAAGGGACCCATGGGCAAGGGAGCAGACAACTCCACATGGAGAGAGGGGTTGGAGCTTTCCGCTGTATCTGGGGAGGGACTGTTAGTTTGACCTACTATAGCCAAGGCAGCTGCAAGACATCGTTCCTTCTTCAGAACTGTCAGAATTAACCTGATGAACCCAAGATTTCTCTAATTTTGAACTTACATGTGATAGAAACAGAAAGCCTAGATAAGAAACATAGTACAACAGAACAAGCCCTGGATTGTTGTCCCAAGCCTTGGTTCTGATCCCCCTGGCATTTAGTTTCCTTCTCTGTGAAATGGGTATTAAAACACCTGCTCTCCCTTCTCCCACTCTGTGAGGACCAAACAGATTCCTGCTGCCCTTGGAAGAGCCAGACAAGTGCAGGGGAGGTTGTTAGGGCTTGCAAGACCAATGAAGAATTCTAATGAGGGGACAGATGCCAAGGTCAGTGTCATTAGGTCAACCATCGGGGGAGCAAAGGAACCAGAGTGAGAAAACTCTTCGTGGTTGTTAGGAGACAGAAGAAAGGAACTGGGTCTCTAAGGGAAGTCCTTGGGGATTACCGTGAACTTGAACTTCCAATCTGACTTAATAGAAAAGTCCCTTTTTTTGTCACTTTCTCCTGATGGAAATAAAAAACAACAACAACCAGGAACACATCCAGGAAAACTTGTTAGCAGAAGCAGGAGTGTGGGGGAGGGTTCTGCCTGGAAGCAACAGATCTGGGTTCAGATTCAGCCTCCAGTTCTAACTGGCTGGTTGATGATGGATGTACAAATTATTTAACCTTTTTGACCTTTGGTTTCTCCATCTTCAGAATGGGACTACCTGTAGTACTTGCCTAAATGTATGTAGTCCTAAGGATCAAATGTGATGGCATGGGGAGTATTGTGCAATCCTGGATGCCCCTTAGAAACAGACACTGTTGTTATTCTTCTGCCTCTTAAGATATGACTGAGAGGTGAGGGAGCCCACCTCAGACTCAGGAGGACCTGGGTTTAAGTACCATTTCTTTAACAGATGGATGGTATGACCTTCAGTGAGTGACCACTTGGTCTCTCCTTGGATGGCAGAGAAGATTCCCAAGGGAGTCTCCTCACCTAGCATATCCCTTTGTCAATGGAACCATAGATAAAGTTCCCATGCACCTCCAAGAAATTAACACCTCATTAATGCTTAATTTATTCCAGGCTTAGACACTTGAAATCTGTGCAAATGGCAAAGTGATTGGACTAACCAAGGCTGCTTCCTCATTGGTATCTAACTTTTGTTAACCAAGCTGAAAGCAGACAGCTTGCGTAGAGTAAATGCTTAATAAATACTAGACTGGACTGGGTGAGGAGGGCCCACATTCCAAGCACAATTTAGAGAAATAACCCTGCCATTTCCGCCCAATCCCACGTCTGCTTATGCTGCACTACTGCTGACTCAACAGAAACCCTGGAGTAGCAAACCCCTTTCCCTGAGCCCTGTTGACATCTGTGCCTCACACAGATGTTTTGCCATGATAAGAACACTCTCAACTCCAGTTTTTGTTCATTGTATTAAACAAAAGCAGCCCTGTTAATTTCTGTGCCATTCAGAACCAAGGGGGGGAACAATCAATATTTGCTCAGCAGAAAGGAACAAAATCAGTTGGGGGGGAAACAATGATTTTCCAGCTTTTCAGAGAATATTACAAATAATGACAGGGAAAAGCCATGAAAGCAGCTCCAAGAATGGCCTGCCATGGTCCCTTTTCTCTCAAGCTGAGCAGATGCTTCAGAGGAATGTTCCAATAAACGCAGATCTCCTTGGACTTTTCTGTAGAAACACATACTCGTTGCAGTGCATAGAGTGACCATCCTAGGTACAATGACTATGACCAAGGAAACCCATCCAGACACAAAGGGAGGGAGGTCGCTCAGCACTAGAGCTGAATCCAATCCTCAAAGAAACATGCTTTGTGGGAATGAAGGTGCTCGTGAATCAGGGAGAAAGATGAGGTTACCTAAGTCCAAGGATTAGGTATCCCATGAAGAGATGAATTAAAGTTTAAATTTTCTAGTCAACCAAGTTGTGTTTAGCTTCTACCCATGTTTCCTTCTCCTTGAGATATTCTTAAGGGCATTAATTATGTAGAAGGTAATATTAAATGAGATGGTTTATTAGGTAGGTTATTTCTCAAAAGAAACCCTCCAATCATAGATGGAGGCAGTAGTGTGCTGGTACATGTTTACAACTGGCTCTCTAGGACAAATGTACCCATCACACAGTTCTAAATTTAGTCTGTGTTCCTAATACTTTTTCCATCACACTGTTGGGTCTAAACAATCAACAAAACAATAAATCAAGCCTTGGTCTGTAGCATTAGCTGACTTCCAAGATGTAATTACTCAGCCTGAAATTTAACAACAGCTCTTGAAAGCCAGATGGAGCTAGGTCCAGTGCAGTTGAACAGACTGGGTGCTAGGAGTCAATATTGCTCCCTCAGCACTTTGGGGATTAAGAAGGCTCTAACCAGCATATTCAAGGCTTAGTTCCTTGGAGTTCTTAGAGGCCAAGGTCTTGTAATTGAAGGAAGGGAGTGGTGCCCCATCAGAGACTGTCCTATAAAGCTGGACTTACTGATCACTTGTAGGGCTCTTGAGTTTGTGACTGCAGTAATTGGAATGCCTCATTTTTATATAACCTCTGCCAAGGAACTCAAACAATTCTGTTCATTGAATGAAGACACATAACACCCTTAAGCATTAGGCAAGAGGTAAATGTTTGTTCCGCCCATTTTATCAGTGGGAAACTGAGGTACAGAGAGCCAAATTCTAGTAAATTTAAGGCTCATTTATTAACCACCTTTTATGTATCAGGCACTATACAAGGGGCTAGAGATTCAAAGTCTAAAACAAAGCCCTCCCTCCTCTCAAAAGGAATACATTCTAGGGTCCTAACAGCTCAAGGCATGGAGCTAACCATTGACATAACTAGGAATGTAAGCCACAGTTTATGATTCTCAGTTTTGTGTTTCATTCATTAGAAATGATACCCAACTTTGGTTTTTTGATGCCCCCACAACATTTCAAGTTCTGTTGAGAAAATTCACTTAAGTATTCAAAATAAAATTGAATTAAATTTACTTTGATGTCAAATTATGACAAGTCAAACTGCATTTGTGGAGAAAGGGAAAAGGGAGAGCCTGGTCGATTGTGTTCCAAATCTCCATAAATGTTAGGGAAATATATCCTAACTGGGACCTCCTGTGAACTTCCTGGAGCACCTCACATAATGGCTGGGAAGGGGGGCTTCTATGAAGAAGCTGTCCATACCTCATTGGGCTGTGTGTGATTACAGGATCAATCCTGTTTTGGGAACCTCAAGATGAATCTTGTCCATTAAACATGGAATCACTGACCTTAATCTATCAGTCAAGAGCTATTTATTTCCTCCCTGCTGTGAGTGACATAAAAATCACCAACTCATTGAATCCATGAACTAGGTGGGATCTTGGCATCTGTCAAGTGGGTCTCCCTGGTCTGGTCCCAGTCAGGCTTGCTTATATTCTGCCAAAATGAATCTCTCACAACCTCATAGGACATTTCAGTTCATATCAAGCCCTCCCCTGGCTTGTATCAAAAGTCTCCATGTCTTCATTGCTCTGGATTTGCACTCTGGGGCCAAGAAGAACAACTAGGTTCACCCTTGTCCACAGGATGGGCCTTTAGATCCTTGAAGACAGTTTGCATGTCTTCATGGCCATCTTCAGATAGCAGATGGATAAAACACAGTTCCAATCCTAAAATTCTCCAAGTCTACAAATCCAGCTACTTAAATAGACATATGCATAACATAATTGAATCATAAAATCTGGGATATAATAAAATGGTAAGTGGTTTTAATCAGGCTGTAGAATATAAAGGAGGCTCAGAAAAGGGTGAAGATTTGTGAACCTCTCATCTCTTATTCTTACCTCTTTTGATTCTGTCTCAGAGGAAAATGTAGCCCCTCTTACCAAGGTCACCTCCCTTACTTAGGCTTTAAACCTAGTCCCTCCCACCTCCCCTGCAAACTGGAACCTTTAATCATACCTCATCTCTATAAGCCTCCTAAACTCCTTATTTTGTTCAATGGTGCCACCATTATTCCAGTATACTTGCTGGGCATCTTCAGCTCTCCCCCACTCTACATATTCAATCCAAGTGTCATGAATTGAGTGAAAGTGTCCTATGTAGAAGATGGTATAAAGGCAAAAAATAGTAAAAAAAAAATTTTAACTGATTGGATGTGGGACAACGGAGGCAAGGATAAACTTGAGGTTACAAACCTGGGAGCCTAGAAGGATGGTGGTGCCTTCAACAGAAACATAGAAGTTCAGGAGAAGGAAGGAGCTCTGAAAGACCAATGGCATTCTATTTGGGGCATGTGGAATTTGAAATGTTTCCAGAACATCCACTTTGAAATACCCAGTGGACAACTGGTGATGGTGGACTGAATCTCTAGGGACAGACTAGAACTGAATTTACAGACCCAAAGAATCTTCTTCCTAGAGAAGGTAATTAAATGCATGGGAATCACTGGGATGGCTAATAATGCAGAAAGAGAAGAGGAAAGGATTCACCACAGGGCCTCAGGGAGCACTTATGGCAAGGGGGCATTCTTTGGGCATTGAACTAGCAAAGGAGATTGGAAAAGGACAATCAGACCTGTAAGAGGAGATCCAGGAAGGAGTGGAGTCATGGAACCCAAAGAAGAAGGAATAGACAGCAAGAGGGGAGTCTTGGAACATGCATCCAGAGGTAGAGAAGAATGAGGACCAAGAAAGACCATGGGGAGCAGCCAATGAGACTGCTGGTAACTTTACAGGGAGCAGCTTCAGTCAAGCAAAGAGTTCAGAAGACAGACTGCAAAGGGCTTCAGAATGAGTGACAGGAGACAAAGGGAAGGGAGGTAGCTTCATAAAGTTTGGCAGAGAAAAGGAGGCAATCAGGATGCTAGCTTGGTGGAATGGTGGGGTGTGGTCAGGGAGAATATTTTAAGGAGGGTCAAGACATGGGCATATTTGAGGGCAGTACAGAAGAAATGGGTAAATGGAGAGAGGTGAAGATGTGAAAGAAGGGAGATGATTGAGACTGTGATCTACTGGAGGGAATGAGAAGAGGCCCAAGCCAAGGAACTGACCTCGGCAGGATAATCCCTTTGTGGGCGACTAGAGGAAGGGAAGAGAGAGTGGGGGAGCGCTGCGAGGGGGTTGGCAGGAATACACGAGGAAGCTCATGTTAAGTAAGCTTGAAGTTAACTTCAAGTTTTCACTAAAGAGACAAAGTCCCCGGACTGAGAAGAGGCAGCAGTCTGGGAGGCTGGAGCAAAGAAGGGATTCTAGGAAAATTCTAATGGGGAATGGGAATGGGAACTGATCAGGAAGGAAGAAGAGAAGGATTGTCTTGATGCAAGGAAGGTCCATTTGGGGTTGGGTGACATGACTTTATGCCCTCAGGTAGCACATTTGTGGGACTTCCTCCAGGGAGAATAGAGGAGTCCGACAGTGAGAGTTACCCAAGCCTGGGGATTGGCAAAGGATGAGCAGCCACAGACAAGGGAGGGTTCAAGAGCAGAGGACAATGGAAAATCAAATTCGTCCCTCAGATCCTCAGCAACTTGGGAAGGGCTCTCCTGCAAGTTTACAAATGGAATTGTTTCTGATATATACACATATGTGTTACATATTGAGCATATGCATGTTATGTAAGGACTCAGAGAAACACACATGTATGCTCATGTTTAAATGAATAATTCATACTCAGTGCCCAAATAATCTAAAATAAGAGGTAATCCAAAATCATGTTTGGCTTCAGAAGGCACTGCAGTTTGGCTTTACTTTCTTCTGAGGACAGAGCCAGGCGCACAGAATGTTTAATGAATGCTTTATCTGTCTGTCTGTCTATCCATCCATCCATCCATCTATCTATCTATCTATCTACCTATCTATCTATCTATCTATCATCCATCCCTCCATCCCTCCCTCCCTCCATCCATCCATCCATCTATTTATCTATCTCTCTATCTATTCCTCCATCCACCTCTACCTATCCATCAATTCATCCATCCATTCATCCATCCATTTTCTTTTTATCTATCAATTGGTCGATGTCTATTTTTTCCTTTCCATATATTCCTTTCTGTCTCCGTATCTGTTATATACATATATACACACATATAGATACATATATTATATATTCTGTCCTCTATCTGTTATCTGGCATCACTATTAAAGTTAACCTGTATTCTGAGAAGACACAAGAAAACAACAAGAGGTTCTCAGCAAAGTGGATAATCCACAGCTACATGGACACATATAAAATGCAGAAGAGACCACAATGGAAGGTCATAGGGAGAGAAGAAGAAAGCCAACTTGTAGGATCATGAGATTCAGAGTAAGACGGGACATTAAGGAGCCCAATGCTCTCTTTCTACAGATGAAGAAACTGAGGTGCAAGGAGAATTTTCATGTGTGTATGCATGTGTGTGCATGCATGTATGCATGTGTGTGCATGTGCACCTATAGCTACCTATATATGGAGAGGGGAAAAGAGAGAAAAAAAAGAGACAGAGAGAAAGAGGGTGGATTCAGTATGAGTGGGAGAGATCTGATTCCCGCCAAACACAATCCCATCTCTTTCTTGAGCCACAGTCCAGTGTCTCCCACTAGCCATCACACCCTTTCCACCTGGACATCCTGTTGGGTCCTCAAATTCGATACATCTAAAAATGGAGCTCAGTGTCCCTGTATTTGTATTAAATGGGCACCATTTTAAAATCCATTGGCAGATGTCAAACCTTTCCTCTGTTTCAGGGATTTCAATATCTTTGGTTGCCTTTATTTTCAGGGAGGAAAGAGGTGATTGGCGGTGGCACTTGTGTCCATACTGTGGAATCGCCCTCTGAGCACGTGCCTTAGATCTAAACAGGATTCTACTCATCCTAACAGAGATTTCACACTTAGACCAAGAAGAAAACCGGGCCTTTGGAGTATTTTCACAGCTGCAAGAAGACTTTTTTACTTTCACCTTTAAAGGTTTTCCTTCCCCTAGGAGTAATCCAAATCAAACCACAATTTCATGTGCACCAGAGAGAAGATTTTAGAGGTTTTTTTTTTCTGTTTTGGGGTATATGCTTGGCTAACTACCCAGAATGCATTGAGATAGGGCCCTGATCTCCTGTCATCTGATGTGCTTTCCATTGTGTTCTGCATTGCAGAAAATATCCCAGGGCCAAAAGCTGGCAGACTTCTATGGCTTGTGCCAGAAGGGGAGTGGCCGTGCCTTTCTTTAGAAGGAGGCAGAGGACCACTCTGGACCAAGAAATTTGCACATCCTAATTTTGCCAACAGGAAAATCACATCTGCCAATGTTCTGCCTCCCAGCAAATAAAACTAGGCATAGCTGGGGGGAGAAATCTGTGAAAATCTGGATTGGATCCATAGAACTCCAGCATGCCCACACAGATCAAAACTGTCAGGCCCAACATGGCATCCTGAGCACAAACCCAATTTAACTGTTGTTGGTCAACATTTGGATAACACTTCAGCCTTGCAAAGGGCCGTGTGGAGCTTTTGAGAGGCTTTTAGAGCAACAGTAGGCAGAAATAATTTCGTGCCCATTTCGGAGATAAATGGAGAAAAGGGGTTTCACTGAATCCTAAAGCCTCAGAGCTGGCCCACCAGTCCAAATA
This sequence comes from Pseudocheirus occidentalis, assembly GCA_028646575.1. Taxonomy (NCBI): domain Eukaryota; kingdom Metazoa; phylum Chordata; class Mammalia; order Diprotodontia; family Pseudocheiridae; genus Pseudocheirus; species Pseudocheirus occidentalis. Next base: position 387,958,965 of record CM053593.1, on the reverse strand, counting down.
ACCTCTGATCAAGAAGGCCCCCTAGAGCATCCCCACCAAGGGGTTGCCCACCCTGTGCTTCAAGACATCCAGGGATGGGGAGCACATCCACCAATGGCAGCCCATAAACTCTTGGACAGCTCCAATTAATTCTATCTCTAAGTGGTAGACATAGAAATGAAATTTGCCCCTCTGCAACTTTTAATCAAAGATGCCTCTTTCTGCCCTTTGAGGTTAGGTCCAGTCTGTCTCCTGTGGGGCAGCATATCAGGCTTTTCAAGGTCATGCTGGTGTCTTCCCCTAAGTCTTCTCATTTCACTTCCATCTTCTGTGGGAAAGGAACAGCAGAAGAGAAAGAACCAGGGACCCCTACCTAAGGAAAAGGACAGTGAGAGGGGACTGGGAAGGGTTTGACTGAGTAAAGAAAGTCAGGGGCTGAATTTGGGGAGGAAAAATTTGTCAAGATTTGGAAGAAACCAAGGAAAATGTTGAGAACAATCTCCAGGGCCAGAGAGTGACACCAATTCTCCTCCTAGAAATCAAGAACCAGAAAGGAGGTCATCAGAGGACTGAGGAGGGTCATCAGGAAACCTACCTGAAGGAAAAAGCAGAATCTGCAAAGAAGGCAAGGGAGGAAAGGCAGCCTGTATTGATTGAGCACCTGCTGTGTGCCAGGCATGCTACTGAGTGCCAAGGACACCAGTTGTGCAAGAACAGGCCCCACCCTCACAGAGCCCACACTGGCCTGTCTTGGGGAGGTTCCAGCTTCCTTTCTGATTCCACCATTGGGATGGTTTCAGCATGTTTCCTTCTGGAGTTTTCAATTCTGCTCCTTTTTGTCCTTCCTAGTTTTCCTTTGTGTTTTACTGTAGTCAAGCTTCCTTTTTTTTCTTGTTTTAAGAATTTCTTCATGTTTCCTTTCTCTGGGACATTTCTATTACGGTTTTCAGGGCATGTCAAGGAGGTGGGCTTCCTTGCACCCTCTCATGATGCCCTTTGTACTCCTTTACTACAGATTTTTTCAAGGTGCTGAATTTGGAAATTTAGAAAGGAAGCCAGATTTAAGTACTTGGAGTAATATTTATTGTTTTGGGTAGATAAAGCTCATACTATAGAAAATGACAATTTTACCTAGCTAATCTATTTATTCAATGCTATCCCAATTAAATTGCTAAAAAAATTATCTTAGAAAAATAATGAAAAAGTGCCTTTGGAAGAACAAAAGGTCAGCATTTCAAGGAAACTCGGGGAAGGGGGGAAGGTGTAAAGAAAGGAGATTCAGCAGCATCAGACCTTAAACTATGAGAGTATTAGTGAAGTGTAAAATGGATAACTTTGATAATTTTTTTAACGTTATTTTTAATTTATTGAATAAAACAAGCATTTCCATAACACAGTGCAATTAAAAAATATGATTGTACATGAAACTCAAGTCTATTGTGCACAACTTGATATTCCTTTTAAATATACAATAAAAGTATTGTGTAAATTTTTTTCTTTTCCCTGCCCCCAACTTAGAGACGACTACCATTAGTCACAAATACACACACACTTATACATGTATAAAATTATTCTATATATACTTCTATTTATCAGTTCTTTCTCTGGATGCAGACAGCACCTTTCTTCATATGCCCTTTATAGCTAATTTGGGTATTTATAATAAATAAATAAATAAATTATTTTCTCAAAGTTGTTATTAAAACAGTATTGCCATTAATGTATATAATGTTCTCTTGGTACTGTTCATTTCACTCTTCATTATTTCATGCAATTCTATCCATGTTTTTCTTTTTTAAATTAACAAATTTTTTATTTGTTTTCTTGTTTACATCATTCATTTTCATGAGATTTTTGAATTACAAATTTTCTCCCCATCTTTCC
>CM053593.1:387934001-387956602 GCA_028646575.1 Pseudocheirus occidentalis | reverse complement strand
ATTCTAAATATTAGGTTATTTATCCTATGTTCTAAAGGACAAGTCAAGCATTTGTGCCCTCTTCTGAACAGCATAAGATTTCTGGGACTGCCAGGGTTAGTGGCAGGGCCAATAACCCAGCGGGTGTAAAACCAGTTATAATCACCTGGTTAGCCCTTCTTGAGACTGGTGGTACAGTCCTCTCACTCTTGTGTGACTTGGACAACATTTAGCTGAGCCAGGCCTATGGCAAGGGGCCATAGGAAGGTTGCTTTTGTGGGATGGTGATGGAAAACAGAGGAGGGGGCCCTCACAACCAATTTTTCCTGTTCTACAAGGTTCCTGAAGGTCAGCCCTGGGATGTAGTGACATCCCAGGCCAAACAAAGACCAGCATCAAAAAGAGGAGAATGAAAGGTCATGGAGATGGCGCTTGGAGGGAGGTGATAGTAAGAGATGACAGGGGAGAATCAGCAGAGAGGGAACGTTGAGTGGTGGAAAGACTCTGGAGAGAGGGATGACTCATCAATTGATGTGAGACTAGGACAAGGGAAAGGAGGTATCATGCTGAGCTGCCGGCAGTCACTGTTTTCTGAACATTTAGAAATAAACAATGCGGTTTTCTGTGTATCTGCCCATATGCTGTGTAGATGTATGAGGAAACCAAAAAATAGTTTTATAAACAATCAAAGTAGTATTGACCGAGTCTGAAAATGGGAGCAACGTTCTTGAAGAAAAAGAGGTCACCCATGCCAATAAATTTGCCATCAGAAGCCACTGAGGAAAGCATGGCTGCAGACTAGATAGTGACTGGTAGCTGAGGCCACCATCGACTCACTTATTCTAAATTTCCATACCATCCTTGATCCAGGAGCCATCATCAGTGCCCAATGCCCACCATCTTGATTTTGCCATCTTCCATCTTTGAGTAGGAACCTGAAGCAGGAGCATCAGAAAAAATGTTAATGGGCCCAAGTCAGCTTTTACCACCTGACTGGCCTAATAAACAAGGGGAGACCAAAGAGGAGCTTTAGGGGATCAATCTCACCCCATCACTTTCAGGAACGCATAAGATCATACCAAAATGTTTCAGCATTAGCAGGTCACTGTGTAATAGTAACATTTCAATAATTCAGTGCCTGCACACAGCCCTGTAAGCTCAGAAGCTCCTTATCCCAACTCCAATGGTCACCAGCAAGTTGGGGTCTACAAGCAAGTCATCTTCTCCTTGGGGTTCCAAAGGCACCTCAGGAGAACTCCTTAGGAGTATCTTTATAATGTGATCAGCTCATGCCTCCATTTGCTGTGTTCTCCCTAATATCACCCACCAGTAACAATGACTATCTCCCTAATGTTATTGATTGACCCAATGATTACCATCCCAGCACCATTTAGTCCACTGACTTCTATGAGCCTTTACAAAAGGATACTTACAGAGAGGAGAGAGCAATAATAGAGGTACTGACTTGGGGCAACGCTCTCTTCTATGTGACCAGGAGAAAATAGGTTCATTCTCAAATTGTTTGCAAAAAAATCACACCCCACAAATTTCAATCCAAATCCAGCACAGCAGACAGAGGAAGACACTCCATGGAATGGCATCTTGAACGCCAGTTCTCTGGGTCCCCTGGGTCACTTCTCAATGCTTCACTGGTGCGGCATGGACCAGCATGGACTCCGGCATGGACTCCATCCCTGGGCTTCTGGTGGTTTACCCTCCCAACCTTTCAGAGCACAGGAGGTCAAAGTCTAGTCTACCCCATCTCTGCTAGCCCTTAGCCTAAGACAAGAAAGAGCAGCCAACAGGGACAGAAACACTAGAACCTGAGTGTTCATGCTTCACACCTGCTGGGTGGGGTGAGTGGGCCATTGGCCTTGGCTTTTACTCACAACCCAGAGGCTCAAATCAGTTGCTTCTTCTTCACTTTAATGGTCTATAGTTTCTATTTCTCTATCCAGGGATGTCATGTTTCCTCTGCATGCAATGGGGGGCCTGGTGTCTGCACAGATCACATTACAGAACACCAAAGCTTGCTTCTGGAGTAGCATGATGACATGTGAAGGGAATGCCTTAGGGACACTGTGCAGCATATGTGAGGTCAGCAGAGTACATGGTCAGGAGGAGCACAGGACAGATGGCTGGCTGGCCACAACTGTGGACATCTTCAAAAAAGCCTGAGTCAACTTCAGTCACTTCTTTGCTTCTTTTTGCTTCAGTTGCGAGTGTTTGTGGTCTCTGATGAGAGGCCATGTGGGGTGTGGGGCAGCCTTAGGGCCTTCTCCCCTCCTCTGAAGCCTTACAGCTGCCAAGAAATGAGCTTTGGGCTTTGAGTTCATTCTTCTCCATGCCAGGTGAAGGATGGGGAATCTCCAACCCTCGAATCTGGAAATCCAAGTCCAGGATAGGCTTGACAGCCAGCAGGGCCATCATTGCCCCTCCAAAAAGGCAAAGTGTGACCTCTGGGACTCCAGCAGAGCAAAGGGACTCCCCCAGAAGTCTTGCTGCATCTACACATGGACTCGGTGGGACCAATGCCACAAAAGAACTGAGCCAGAACCCCAGAGCAAGATGTAGCAGATACGGTCCTGAGAGAATTGGGCCAGAACATCCTTATACCACAGGCCCAGCCCTCTAGCCCCTACACTTGCCTCTACAATCCTGAAATCTGTCTAGACAGGAAACATTTGCAATGAATTGAATAAATGAATAATACACCAGCTATATCATGGAGCAGCTCCCATTGTGCCCAGCCCCCCAAGGAGCCCTGAGTTTTGAAGAACTCTTTGAAAACCCACAGTTAGGAGGTATTAAGTCCAATCATTATGTGGGTATTTGCCAGTTTGCTCTGAAGATCAGAATTTGCTAATTACTTCCAAGGCTATGTCATAAATGGGCCTTTAAAAGGTTGCTCTTCATTTCTTTTGTGAATCCTTGAAGGTCTGGCAAAGGCTTCAATAGAGAGAGATCGTTAAAAGTCCCAGATGCCAGAGTGGAGAGCTGGCGAGGACCCACCACGCTGCATGGTCTTCCTGGAAGACTGGATGCTTGGGAGTCGCCAAAGAGACAGTCGGTGACCAGGTCACCGGGCGTCTTCAGCCTTTTCTCTAAAAACCTTTCTTAGCTACAGGACTCTGAAGCACCACTGAGTCATCTCTCCTACTTAAAGGCGGGACCTACAGTGGACGAGAGGTCCACTGAGACATGGTCAGGTTATTTTCTCCACCAAGTGTCGCTCTCATTTATAATCTGGCCTGCTCAGAATTAGGAACTGGTTTGTGACCATGGTGCTGGAATATTGGAGGTGAAGGGGGTGGGAAGAGTCCTTTCCATGACAAGCCAAATGATGCAGTAAGAGCCTTGACCTTGACCCCATTGTCTGACCTTCTGCTCCAACGAGCATGGTGCCTGGCCCCTTGCAGGCATTTAAGAAATGCTTATTAGCCAGTGACTGCTGATAAGCCCTTGAAATTCAAGATGGGGCGACAGCGGGTGAGAGGACTTTGTGCGCTGGGGACTTTGCTTCCAAAGGAACTTCTCCTGGCCAAAGTGCTCCGCCTTGTGATGAGTGTCACAGCACAACTGCCATCTGCTTTGTCTCTGGGGGTGAGGTCCATTGTGAATGAAGTCACAGACCAGCTGTCACACAGGCAGTACCTTCATTTCTACTGCTATTATTAATAATAAAAGTAGCTCACATTTCTAAAGGGCTTCACACACGTTCTTTTATCTGAGCCTTACCATACCCTCCCCTTGTTGGGTAGGTGCTGCTTTTAAGCCCATTTTACAGATGAGGAAACTGAGGTTAAGAAAAGTGAAGTGACTTGGCCTTGGTCACACAGCAAGTAAATGTCTGAGGCAGGATTCAAACTCAGGCCCTGCCGACTCCCAGCCCACGTAATTGGTCTCTACTTTATCCATTATACCACCTGGCTGCCTCCTTTGACATTGCCATGGAGTGTTTCTGAAATACTCTTCGATTTCTTTCACAGAAAATGCTGCCTGTGCAGCCCATTCATAAACACTGAGAGCAATATTGTACAGCCCCTCAGACATCAGGAAAGAGGGCGTGAGACTCCTGGCGGCCAGACACGCAGAGGCTCCATTGCCAGGCTCGGGGGCACCTCTGACCCCGTGCATTCTGAGGGGCATGAACAAAAGGCCGTTCTGAGACTGAGAGAGGTTTGAAGCTGGTCCTGGACATGAAATAAAGGCTGGGAATTGAAGCCAAGGATCACAGCGATTGGATGGGAGGGAAGGGGCACCACCTGGGTAGCTCCCTTTGAGGTGTCTGGCCTTAGGAGAACCTGAGATTCTGACCGTCCTGTGGGTTCTCAGAAGAGCAGCCTTGACAAATGAGGATGAAGGGAAATATTTAGAGATTGAGCTTGCAGGCAGAAGGATGAGGAAGCTCTGACCCAGAGTCAGAGGCTTGGGAACCAGGCCTTGGGACTGCTAAGCTGCTTGACTATCCTGTGCTCATAAGAGGCCAGTTCCAGGCATAAGGAATTTGCCTCTGTAGAAATGTCTCTTACAGCCAAAGCTCTGAGAGCTGACAGACTCCCTTGTTGGGGCCACAAAGAGCTTTCTGCCAGTCTAGCTCCTGGGTAGGTGAAATCTCTGCCTTTTAAAAGAGGCAATTGGGGTGAAGTGACTTGCCCAGGGTCACACAGCTAGTAACTGTCTGACCCTGGATTGGAGTTCACCTCCTCCTGACTCTAGTGTTGGTGCTCTATCCTCTCTGCCATCTAGCTGCCCAAGGTTCTGCCTTTCTAAAAGAGTTGGGCCTTACACCTCTAGGTTCATTCTCCCTCTCACCAGGCAGAGGTGGCATCTCAACCAAGGGCTCCAGCTCAAGCCTGGAGAAGTCCTATAACCTTGCAAAGAAAGTCATGGGATGAGCAGGGGCTGTGTAGGTCCATAGACCATAATACCAGAAAAGGACAGCACTCAGTGCTCCCAAGCCCAACAGCACCTATGAGCCCAACAGAGATCAAACACAGAGCAGAGAATTCCTGTCATGGAAAACCAGTCAGGAGTAAGTCTGGCCGGAACAATGCAAGGATGCTGCCAGAAGACATCACTGGCCTTGCAGGGACGACTCTCCCCTTCATGCATATGCCCTGGACACACGTGTTCCCTCTGCATATTCCTCTCTACACATCCTCCATAAGTGTGTCTATTCTTCCCTCTAACGGCATATGTATTTGTGGGAGAGAATATCCCCGGTTTAGAGAGAAAATGCTACATTTCTTATTACAGGGGGTTCATAAAATGCCTTTGTTCTGAATTAATTGTATCCTCTGGCTGACTCATCAAAATAAATACATCTGGGAGGGGGGGCTGACAAACTTTGATTTTGAGCAGATACATACCCACAGCATCCCTCAAACCTAGGAGATTTTGGCTATGGAGACTCACGTATAACTTGTTGAGATGTTCCCAGTTGTTGTAAGGTCATGGAGGTAGATCCAGTAACTTTGAGGAATGGATTTTGCCACTCCCCTCTCTAGACCCAACTACTACCCCCACATCCTCTGATTTTCTGCTATCCTGTTTCACTTCACAAACATAGAACTGAATTCATTTGGGGATGGTTTTGTAGCCAGCCCTTTGGGTTCGTGCATATGGTAACTTTGATGCTGCTGGTCCACCTCACCTGATTGCCTGTTCACTGCATCATGCCCCAAATCACACAGAAAAGAGGAGCTCCATCTTCCTGCTCCCTCTGTCCCTTTGTTGAAGAATTTCTGATTCAGAGATCACAAAAGGTAAAGCTTGCATAATGCTGTGCAAGAGAAGAAAGTCCAGCTCACCAGCGATCACCTTCTGGAGGCTTCTCAAACCAAGACCAGGAGGCCACTATGCTGCTGGTGGCAGGAAGGAGGCTGTTGCTACTGCCTTGTTGACTCAGTGCCCCAACAAGGGGAAAGGAAACAGGAATATGGTTAATGCTGACATACTATGTGCCAGGCACTGTGTTGAGAGCTCTACAGATTTGTCTCTGTATTTGGAGGCAGAAGCTCTGGGTTATTAATAATTAACAACAATAATAATAGCCAGCGTTTATACAGCCCCTACTATGTGCCCGTCTCTTTGCCAAGAGCTCTACAGATTTGTCTCATTTTATTTGGAAGCAAAGGCTCTGGGTTATTGGTAATAGTAGGTGCTACATAAATGTTAGCTATCATTCTCCTTAATAATAATAAATGATACTAATTAACACTTTTATGTAGCACCTGCCAGGCAGTATACTAAGTACTTCAAAAACATTGTCTCCTTTGGGGCTGACATTCCAGCTCTGCCCCTTGTCAGCCCCTGGTCAGCCCCCTGGGCTTCCTTCGTTAGACGAAGCAGTTGGAGCAGGTGGCCCTCAATCTGATGATTCTGGTTTACAATAATAAGGACGGTTCATATTTCTACATTCTTTACATCCATGATCTCATCTGAGCAGAATGATGATTGGTGCCGTTCTTCCTCCCATTTTAAAGGTGAGAAACTGACTTTAAGAGAGACCAAGTGATTTTCCAGGGGGCCCAGAGCTGAGAAGTACCTTCCAGAATCCAGGTCTTCCTCACTTCAAGTCCAGATTTCTATTCACTTCACATATTCAGTCAATTGAAAGGCATTTATAAAGTCCCTACTATGTGTTTTCATTCCTTTTTTTATTGATTTGTTTGTTTACTTTTAGTTTACAAGATTCAGTTCCACAATCCCATGAGTTTCAAATTTTTTTCCCCTCCTTCTGCCCCCCTCAATGGTGGCATGCAATCAAGTACAGGATCTGCAAATACTTTCACATTGGACATTAGTCCGGTTGTAAAGAAGGGTTGTAACCAATGGAATGAACAATGGAAAAGAGGAAACAACCAAACATGGGAAAGAATGAAAGTATGTAGGTTGCTTCAGTCTCCATTTAAACTCTGTTCTTTCTAGATCTTTCTCTGAATGTAGACATCTCCTTCCATCCTGAGACTTGTAGAGTTGTCTTATAACCTTGTGTTGCTGAGATGAGTCCAGTGTATCAAGGTTGGTCATCACACATATGATGTGTCTGTGATTGTGTGCAAATTTCTCCTGGTCCTGCTCTTCTCACTTAGTATCAATTCATATAAGCCTCTTCTGGTAAATATGAAGCCCATCTGCTCCTTATTTCTTATAGCACAATAGTATTTCATTACATTCATATACCACAACTTGTTTAGCTACTCCCCAATTAATGGCTATCACCTTGATTTCCAATTTTTTGCAACCACAAAAATATTTTTTGTACATATGGGTCTTCCTTCCACTTCTATGATCTCTTTGGGATATAATCCTAGAAGTGGTATTACTGGGTCAAAGGGTATGCAATTATTTATAGCCCTCTGGGCATAGTTCCAGATTGGCTGAATCAGTTCACAGCTCCACCAACAATGCATTAGTGTTCCAGTGTTTCCACATCCTCTCCAGCATTTATCATTTTCCTGTTTTTGTCCAGCCAATCTGACTGCTAAGATGTGGTACCTCAGAGTTGTTTTGATTTGCATATCTCTAATCAAGAGTTATTTAGAGCGTTTTTCATATGCTTATAGATATCTTTAATTTCTACCTCTGAAAATTGCCTGTTCATATCCCTTGACCATTTATCATTTGGGGAATGGTATGTGCTTTCTAAACAGACTTAATAGAGGAGAGAAGGGTCATGTAGAGTCAGACAGGACTGAATGACTGAACAACACTGTGCCTGTGCTCAGTCTGCTGGAGCTGCAAATAAGAATGACCGCCACAGCCAGCATCTATACAGCGCTTTAGAGTTCTGCAAATCACTTCCCATGTGTTTTCTCCCTCAATCTTCCCCACGGTCCTGAAAAGTAGGTGCTGTTACTATACTCATTTTCAGATGAGGAAACTGAGTCTAGGAAGCAGAGTGACTTGCCCAGAACCACCCAGCTAGGAAGTATCTAAGAAGGTGACATTCACATGCTCCACCTTCAATATTATGGGCTGCCCCACCTGGAGCCCTGACCACTTGTCTAGAGAGATCCCAAGTCTTACACAGAATCAAACAATCAAATGCTGAGTGATTGGGTGGGGGCAGCCAGTGCCTCAGAAAGTCAGGAGAGGGTTTGAGGGGGGATGCCATAGAAGGGCACTGAGCCACACTGCCCCCTTCATCTCAGAATCTGCCTGTGCCCATTTCCCTTCACTCTCCACCTGTGGGTGCTGGTAGAGACAGACCTTACTCCTAGCCCTTGTGCCCTAAATGCTGCAAATCACCCTGCAGGCTTTAACTTACCTGATCCTCACATCGAACCAGTGAAGCAAGCACTATCACTATCCCCACTTCACAGATGAGAAGACTGAGGCTCAGGATTAGGACTCGCCCAGATCACAGAGCTCATAAGTATCAAAGGCAGGCTTTGGGCTCCAGCATCCCTGACTCCATGCCCACCTCAGGACACAGCTGGGACAGGGGACACTGGTCTTACCCACCACCAGGCCCTGACAGCCTCTCTGTTTGGAGCTTTGAGAAGGTCCTCCCAGCTTGTCCTGGGTGAGCAATGTGCTGTTGGCTAACTCGTTTCCGGTGATTCATGGGTTACCAGGAAAATTTCCCACCAAACTTTCTTTGGACAAGCCCTGTCTCACTCTGCCAAGCCCTGAGAAGCTCTGACAGAGATCTCCACCCACCTGTGGGAGGACCCCCTCCCTCCCACCATTCACTCCTTCCAGGACCCACTACCCACTACGGATCCTGTGGAAACCAGAGGGTTAAATATCTCATGGGAGCTCACCACCCTCCTTAGCTCTGGAAGCAGTCTGAGAAGAAAAACCAGTTTGGAATCCTAAAATTCTACTGCTTTCCAAAATGTGGTCTCAGCATCAGTGGGGATCCTCAAGGAACCGCCCTTGGTCTGTAGGCAGGGCTGCTGGGCCACTCCTATCACCAAGGCTGGAATCCTTTCTTTTTGTTCCTGAATCAACAATTAGGATTTAATTTCAAAGGTTATGATGGGTCTCCTTGAAGTTTCTGCTGAGTTCCCAGGCTTGAGGCTGTCAGAACTATGATATGTGCAAACCGGAGAAGCCTGGGGAACTCGGCACGTCCAGGGAATCCCTCTTTCATTCTGGACCTGAACTGGCCATCTTCCTGCACTGTGGCAACCCCTTTGGGCAGCACACATCTCCCTCTTAGTCCTTGTTCCGTTTTTCTGACCAGAGACCTGTCACACCAAGTTCTGCTGCATCTTCCACAGAAGCTTGTATGATTCTGACATATAGTAAGGGATGCCTTACTAGAAGAAAGTGTTCTATAGAATCCTTTTGTAGAATCCAAAACAGTAAGTGCCAGGAGGGTGCATAGTGTCTATACCTTTCAGCACTGGAATGTGATGTAGTCTGCTATGTGGCTTTTAAAAGTCAGCCTGTTCTTTTTGCTATCTTTATCAAGGATGCCCTCCATGCATAAAGATGATCCTCATAAATGTCTGGTGGATGTGGGAAAGTAACATGGGAATTATTAATTAATGGCATTTTTGAGTTACCTTTAAAAAAATATTCAAAACTCCAGAGGTTGCAGCGTAACTATCCACACAGAAAAGACTAAACAGATGATGAATGGCTACAGTTCAGGGTCTGGCATATAGTTGGTGCTTAATAAATGTTTTTGATTGGTTGTCCAAACTAGATATGCTGTTGAATGGACAAGATGTATTGTTAGCCCATCAGCCTACAGATATTGGACAGACATTGGTTGGAGAATGAGTTTGTCCCTGAATTAAATAGGAAGAGAGGAGGCTGGGCAGTCTTTGGGAAACTTTAGGATTGTCGAGCTTCTCCCTGAAACTCAGGTTTGTGTTAGCTTCAATAGTCTCCTGGGAATGCTGAACAGCTGTGAGACACAGAGCTTCCAGTCGGGAGCAGCAAAGGGCCAGAGAGATGAATGAGGGGCATAAGGGTGAGGGAAATGTCCAGAGATACGTGTGGGTGTGGAGGGGCAGTTTGCACAGCCACTCCTGCCCACGTGCCTAGAAGAGAAGATGGGACCAGACTGAGCAGGGCCCTGCCCAGGTAGTGCTGAGATTGGGCAGAAGGCCTTATGGGAAGACTAGGGCAGGGTGGGCAGGTGTGGAGGGATTGCTAACAGGTGGAGGGAGCACCAACTTTGAGGAGATCACAGATTCCTCCATGGAGCCAGGAATTGGAAAAGGGTGTCAAGTTATTCAGCTAATCAAAGTAGGAGCTCAACTGAGGCAGCAATGATCTTGGGGGATTCTTGGGGGTTCCTGGGGGTGGGGGAGCAGGAAGAAAGACTGCCCCAAAGAGACCGTAAAGATGGCAGAAGAGCAGGTTTCCTAGCCTCCAGGGTCTTCTCTAGCTCAACACCTATGGTCCTAATGAACTTCCGAGGGGGTTTCTCCTCCCAGCTCCCCCTCTTCAGTCAGCCGGGTCATCAGTTCCCTAGCCTTATACAGCCATGGACTCATCTTTGCGCCAGGCAACCTGCCTCGGCTAGCAACACGCTGGGGATGGCGCGGGTTTGACTCTGGGGACCTGGGCTCACCTCCCGAGTCGGGTATCTCCCACCCCTGTGAATCAGGGTGAGTCGCATGACTGCTCCCAGCCCCGTTTGCTCACACTAAAGTGAGGGGTTGGAGGAGGCGACCTCTCGGGTCCCAGCTCTCTCTCTCTTGCTCGCTCAGCACTGTTTTCTGCGTCTGTCCTTCCTTTTTTCTGGCCGCAGTTCCCACAGGGAGGAAGCTTCCTTCTTCACCCTGTCTAACTCAGTTTCCTCATCTGTAAAATGAACTAGAGAGGGAAATGTCAAACCGCTCCAGTATCTTTGCCAAGAAAACCCCAAATGGGGTCACAGAGAGTTGAACACAACTGAACAACCACCCAAGGGTTGGGATGGCAGTCTTGCTAAAGAGGATCCAGAGGCAGTTAACTTCCTGCCGCTGGATGTGGATGACTCTGGGAGAGAGAGAGAGGCCTCACTTCAATCCAATTCCTGCCCAAGTCACTGGGCATCTTTGAAAATGAAGGACAAACAGCAACAGCAACATTTTTCTGTTTTATGTAGCTACTTTATATACAGAACAGCTGGAAACCAGGGCTAAGAAGAATCTCCCTCCCCAGCTTGGGAGATGTATGAAGTTCCAGGAAGCCCGCTGCCAGGGATCATCAGAGCTGCTATCTTTCTGCTCGCATTCTCCCATGGTCATGGTGATGAGACCAGAGGTCTCCCCTTGAGAAATGCCTTCCCATGTCTCTTTCCTGCAATTAACACAACCTTAAAGCACTTTTGTTTTTCAAAAAAGGGGGAAAAGGTTGAGTTAATGAAGCAAATTTTGCACACACGTGGCAGTGTTCTGAAGGGGTTTGGATTGCTGGGTCTCAGCAACGTGCCTCCTGCAGCTGCTAATGAAAAGCTTCAGAAACATGGATTGACTGAAATGTCCTTATGATTAAAGATGGTCTCCAGGGAAGTGAAACAGAGCTCTCAGCTAAGATAACCTGGAAGTTCTGGTTTTCCATACTCGATTCTCTAGAAATATTTTAATTAAGCACTGTGGTTCCACATTTGCATTGTAAATTTCTGAAGGAAATGACCCAGAATGAAACTGAGGGTTGTCCTGCCTTTCTCTTCACCTCCCAGACCCAGGACTCTCACTCAGTGATCCCTTGAAGGAAGACCCTTCCAGAGAAGCTTGCTCGGATGCTTCGTGGTACCAGGGTGGATGGTCTGCCTTTCTGCACCAGGCTTCCCATGCTGGCATTCTCACTACCCCTCTGTCTTCTGACTCTGTAGCTTTACCCTGGTCTTCCTGTGCCTGGGGCACCCACCTCACCTCTGCCTCTTACAATTCATTTTTCCTTCCAGACTTTGCTCAAGCACTACTTGCTCCATGCCCACCTCCCCACCCCCAGCTGCCAATGTCACCCATATCCTTTACCTTGAATTTCTTTTGTTTATGTTGGTATATACTTATATACGGACATGTTGTCTCCCTGGGAAGAGTGGAAGCTCCTGACGGGCAGGGCATGTTTCTACTTTTATCTTCACCTCTCTAGTGCAGAGCACAATGCCTGGTCCATAGCAGGTGCTTACGATCTGAGACCTTCTCTTTTCCCCTGGCTGCTCGATCTTGGTCCTCCTCCCACCTCTCTGATGCCTCAGCCACCGTCATCAGGGCATTTTCCATGTACTTTAACTCTGGCATGTCTCCAGATGCTGCCCTGGCCTCTGGCCCATGGCCTCTATCTCTGCTCTCTTCATACTATGGTATATGTAGTGATCTCACCAGCCTCTGTAGCCTCCGTCACCACCTCTACAAAGACTCCAAGTTCTCCATCTCCAGCCATCCTGGTCTTCTACATTCCAGCCCCACAGTATCAACTGAGATTGGGCGTCTTGAACTACACACTCCCTGAGCACCTCAAATTCAATATGTCTTATGCAGAACTATTATTCCCCCAGAACTAACCCTCCCATGGACTTCACTGTCCAACTGAGACACCACCACCTTCTGACTTGCCCATGTTCCCAACCTTAATCATCCTGGGCTCTCCCCACCCGCTCTGCTCCCCTCCCCACAGTCAATCAGCTGCCAAACCTCCATGACCCATTACATCCTTCTTCTCTCCGCTCACTCAGTCACCCCTTGGCTCCAGGTCCTCACCCTCTCTCATCTGAAATAACCTCCTTCTCTCCAGGCTTCTTCCTCTCCAGTCTAATCTTCACACAGCTGGCAAAACCTGGGATTCCCTAAACCACCCTTCAGTGGTTTCCTATTATCACTAAGATAAAATACAAAATCCTCAGTTCAGTTTCTAAAGCCCTTCGCATTCTAGTTCTATCCCTCTTCCTGGGCTCAGCCATTTCCTTGCTTTACAACCAAACTAGCCTATGACTCTTCTCCCAACTCGGGATTCCATCTCCCACCTCCACACCTTTTGCACAAGCAGTGATGGATACATTCCCTCCTCACTTCTCCTTCAAGTCTCAGCTCAAATGCCATATTCCACAGGAAGCCTTTCATGACCTCCCTAATTGTTAGTGCCCTCTCCTTCCTCAAACTACCTGGCATCTGCCTGGGTATGTATATGTGAAACTCTCCAGCAGAATGGGAACTCTTGGAGGGCAGAGCACATTTAGTTTACCTTTGCATACTCAACACCCAACACAGTGCCTAGCACATAGTAGGGGCTTAATTTACGCTTAAAGAGCTGGATTGAGTCACAGCAAAAGACCCATAAAAGGCAGAGGGTCCCTAAAGAAATTCTACAACTTCCCAAATCACAATCTATTATCACATAATTGGATCAAAACAGCTTCTATTGTTACTGCAGCTTTGATAGAAAATCTCCTTGGTAATTACATAAGAGGAGAACATTTCCACAGTGTGGCCACATCGAAGCTTAGCAGCAATTTGCAATGTTTTCAAATCTATTTAATTGTAATGCTTGGGCTTTCTAACATCTTTTTTTATACTAAAGATAATTCTTTTTGTATTAGTGAGCTAATCAGTTCAGTAATTCTCCTCTTGCCCAACTTTCTCAGGCGATGGGGGACCATTTCTGACTAACAATAGCTTGGGGGGAGGGGAAACTGGACCCCTAATTTCCTCAGTGTCAGGCAATGGGTTCAAACTCAGAAAGAAGAGAAACAGGACCATGAAACTGTACATACAGATCACTGGGGTCGCTTATTGTCTTAGTTTGAAAAGATGTTACCTCCCTTCTATTGTACTTCTGTTTATTTTGTTATATATTTCTCAATTCTATTTTAATCTGGTCCTGGCCAGATTCAGGATTGTTGTGGGTAGCAATCCAGGTACTCCATGGGTGGAAGCTCCCTCTGCGCAGGTATATTGATCGGCACCTGCTAGAGCTCACGATCTGTCATCTCAGAAAGCTGCATGGGGCACGGAGTGCTCGGGAGATATGGCCAGGGACACCCAGCCAACAGGTGTCAGGGATCATCTGACCCTCTCAGCAACAACAGTGGCAGATATCGGTACAGCACTTTGTGGTTGAAAAGTGCTTCATGGAGGTTCTCTCACTTAACAAAATGGGACTCATCATCTGGGAAACCAAAGTGTTACTTCCCTTTCCTAACAGCCTTAAGCTGGGTTTGTGACCTTGAACAAATCTCTTTCAGCTCTTGGATTCTCAGTCTTATCATCTGAACAATGGGAAAGCTGGTCACCTCCCACCCTCTTCACAAACGACCTGGCATAATAGGTGCTTAATAAATGTTTATTAAGATCAAATTGTTCAGATTCCTGTGTGTGCGAGCATTTGTGTGCATGCATGTGTATGTGTGTGCATGTGTGCATGTGTGTGTTATGTGTGTGCACGGAAGGTGCTGCCCTACCACCCCTTTATATGAGTACATTTTAACTGCTGTAAGAGGGCATAAAAACACCAGCTTCATGAAGAAAATTGAGAAAATCAGTTTGAGAGGAAACCTAGGCTCTCAGTTAAAATGTTGAGCACAGAGGCACAGACAGAGAGCTGCTCCTCAAGAGAATGCACTGAGAGAACCTGCTTGCAGGCAGGAGGTGACTGACATCATGTTGTCTGCAGGCAGATGCGACCCATCAGTTCCATTACATGGGACTGTGTTCAGAGCTGTGCAGGACAGACCTGAGCAGTTATGAATCCAATAAGTGCTTGGGGACTGTGGGGGGATGACAGGAGGACTGAGCAGGTCAGTCTTGACAGACAAGTGGAATCTTGGAGTTTCACATCAGTTTAGAGATGGGCCTTGATCTGAGGCATCAGGAACCAGAAAAGAAAGAGGAAGGATAGAAGGTGACAAGAAGAATCTAGAGCAAGAGAAGAAACTGAGCAGAGGAGGAGTCCTGCACAGGAGACATAAGAAGCAGCAAGAGGAGCTGCTTACAGAAGACAGAGGCCGGCAGGTACTGACTAAGGTTACCTGGCTGGATCTGCTGCTGCTTTGCTGAGAGCTGTGCTGATGACAACAGAGGCGTTGCTCTTCTGGGAGCTGATTGGTGAGAGAAAGGTGGTCTTCTTGTAGTGCCACCTATACCCTGAGTGAGGGGAAATCTCTCTCAGTATGTAGCTTGTGTTGCCCTCCACTGCTCTCTCTAGTTTGAGGGGGAGAAATAGACAGACAAGGAATGATAAACTTTGAATCTGTTTTACTATGAGAAGAGATATGGCTTTCCTGAGAGGTAATTGGATAAAATATACTCTCCTGCTATTTAAAGAGCTGATGAGGAAACAAATACATGGTCCTAAAATGATAGAGAGAAAGAGAGAGGGGGCAGCGGGAAGATGGAGAGGGAGAGGGAGAGGGAAAAGGAAAGGAAGAGGGAGAGGAGGAAGGAGAGGGAGAGAAAGGGGGAGAGGGAGAGGGAAAAGCAGAGAAGACATTTGGAGTCCCACAGAAGATGTGAGGAGCTTGGCAGTTCTCTGGGTTAAGGAAAGTCCTGTCACTGAAAGAGTACAACATTTTCTCAGCAGCCTGCCAAGGGTGGGTATGTGCTCTAGCCCTTGTTCCTGCTTTAGTGGCCTGAGAATAGCAAAGAAGAGTCTGTCTAGCAGGAGACTGTAGAGATCAGAAAGGGAGAATTGATTTTCCTCAAGAGGTGACATATGATATAGATTGTTTTCCAAAGAGACCATGGAAATCAAACCCTGACCTCCAGAGTTGTGTGGGTTTCTATAATCACATGCCTCTCCAGCTTTCTGTACATGAGCACTCACTTTCCTCCTGGGCACTGTGTATAGTGACAGAGGAGCACGACTCAAGGAGACAGAAGCTAGAAAGATAAGGGGGCTTTCCTGGACACATAAACCATCTCCACCCATCTGCCTACCCTACCCCCCACAGATACACACCATAACATTACAAAGAAGTCCCTAGCATGTTGGGTGGACCCAGACCTGCTCCATGACAAGCTAATGGGAAGTGTGAACTTCAGTCACTAAGGATGAACAAGCATGCATGAGTCACATCCTACCTCATTGGAGGGACTCCCTGCATGAATGAGGCTAGAGATCCATGAGAATATTTAAGTGATTTATGAAAGACACCAAAGAGCTACCTAAGTATTGTTTTCCACTTTGTTACTAGAAATGTTAAAACAGAGCAAACAACTCCTCTTTCCATTTAGAATTTGGAAGTTTGGGTAGAGGGTTGCAAAGTGGAGAGAAAGGAGGGAGTATGTCTGTCAGGAAGATGAAGCATCCAAGCAAGGAGGAGAAGACTGTGCATTGGACGGGGAAGTGGCCAAACCCAAGAAGAATGTGGGGAGGGGGGGTCCTACTGGGTGCTCTCTATCCCAAGAATGCAGTCTACACCTGGCCAAACCGCAGGTCAGAGGCACACTGTAGGCTTTGGCCATCTCAGAGGCTTCTTATCATCCTGGTTTAAACTAGACCCTGAAAATCTGTACCAAGACGAGTGGGTCTGAGCTTTGAGTGCAGATCCACAGCTGCCCCCGTACTGCTGGGCTCTTCCATATTAGAGATGATGTGAGGCTCTATCAGACCTCCTGAAGTCACTGCAGACCAGAATAAATGTCTGTTTGATGTTCCAAATCAAGGCAATTCCCAGGTCCAGTTTGGCAAACCCCAAGGGTATCTCCGATGATTTCAAGGCACATCATGGTATTTTAGAATATTCATAAACAAAGGATTCTTTATATATGTATATTTGTACAGTCTACATAGCCATAGAGAAAGGCATCTATAGTTATAGACATACACATTTGGTAATTTGGGAGGGGAGAGGGACAGGCAGAGATTGTGAAATGAAAGCAGCAGCCCTGTGTCACAATCCCAGAAAGTCAGAGGGATTCCCTAAGGCTTGGGGGCACAAGGCAATATCTCTCTGGCTGTGCTTGGCCCCACCTCTGGAAACAGGATAAAGCTTCCCTAGGTTTGTTTTTTGGGTAAAAGGGGATCAGTATTTAACCCGGGGATGAGTCAAAGATAGGGAGTGACCATTCAGGAGTTAGAATCTTTTTATCCTGACACTTTCCCAAAGCCCTAGACTCACACATACAGAAAATGATGGATCTTAGAAGCCTGGATTGAAGTTGGTTGGGAATTTGGTCGACTAGAAGTTGTAAGCATTAAAGCTGTTCTGGTGAAGCAGAGAGACCCTAGAGTTCCTCACAAGCCGTTGATCAGTCAAGTTGAATCAACAAGCACTAATTAGCATCTACCCTGTGAGGAGGCAAAGATGAGCAGGACAGTGAAGGATTTCCTACAGATAATTATAAACACTTAGGAGTCTTCAGAAGAGAAAAGACATCGCTTTGTCCTGCAAGGTTCAGCTCCTCGGGACTGGCCCAACGGCCATCTTTAGAAGGGCTTTGCTCATTCTGTTATCCAGTGATTCAGACTCAGCCTGGAAACTCAGCTCTAAGAGACAGGCCCCGAGCACCTTGCAAAGTGAATTGGTCTCTCCCACCCCAGCTCCAGCTTTTGTCTCACTCAAACACCCGTGTCCTACACAACCCCTGGGTCTCCCTTCACGTCTGAGTCTGCACTTGAACAAGCTGCTTGCTCCCTTTGTTTTCACTGCCTTCCTTTCTGAGTTTTGGTTATCCTGTCGGTTTCTTCTGGTAAGAGGAGAAAGGAACAGGAGGCGCCAGAGACGGCCCGTTTGGTTCATTTGACTCCGTTCTCCATTCCTTGTAGTGTATTCCTTGTATCATCGGTTCCTGTTGGGAGCTATTTAAAATTAAGGACCCCGCCTCCTTTTCTTAAGGCTTAGCTCCATGGCTCCCAGAAAGGAATGGAGTAGGGGAATCATTGTTAGAAACAGTTTCTCTGTCTCTGACGTTCTGGTTGCTTTAGATAGTGAGACTGGAAAGCCTCCTTTTGCTGTACCTTCGACAGCCACCGCCTGAGGGGATAGTGGAGTGGCCTTGGAGTCAGGGAGATGGGAGGTCTAGCCCTGCCTCGGCCATTTACTATATGTGGGACTCTGGGAAAGTCACTTTAACACCCAGCAGCCTGTTTTCTCATCTGTAAAATGTCAATAAGAACAACGTAGAACCTCTTGGGGTTATGGTGCGACTCAAGTGAGACAGTGCACAGAAAGCATAAGGTGAACCTTGACATGCCATCTAAACAGCTGCTCTGGTGCTGGACAGAGACACTCCCTTTCTCTCCCCTGGCTGGTTTGGGGATTTGGTTTTTTAGGCTGTTGTTTGTTTGTTTGTTTGTTTGTTTGAGGGGTTTTGCTGGCCAGGTGCTACAGTGGTTAGAGATATAGAACTGAGTTCAATATGCCCTGAGACTCTTACTAGCCCGGTGACTTTGGGCAAGTCACCTTCTGTTAGCCTCAGCTTCCCTCTGTGGTTGTCCTGAGGATCAGAGATTTGTAAAATGCTCTGCCAACATTAAATGTAATAAAATGTCACCATTGTCATCATCGTCGCCGTCACTATTATGAACTACAGACAAGCACAAGCAGCAGTACATCGTCATTGTCCTGGTCACACATCAACAGCAATGGGAACCAAAAGTCTGTTTAATTGGTTGCACTGAGCTCTCCAGAGGACGTTGCAAAGGTCTTCCATGGCCGGTCCAGATCAGTTCTTTATGGAAGGCAATGAAAGGGTGCCCAGGGCTCGGAGTCAGAGGGCCTGGGTTCAGAACCTGTTCCTTCCTGCCTGTGTGACCTCAGGCAAGGACCCTCCTTTGATGTACCTCCTTTTCCTCATCTGTAAAGTGAAGAGACTGGCCCAGAGGTCATTCAAGCTCTCTTCTTCTCTGGAGCTCCGATCCCAGGACTCTCAGGGCTTGAGAAAACAAGGACCATCGTCAAAGGGCCTGACAGGGAATAAAGCCTGAGGCTTTGATGTTTGCTAAGCAAATCTTCTTTGAAGCTTACCACACACCGAATGAGGTGGGGGCTATTATCAGCTTTCTTTTAAAATGGTAGCAGCTGGGGTGGGTGGAGTGCCAGGATGAAAGGCAGGAAGACTCCTCTTCCTGAGTTCAAATGTGACCTTGGGGACTTCCTAGCTGTGTGACCCTGGGCAAGTCACATAACCCCGTGTGCCTCAGTTTCCTCATCTGTCAAATGAGCTGGAGAAGGAAATGGCAAAACACTCCAGTGTCTTTGCCAAGAAAACCTCAAATGGGATCACGGAGATTTGGACATGACTGAAAAAAATGACTCAACAATGACAATGTTTAAAATGAGGAATCTGAAGTTAGGAGAAAGGAAATGGTCTTGGGGGACACCCAGATAGTGAAGGTCTAAGGCAGGATTCCAACCCAGCTCCTCCTGACCTCCACAAGGACACATAAAGGGCTTGCTGTGTGCTGAGGACAGAAATCCAAAGAATGAGACAATCTCTGTTCTCGAAAAGTTTACATTCTGTCCACCTCCAGCTCTCAGCCCACCCCAGCTCTCTGATCAAATCTGGGCTTGCTTCTTTTTTTTCTGTCAGAAAGAATTATCTTAAGAAGAGTCTTAAGGATGACTAATCTGGCAGGTTTACAAAGGATGGATTGGGGGGCAGGGAAACAGTTCACAAGGTTAGGCTTTCACCATTTTGGGTTTGTGACCTTTGCTTTGCTATCTTCTTATTTCCCCAGTAAGGAGCATGTCTTTTGAGGAGGTACTGATGACACACCCAGGTGGAGTGGTCTGAAGGAATGAAGATGAGGGATATAGACGTGGGCATCACCTATGAAGAAGCCACAAGTGGTGCTCTGAGAGTGGGTGAGATGGCCAGGGGAGAAGGCAGAAGGAGGGAAGAAAAGGGGGGAGAATGGGACAAGTGGAGGTTGGACTAAGGGGCCAGGGAGAATCTTGAGTCTCTGAAGAGTCAGGAAGCCCGAGGCTGGCCACCCAGCCTGACTTGCCCCTACACAAACTGCTCCTCTAACCTGGTGCACTAGTGGTCTCTGCTTGGCCTTTCAGGAGGGAGAGGCTGGTGCCTCCCCCAACAGCCGCTGGCACTTGGAGTGTTCACAGCTGAGAAGTTGTCCATTAAATTAGTCCCTTTGCAGCCTCCACCCACGACCAATGAGGCTAAGTGGGACAACCAAACCCTTCATGTCAGAGATGATTTCTGACAAGGCTCAGTCTAAGACATCACGGCCCCTACCCAGTCACATTGCCACATTCCTAAGAAACATGTGACATGTGTTACACGTTAACACACATTACAAAAAAATCATCTGAGCCTATTTTGTAATACAAACATTGGAACAAAACAATGTGGTTTGTTTACTGGAGTAAGTTGTAACTGGTTGTTTTGGGTCAGTCATTTCCCGTTGACTCCCAGTGGTAATGTGATAGGGCAGGCACCCTTATCTGAACCTTGTCAGAAATCATCTTGGACATGTAGGGATTTTTTCTAATTTCTATTCATAAAAATATTGAGTTTTATAAATGTGCCATGACTGATGAGAGGGGGCTGCCGTGGGCCATGGGTCATAGATGCCTGGCTAAAACTATGCAGACCCAGGCAAGCAGACCCACATGCTGGTAATCAGGGCAGCACCAGGACTAGAGAAAGGGCTGCCAGCAGCAGAGTCCCAGGAAGGGATTATGAAGCAGAGACTGGGCTGATACAGACATCTGTCTAAGAGAAGCAGGAGCACCAGGCAAGAGGTCAAAGGACCTGGATTTGAATCCCACTTCCGACACTCCCTGTGTGATGTCGGACAAGATGCCTCGTCTGCTTGGGGCTCATCTGTAAGCTGGACAACATGGTCCCTAAGGTCTCTCCTAGGTTAGTTGTAAGATCTTATGAGCATACAGAAGAATGAGAAGAGATTCAAGCTGGAGATTCAGTGCCCTATCCAGATACAGGGGGCACTGGCCAGCAGCTCCCTTAGCCTGCCTGGGGGGTTGGCATGACCATGGGCTGGATCTCATGATCTAGCAGCCCTAGTGCAACCTCGGCTTTGAGCACCAGCTCTGACCCTTAGAATGCCTTCCTAGAGGCCAAGGTCATGCCATTGCCACCTGAATCCCATATCTTCTCCTCAGGCCCCATCCTCATCAGCCTACTAGGTACTGAGACCTTGCCTCTAAGAGCTTCAATATTGCCATGCAGCCATGATCTCAGCAGCCAGGAGACCCATCCCAATAGTACAAAAGGCCACTACTATCTTGACCTGAGTCATTCTGGAACAGAGTCACACTGGGATCAGATCCAGAGGAGCTTTCTCTTCCCATTTGTACACCTGTAATGTTAATGGGATGTAAGATCTTCCCTACCCATTAATGGGCCTCACATGGAGCCCATTAAAGGAGGCTTGCTTATAGGGAGGCTTCCACACCTTTTGCTAATTTCTCATTAGTCACTGAGTCACAGGGTAGTGATGCCCTCTGGCTCTGAGAAGTCTATGTATGCCCCTAGTTGGTATTTTGCTTTGGGGGCTGCTTATGAGAAGGATCTTGTGATTTCCTGGTCGAGATTCTGAGGTATGTTCAAAGCTCTTGACTGCTCAGATGTAAAGGCCCTCTCCATCCAGGGATGTACGTGAAGTGCATAGTTGATTCAGGCAGTCAGAGCGCTGAATGTTGGTCTTTATTTCCCTACTTGTATTTTCTCTGAAGATCCGGGTGCTGACTTTGGCCCTGAACTAGTGAAAATAATTTTAAAAGATCGTTGACCCCTTGAGCATCTCTCTTTCTTAGGAAAGCAGATCTAAGGACCTGTGCCAGCCTCCATCCCGGGATGCCAGCATGGGGGTCGCTACACCACCCAGCAGTGATGATCTAGGGATCAGAGAGGGAAGTGTGAGGTCAAGGTTAGCCAGTCGTAACAAAAACCAAAGGAAGACAAATGGGATGAGAAAGAAAGAGGGGGAGCCCTGGCCAGCATGCCCCAGAAGAGATGCTCGAGTAACAGGAGTAGAGCATAAGTTCCTCAGGACAGGAGCTGGGTGGTTTTTGTCTATATTCACAGCACCTAGGGCAAGTCACTTGCTTTTCTTAGCCTCAGTTTACTCAACTGTAAAATGGAGTGATAATGGCACCTACCTCATAGGGTTGCTGTATATATGTCTTACATAGGTGTGTGTATTATATGTGGGTATTATACATATGTGTATGTGTGCGTTATATATGTGTGAGTGCATGTGCATTATATGTGTATGTGTGTGCATTGTGTGTATTGTACGTGTGTGTATTAGATGTGTGTGTGCATTATATGTATGTGTACATTATATATGGGTGTGTTATATATGTATGTGTGTGCATTATATATGTGTGCTTCTATGTGTATATATTATATATGTGTCTGTATTATATGTGTGTGCATCATATATGTGTGTCTGTATTATGTGTGTATATTATATATGTGTCTGTATTATATGTGTGTGTGCATTATATGTATGTGTACATTATATGTGTGTTATATATGTGTGTGTGCGTGCATTATATGTGTGTGCATTATATATGTGTGCATCTGTGTGCATATTATATATGTGTCCATATTATATGTGTGTGCATCATATATGTGTGTCTGTATTATGTGTGTATATATTATATATGTGTCTGTATTATATGTGTGTGCATCATATATGTGTGTCTGTATTGTGTGTGTATATTATATATGTGTGCATCATATATGTGTGTCTGTGTTATGTGTGTGTATATTATATATGTGTCTGTATTATAT
>CM053593.1:387915171-387933501 GCA_028646575.1 Pseudocheirus occidentalis | reverse complement strand
TTTTTTTTGTCTTTGTTAATTTGTTTGTTTACTTTTAGTTTACAAGATTCAGTTCCATAGTCTCTTGAGTTTCAAATTTTCTCTCCCCCCTCCCCCATGGCAGCATGCAATCAAGTACGGGACCTGCAAATACTTTCACATTAGACATTAATCTGGTTGGATAGAAGGGTTGTAACCAACAGAATGAACAATGGGAAAGAGGAAACAAAACCAAACGTGGAAAAGAACGATAGCATGTAGATTGTTTCAGTCTCCATTTAAACTCTGTTCTTTCTAGTTCTTTCTCTGAATGTAGATATCTCCTTCCATCATGAGTCTTTTGGAGTTGTCTTATAACCTTGCATTGCTGAGAAGAGTCCAGTCTATCAGAATTGGTCATCACACATACATTGTGTCTGTCGTTATGTACAAACTTCTCCTGGTTCTGCTCTTCTCACTCTGTATCAGTTCATATAAGCCTCTCCAGGTAAATCTGTCTAGTTTGATTTTTAAATGCCTTTTGGATGAATCCATTTAGTCTGGTCTCTTGTTAAACTGTATGTAGATTTGTTTCCTCCTCCTTTGCTTCCCATTGTTTATGAGGCAATGTTGGTGATCTGTTCCGCCATCTTCCTATCTACATTTTTATAACTAAATGTCTACTGTAGAACAGTATTGCATTTGACTGTCTCAGCTTTTAATTTAACAAGAAAATCAACAATTTGCTTCCTGGGGTGCTTTCTAGATTTACTCATTGTAATAATTCATTTCTACTGGCTAAATTTCCTAACAAAACAGTGCCCACATGTTCATTCTTTCATTCATTTCCCATGTTTGGGTGTCAACAGTGTGGTTAAATTTCTGATTGGGATCCATTCATTTACATGCCCTGTCTTCTCATATTTGCTTTTCCCCTCATTTGGAAACAGTTCTGATATTTGCTTTGACAAATTGGTGATCTGCTTATACACAAAAAGTTAATTCTGAAAAGACTTTCCCATCAGTAGCTAGTCATTCCCCGTAAGTTTAATTATTTTGTATGTCATTAGATGTTTGTCATACTGAGTGCTTCTTGACTTTCTTTTCAAACAAGCTACTGATGATCTATAGACTGGAGAATTCCAGATCCTCCACCACTCATGGGTTCTCATTACTTTATCTTGAACCATGTTTTCCCACATATTTTTCACCATCCTCCCTTATGTCCACCTCCAAGTATTAAAGGATATGTTGGCTTAGTTCAGAGGGTTTTATCCAGTCCTTCATCAGAGGCTTGCAGAGAAACTACAATTGTTTTCATTATTCCAGGAATCCCTACATTAATCTGCCCCTTTTAAACCCAATACTTTTATTGGTTTATGAATCATTTCTGATCAGCAGTCTCACAAATATTCTCATCTGTTGGAAAAGCCCAGATCAAAAAGCCCAGATGAAGGACAGGAGAGAGAGAGGGGAGAGGGAGAGGAGAGGGAGAGGAGAGGGAGAGGAGAAGGAGAAGAGAGAGAGAGGAAGGGAAAAGAGAGGGAGAGGAGAGGAGAGGAGAGGAGAAGAAGAGGGAGAGGGAGAGGGAGAGAGAGAGGGAGAGGGAGAGGGAGAGAGAGACGGAGACAGAGACGGAGACGGAGACGGAGACGGAGAGATGCACCAACAGTTTCCAGGCAGGATTCTAGGACTGTACTTTGGAAAAAGTGTTCAAAATCACAATTGTTGCCATTGAAGGTCTTTAAGGGAGGGTAGATGCTTACTTGTTCCTTGTGCCTAACAGTGCCCAGCACAAAGCAGGTGCTTCATAAATGTTTTTGATTGATCGAATATCACAGACAAGGTTCATTTTGGAGTAAGGATTGAGGTAGGTAATCATCAAGGTCCCTCCCAACCCTGAAAACCTACAAGGTAACTACAATGGGGAAGAGAGAAGGTGCTTTGCCCACAGTACAGCCCTTGACATAGTTTGGTTGCAGACCACTTCTTGTTAGTGTCAGAGAAAACTGGATGAGCCCAAGGAGCTGGGTGTAGGGTCACTGTGGACATGTTGGTTTGTAAGAAGGGAAGACAAAGCCAGAGCTATAGTTTGGAGTCTTCAAACTACCCCCAGGAGAGGCTAAAACCATAGCAGTGGCCTTCTGGGTCTATTCCAGATGGTGGTAAATGCTCCTATCTCGCCCCACCTCCAATAAACCCACTTACTGCCCAGCCCCTGAATTAAGCCAGAAATTTGTTCGTCTTCTTTAGAGGAGAATCAAGAAGCCCTTGCCTCCTTCCGCTGATGAGAAATCACTGAAAGGGAGCTTGAAGGCATGGACAGAAATATGTGCTTGCTTTGATTTTGTCTAGAGAGCTTTCCTTTTCCATAGACTAGAGCCTCCGCTCTTAGACAAGTGAAGCGACCTGCCTTCATTATCCTTTCTCATCTGCGCCTGTCACTCTGAAGAAAGCAATTCTGCATTCGTCTCCCATTTAACCGATTGTACCAATTGTGAATCAAGAGTTTATTTTAAAGGAAAATTCAAAATTAAATCTGCAACAACATGATATCTACAAGAGGGTGGTGATTATGCCCCCGAGATTTCACCAGTCACAGCTGTTCCATTATGTTTGTTTACTTTAGGGTAGAAATGGTCCTTTGAAATGTATGACCAAAATAAACACACAAGCAGCTGGAGATAGTATGGCTAAATGAACACGTGAGTGGCCCCGTATGGGGGAGGCCTTGCCTTCACATTCACCCAAGGCACCACTGTGCTCACACAAATCATGGGGAATATTGGTATTCTGTTACCCAAGAGCAGCAATATTTGGCAGGAAACCCATGGGGAATCATTTGATTGTAATGGTTTTTTCTCTTTGCAAAATGATGAGATTTTCACATGTTCCCATATTTTCTCATGGTGAAAGACTTACCCTGCTAGTCATGAAGATAGGTTTTTATTTGGGGGTGTTTTTTTGCTAGACAGGAAATCCACTTAGGATATAATGTTTGAATGACAGTGAATTTAGTTTAGACCAAATTATACATCAAGAAACTGCTGTTCCATCATGTATTTGTTAATTAGATCACATTTTCTGTGAGTTATGGTAGTTAAAATTTGTATTTTTATACTCAGCAGGCTCTGATTAGAAATTAGTCATTGAAGAGAAAATCCAAGTCAGTCCCAAGAGACTAAATTATATCCATGTATATGTGAGAAAACTCAATAGTGTAATTTCCTAGAACTTTGAGAAAGACTGAAGATCAGAAACTTACCAATATTTTTAAGAAGAAATGGAAACTATAACTAAACCTCAAAGACTAACCACTGGCATTTGTGTTTTGGACAAATAATCCTAAGCAAAAAGAAAATCTGGAGATTCCCCTTTGGTTCCCTCCTTTGTTAGTAACTAAAGCCACCACCTGAACAAGTAGCTCCTAGGAACAATGTGCTACCTGCCTCTGGGATGCTCCATGTGTTCTGTGGCATGATAATTCTGGGAAGTAATGGCCCAGAATAAAACATGATTTGTTTGCTTTCCGTTTACTGAAACAAGTCCACCAAGGGATAGAAAATTAGACATGGTTGGGTAGTTCATGATCATCCATGGACTCTACACAAGTGACAGGTGAGACACCCCTGAGTGGATTTTGCTAACAGATGGAAGAATGAAGGCAAGAGGGAGCTGGATAGTTTGAGCAAGAGAGAAAAGGTGGGCACCAACCAGAAGCTCAGAATGATGCAAATTCAGAACTAGGGACAGCTCCCCATCCCACCAAGACCCTTCCTCCCCAAGTAGAATCACAGATTGCCCCTCAACAGAGAGATGCTCGGTAAATTTTTTGTGAAAAACCTCTTACACACACACACACACACACACACACACATTTTGATGGAATTTAGATACCAAGGACAGGTATAGTCAAAAAGGGAGCTTTCTCTGCTCAAACTTCAAGAGAAATAGCAGATGGGGAAATCATGAATTCCATTGGTTTTCATGAATTCGTGAAAGAAATAGAAAAAATATCCTCCTATTCAGTGGCGAGTAAGGAATCCTTTATGAAAATATATGGGACACTAGCTATGTGACCGTGGGCAAGTCACTTAACTAATTGCTTCCAAAAAAAGGAAAAAACCTATGTGACAGCAGAAAGAAGAGGCCCCCAGAAGGAGAAATCAGAGCAGGGTTGCATGATCTCTACATGGCAAGGCATAACTCACTTGGATGAGTCCATGAACTCACCCAATCATGTAGAAAAGGAATCAGGTCACTTGAGAGCCCTGGATCTTGCTATCAATAGCCTGATTGCATTGGATGCATACTTATTCTTTTATTTATGTTTAAACCAGGTGCAATTATTACTCTGGGAAAACATTCCGCTGGGTTCAGTAGGTCTTGATCTTGGAGGACTCCTGAATGAAGTCCTTCATGGTTCCATTACCTCTATGAACACCATGAAGGAGATTTACCTAGTCTTTCAGTTCAATAGTAAAACCAGTTTTGTTACACTGTCCCCACACAATTTTTATTTACCACATAGTTTAAATTGAACCAAAGGGAAAGAATTGTGCACACAACTCATAAATCCAATGTTAAATTTACTCGGTACAGACAGAACTCAAAATCCCCTAGAGAGAGGTTGTTACTTTATTGAGTAGTATGAAATGGTGGTTTGGGTTGGGGAAATATTTAGAGAAATCCAAGTCTCACAGGCCCAAGGATAGCTTAGGTACATAGATCTATAGCTGAAAGGAACTTTACAAGTCAGACAGTACAATCCTCACATTGTACAGATTGGAAAACTGAGGTCCAGGGAATTTAAGTAACATGTCCAAGGTTACACAATTAATAAGTGTCACAGGTGGGATTTGAACCTGGAACTTCTGACTCCAGAGTCAGTGATCTTTACAGTGAACTCTATAGCCTCTCTCAGTTCATTGTGAATCCATGCAGTGAAAGGATAATGACCATCCCAAGAAATAACCTTTGGCAAATCAAGCACTTCTTTTATAATTCCGAAATTCAGTTGCTAGAACAGATTGCTGGAATCCTCCTAACTTGTCAGTCCCCACATCACAAGTATTATGATTGCTACAGCATTTCCAAAATTTCTAGCTACTGTCGGATTTAGAAAAGTATTAGATTCAGAGACCAACTCTCTGCGGACTTACAAACAGAATCTGAAGCTATCACCTCATCCCTATAAAATTGGCAAACATTTATCTAGATGTAAAATGGGAACTGGATCTGAAATTTCACTGGTATAGAAAACATAAAACTGAGAAAACTCCCTCCCCCAGAATTAGGCTTAGAAAGAAGGGAGGGGTCAGCACCTTCTTTGAAGCTCATACTCTCAGAAAGCTGTTTTGAGCACCAAGAAACCAAGGGACTTTCCCAGGGCTACCCAAACAGCATGTGTCAGAGGCAGAACTTGACCTCAAGATTTCCTGGGTTTGAGGGCTAGTCTCTGTCCCCCAAATCATGAGGGAGGGAGGGAGAGAGGGAGGGAAGAAGACAGAGAAAAAGAGAGGAGGGGAGGGAGGGAGGGAGAGGAGACAGAGAGACAGAGACAGAGAGAGAGTATAGATAGAGAGCTGACCTTGGCATTAAAACCTTGACTCAAATCTTGCCCTTATTATATACTGTTGGTATAACCTCAGGCAGGTCACTTCATCTCTCTTCTTTCTAACAACTCTCTGAGACTATACATTGTAGAAGAGTTGCTGGTCTTTGGCAGAGGAGACTTACTTACTATAGAGCTCTTTACATTTACAGAAGGGGAAAGGTTTGGACAAAACATATGTGTATATCTGTATGTGTGTGTGTGAAAGTAGGTTGTTAGGTACGTATGTTATTGTTGGTGGAGCAAAATGAGTACAAAGCTATAATAAAGAAAAATTGTGATGAGAAAGATATGGTGTAGAATTAAAACAATTTGGTCCTGACCTATTGAAACAAGTAATAATGAAAAATGTGTTAATGGATGGAAGACAGGACATTGATTCCGATTATAATGATTTCATACTCAAGTTTAACCATGGTCAATCTATTTCCACAATAAGGAGACTGGAAAAACACTGAAAGTCCCCTTGTGAGTGCACACTTGGCTTACTTGACAAGCAGACAAAGATGGTGGCCAAAAGGAATACTAGTTTAGGATACAAATTCACTTGTAGCATCTTATGGAAAAGGATGGTGGATGAACCTAATAAAGCAGAGAGAAGTTGTTGAAAATGAAGCCAGTTTTTAAAATCTCTGCAAGAGATCCAACTAAACAAAGTTCCACAGAGGGCATTTAAGGACAAAGTAGAGGGACAACAGATAGAAGAACAATTGAAAAGATGCACAAATATCTTTATCACAAAATGTTTTTTTCCATCCAAAACAGTAGAATCGTTACACTTTTACTCACACATCATAGTCCTTAATGTGCTTATAAAATAAGTAGAAATGGCGATAAGGACAAAAGATGGGAGAAGCGGCTGGATCAGACTGAACACACACAGAGGAGGTCTACAATTGAGGGCGTGTGGAGGGGTCAGTTCACAGAGGGGACATAGCAAAAGGACGAGGGTGGGGAGAATCTCAGACTTTTTTAATACCTCCAAAAAGAAGCTTAGAGAATATCAACAGCTATTGACTCAAAGACCTACTTTCCCAACTCTTTACAATGCTAAGGAGCATTATTTGCTCAGGCATGAAAGGTGTCTTTGAGGACAAAATGGATTGGCTTCTACAGTCAGTTGTCCACATTAGATGGCACATTGACTGAAAGGAGTTGAGGGTGCAAGATTATATTCTAGTTGTTGTTGGTTGTTGGGGGTTTTTAATTATAAAAGCCAAAACAAACCAAAGATTTTCTTCCCTAGAGCAAAACACCATCTTGAAGGATTTCTTCTCATAAGATGTCTCCCAAACATACATCCAAGTCACTCAAAAGTCCTTAAATGATTTAACAGGCAACTTTTAGCATTGACTTGCTAATTGCAATTATCAAACAAGATAGCATAAGCCTTCTTAAGGTGTTTGCCATGCTCAAGGTAGAGATTTGTGCAAAATCAATGTTGGAAAGAGGTCTTCTGTAGACACAGATGGCCTCCAGAGTCTCCTTTCTCATGGATGGCATCATGCTGGTCACATCCAATTCTGGCATATCATAAAGCCTCCTAGAAAAGATATGAAAGTGCTCAAAACAATATGGCCTAACCACACACAGAGGAAAAACTAAGGTGGATGAAGGTTGTCTCTTAGAGAAGCTATGACAGGAAACAGGTAGAACTTCTTCAATTGTGCGGGTGTACAGATGATTTTGAAATATAAATATATCTGGGAAAGAAAATTCAAATGGACAGTAAGTTGGACCCAAAATTAAACAGAAGAGGGAGAATGGGCTAACTTGCCTTCTGAAAATTGTAAAGTTCCTTTAGGGCCCCCCAAATCCTCCCAGAAACAAAGATCTGTCTTTTTAACATCAATATTCAGTAGACTAGTTCCATTACTCAGTGTTGTTGCATGACACAGAGGCATAGATTAAATACATGTATGAAGGACAAGAACCATCATGTGTGGACTCAAGCCTCTCACCCCTTCAATTTCAGGGGTAGAAATGGCAACAAGAGAATAAAGATTGGAAAAGCAGCTGGATCAGACTGATAATACAGAGAGAAGTGACTAATATTAAGGGAAGCAGACTGCCAAGCACAGCTAATGAAGAGCTTGGAAGAAGATCCAAATGAAGGGAAGAAGACAATGGACTGATCGACTGATGAGCGCAAACACAAGTAAGGAGGTGGCCTGAATGCTCCATGGACAAAGCTCCTTATGATGGCAGGAGCAAGGACGGCATGAGGAGACCTTCCCAGTGGTGTACTTATGGGTGGGCATGGACAAGAGTCACATGGGATGGGTAGGCATTATCAGAGGGAACAGCTGATTGATAGGAACTCTGGACTTGCCAGAGTTGCAGAGAAACACAGACTTTTTTGTTCAGTTGCTGAGAATGAGCATTGGTGCAAACATTTTACAGGACAAGATGGCACTCTATCCAAAAAGACTCATGAAGGTGACCATCTTTTTGGCCTGGTTCTGTTTTCAGTTCCACAGTCCCAGCTGACTATTTCCTATGGGTATTATTAAGTGGGATCAAGGACTTGTCTGTTCAAAACAAACCAACAAATGAACCTGTCTGTTGGTTCTTTATTTGTAACAGTGAAACATTGGCCATAACTAATATACCTCATAATTGGGGAATAGCTGGATAAACGTTGCTATATTAGTATAATGGACGAAGATGGTGCCGAAAAAGCCTGACAAACAGGAAGAAGACAAGGAAATATGGGATGGTTTATACGAAATGGCACAAAGAGCCCCAGAGCACGCAGGAAGCACACGTCATGATGGTGCTGGGTAATGAAGCCCACAAACAAAGCAAAAGAGGCACAGGGTGCTTAGGATCATGCAGCCGATCTGAAAAGAGACAGGAGATGAGTGGGTTTTCTTCTGATTCTACCCAATGTGACATGGCTCAAAAGTAAAAAGGTGAGCAGTTGATGAGTGAGGGTTTTACCTGAATATTTCTTTAACATTTGGCACATCTGTTTATTGGTCTTTATCATCAGTGTTGTTTACAATCATAACAAAGGATTTCCAAACCCTAAAAATCTCTGAGTAGACAAAGGCAACTACTGTGATGCTCAGTGTCTAATAGAAAGTAGTCCAGCGTCTGCTTGGCTGGCATGGGCCTGGTGGGCCAGCTGTTGTTCTGAATGTCCTGGGCTTATGATAAATGGAGCCTCGGGAAGCAGCCTTCTGATTTTTGTGTCTCAGCAACTCATCCTCCGGCTGTAACTAGTTGGAATTTTTCTAGCCTTGACAAAATGGCGTGGTGCTTAAAAAAAAAAAAAAAAAGACTGTTCCATACGTACCTTTCAAACCCACAATTACCGCTTGGGACATCAGGAAGCAAATGGCCAGAGAACACAGCATTTCTTTGGCAGCTATGTTTCACGGCATTCTGTTGGCTCGGTGGTTCGTTACTTACAAGAAAGCTGGGCAGTACTGGGAGAATGGAGAGGGAGCAACACTTTCCTTGACTTGTCGGCTGCCAGTCAATCCTTTCTAATTATGAAACAGAGCCCCACTTGCCTTGTAGGGTAAGCCGTGGAGACTGAGGTTTGTTTGATTTGGTTTTGCCCTCTCTCTCGTGGCCTCCTTTTAAAAAGGTCACCACAGGCAGCAATACTGACTGCTCACGTAAAGCTCTTTCAACCAGCAAACTCCATTTTCCACTGCCTAGCCTTCTGCATTATGCTTCAAGTTTCCTCAGCCAATTTCTGATCAAATACCCTTTCATCACCAAGATGAGTCTTCAAATTCTTCCTACAGCTGGATCCAGGATTTTTTCCTCTCCATGCTGATTAATAACCAATTCTTCCTTCCACAGGAATGTTCTTCGTCACTGGTTAGTTGTATGGCTGTGGGCAACTCACAAACCTCTGTGGACTTCAGTTTCATTATCTGTAAAATAGTAGGTGAAATGAGCTTCGCCTCTTTCAAGGTCCCTTCCAGCTCTGAAGCTATGATCCTCCTCTCTACCTATCCTAAGTGATACGTCCTATTTTCCTGCCTGACTTTATAGAATCACAGGATGTCAGAGTTGCAAGGGACCACTGTGCCCATCTGGTCCAATACATACATTAAAAGTAGTTCCCTCTACAACTTACCTGACAGATGGTTTTCTGAATTTTGCATTTAAGATCTCCCATTAGAAGAAACATATTTTATCATGAGATGGCCCATCCTTCTTCTAGCTAGTTCTATTGATAGAAAGTTCTGCTTAGCATGGAAATAACATCTAGCTCTCTGCAAATCCAAATTCTGCTCCTTTTCTTCATAAGGAGCAAGGCTAATTGTTCCTCCCCATGACAGTCTACTTAATATTGCTTCTTATCGGTGCCTGGGTCCTATTTTCTCTGGGATAAACATCCCTATATGACAAGGACCCCAGACCCTTCCCCATTCTGATTACTCAGTCTCCAGCTTATCAGGACCCTTCCTAAAATGTAGCTCCTCAAACTGAATACAATCCTGCAGGGATGTTTAGACTGAGCCAGAGGACAGACAGACTAACATCTCCCTGTTCCTGGAAGTCACCCCTCTCTGAATGCAGCCCATTTGGGGGTGACTTTATCTGTCCCTCCATCCCTCCATCAACAAGCCTTGAAGAGACTGCTGTGCTCCACCAGTCCATTTGTTTACAGCCTAACTAGAATATAAGTATGTGGAGGACAGGAGCTGTTTGTAATCTCGTTCTGTTTTGTTTTTTCTTCTGTGGGGTTGCTCAGCTTTGATGCAGGCATTGATGGGATGCTTCATTCTCACCTCCCAGTTGCTGGGTTTCTTTCTTCCAGGTCTCTGGTGGTCGGCTTGTCACCTCCTCCATCAGACCTCCCCCATCAGACACATTTTTGCCTTTCTTTGAACTCCCAGCCCTTACTCACACATTGAAGGCTCTGAAAAGTGCTCGTTGACTGGCTAACTTAATTCGAACCCCAACATCAGTGTGGTTGATTTTCCCCCCTCTGAACCAACTGGCTGTTTAACTGAATTGATCAAAGTGATTATATTTGGATAGTCTTTGTAGGAACAAACATTGGCAGAAATTCCATTTTACCTCAGATATATCCTTTCACCCCCACCTAGTACCACTATGTGCCAGAATGGTGGCGTAGGCTTAGAGCTTGTCCCTCCCATTCATCCCTGTCCTCTCTGGTCTTTCCTTCCAGTCCTTTCTCCTGCTGACACCAGCCACGTGACGCCCCAGAGCATTGCCTTGTGTTTGGGAGCTGTAATTGGCTATCAGGCCTCTTGTGAGTCTCTTGAAAGAATAAGGTAATACAAAAATAAATGGTGCATTCAGAGAGTGGGGAGTCTTTGTTCCCCTCCTGCTCCCATTTCTGGAGAGCTCTCCAACTCTTGATAGGAGTGAATGATTATGAAGGGGGCATATGGGAGCGTGTCCTGGATGCTAACTCCAAGGGCAGAAGACAAAAAAAACCACACCGTCTTTCATGTTAAGAACAAGAATTTATAGGCAAAAAACAGCTATTCTGAGACTCTTCAATGAAGATATACAAGCTGAACAAAAGGTAAGTATTTCACTCCGTCTATGAAAGCCTGGGAAATTTATGTTTTTTTGCAAGCTTTTACAGTCCACGGCCTTCCCATTCAATCTTGAATAATAGCTCTGAATTGAGCTGTAAAAGCTTCCGAAGTTTGAAGCCTTTGACAAGTTAATTTAGCCGTATGGTAAAAAGTTTTTCCCCCAGATAGAAGAAAGCATCAGATCATGAATGCTGCAGTCATCCCGAGGAAGGGAGATAGCATTAGGATTGGCGAGGGTTGGCTTTTGGGAGAGAGTCTTTGCTGCGGCGTCATCCACTATCAATATTGCAACAGAAAGATGTTTTACTCATTGTTCAGCTGGAAGTCAATATCTTCGCTTACAACCAGCACCCAGGGGTCAGATCACATAGAGTTTTTATCGAAAAAAATAACTTGTTCCCTTATGCAGTTTTGTTTTCTACAACGCTTTCCATTCTCATTTCTTTCTGCATTACAAAAGGGGTTTGATTATTATTTTCAAGCAAAAGCAAAAAAAAAGAGCAATATTTTCTTTGTCTCCCCTTACACACACAACAGCACACATACACACTCATCACACATACTCATCACACACAAACAACTCTCTCTTTCTCACACACACACACATACACAAATGCATACACACACACACCACACACACACACACACACACACACACACACACACACACACACACCTTTCCCAACTGCTGGGTGTGATACAGATTTTTCCTATTGATTAGAAATGAGATTGAAAGAGCATTAGGGACTTGGTCTTTCAGCTTCCAGAAAAATAGAAGATGGGCTGGGGAGGAGGGCACGAATAAATGTCTACCATGATCTTTTAGCTTCAGTAATGATGAAAGTGGATGAAAACAAAGAGGCTATAACCCACGGGCTTGGTGGAGAAAGCTCATGGGTTCCCCTTTGCCTTTTCTTATGTCCTCAGGGCTTGTTCCATTCCCCCAGACCCTCTGCTATTGCAGTGTCCCTAGCCTCTGGGCACTGGCATTGGCCACCAGGAAGTCGTCATCAGTTCTTGAGCCATGCTGAATCACTTGCTAGGTCTTCTTCTAGTCAGTCAGTGAACATTTACGAAGCATTTACTATATGCTAAATCCTGGAGATACAAAAAGAGCCAAAAGATCTTCCCTGCCCTTAAGGAGCTTGCAGTCTAATGGAGGAGACATGGCAACAAATGGGTCCAAAACAAATGGGTCCAAAAATGGTGAACAGGGAAGACTGGAGATCATCCACAGAGGGAAGGGGGATTGGAAAAGCCTTCCTGCTGAATGTGAGGTTTGAGTTGTGACTTGAGGAAGCCAGGGAAGTTCAGAGATGCAGATGATGAGAGTGAATTCCAGGCAGGAAGTACAATCAGAGGAAATGCCTGGAGAATCTTGTGCAAGAAACAGCAAGAAGGTCATGCCTTCCCCCCACTCACAAAACTACTATTATACTTTAGCCTTTCATCTCCTCCCATCTGGACTCTTGGAAGACCCTTCACTTTGGTGTCTCGAACTCAAGTCTTTTTCCGCTCTGATCCATTCACGGCTCAGCTACCAAAATGATACTCCTGCAGTTCAAGACTGACCACATCATTTCTCTGCTCAAGTAGCTTCAGCAACTCCTTCTTGCCTCTAGGAGAAAATAATAATAAAATAAATAATACTAAGTTCTATAACCTTACCTCAATAATTTCAGAGGACCCAGACTTCTCAATTAAATCAGTACATTGGAACTGTGAACAAGCCTTAGACATCCCTAATGGATCACTCAGTTAAGGGCATTGAATTAAATGTCTTTGTGAGCTTTGAAAGGCTGAAAGATTTGAACTTCTCATTGGCATCTGAGCACTGAAACTGGAGTCAAGGGGTTCTGAATTCAAATCAGGCATCAGATCCTTCCTAGTTGTGTGACCCTGAGAAAATCATTTAACCTTTGTTTGCCTCAGTTTCCTGATCTGTAAAATGAGGGTGATGATAGCATCTACCTCTCAGGGTTGCCATGAGGACCAAAGGAGATAACCATTGTAAAGTGCTTAGCATAATGCCTGGCACACAGTAGGCACTAAGTGGTAGCGGTAGTAGTGGTTAGTAGTAGTCGTAGTAGTCGTAGTAGTAGCAGTAGTAATGGTAGTATCCCCAGGACAACAGTGACTGATGGCAATATCTGTACTAGAACTGAAGACAAATTAGACATACTGAGGAAAGGCAGCCTGAGGATTACCCAGAAAATGAGGATTTTCCCAGAAAAAAAGTGCTATGGAGATTTTGCTACATGCCCTAAGCTTGAGCCCAATTTCCCCTGTCCTTCTTCTTCCCCAGGGGAAGGACATTCCCTTGGTTTGAGAAGATCTTTGAGAATGGATCTTGCTATACCACCTGAGTTAATACCCATTTCTAAAAGCTAATCTCTAAAGTTTGGCTGATTGATATCAACTGATGATCAAGTGGGGGACCACACTTGTGGGGGCTCGTGAACCTTATAGCAATATAGCACATAGGAAAAATATCCAATTTCTTGGGGGTTGCCTTTAAATCCTGGAGGGAACCCAGCTGCTAGTAAGAGTATCAAATTGAGAGAATGAACACCAGAACCTATTGCTATACTGGAGTGTTTATATTGTGCTTTAGAAGGGCTTGTACAACACTTTATCCTAATCATCCAGCAGAGTGCCTGGCACATGATAATTGATTAATAAATACTTGTTGGATGGCTGGATAAGCTGGCTGGCTGGCTGCCTGGATGGATGGATGGGTGGATGGGTGGATGGGTGGATGGATGGATGGATGGATGGATGGATGGATGGATGGACAGGTGGGTGGATAGATGGATAGATGAATACTAAACTGGTAAGATTTTGCACACTGGCCATCAATAAACTGCACGTCGGTTATATGAGGATTGGCTAAATTTGGAAAGTTTCATCATCAAAGGAACATGGTCAAAGCTGAATTTAGGAAGACAACAGCTTAAGAATGGAGGCTTGAGGAAAGCATAGGTACAGAATGTGAGCATTTCCTTGGTGCTGGCACATAGTAGAACCTTAATAAATGTTGGCAGATTGATTAATCCAATAACAGCTAACATTTTGTCGCTTAAGATTTGCAAAACACTTTATGTATATTGTATCATTTAATCTTCAGAACAACCCTGGGAGGTAAATGCTATTATTATTCTTCCCATTTTACTGATGAGGAAACTGGGGTAAGCAGAGGTGACTTGCCCAGGGTCACACAGTAAGAATCCAACTGCCTTGTCTAGACACAAAATGTAATCAAATTGATCCTTGTAATACTGACTTAAGTGCTTTGGCTCATACCTGGTTTTATACCTTCAATACTAGTCTTCAAATCTCACTTCAGTGTTTGTGTTGGGAACTAGAGGGTTGGGGGGAGGTAGGAAACAAGGAAAGGAAGAAGAAGAGAATGTAATTTTTAAAAGACATATTAAATTATTTCGTTCACACAGTGATTATTTGGGTTAACATGAAGTCACTTGGCATTATCAGCCAAACCCTAGAATGGTTTTAGTGACCTAACCTTTTTGTTTTCTTAATAGAGGAAATCTCCTGCTATGAACAAATCCCTCCTCCTTAAAAGGTCTCTTTTAATTTAATTTTTTATCATATGTGTAAATTCCCCAAACTGCAGTAGAAGTTCTGTGTGGATATTGCAAAGAGGGGTTGTGGTCAAGCCTTGAATGATTCTAATTGATGGCCAAACAGGAGAAGAAAAGGTGTTTCCAGTTTTGTTGAAAGAAAGCCCATTTCATTATTTCTGTGACTGCGTCTGCTATTACTTGAGAAGCCATTTACCTTACAGGTGGCTACCTGAGGAGGGAGACTGGCAGAAAGGGAGGCTTGCTCACCCACTGGCTTAACATGAATGGCAACGGGGGTGGGGATGGGGGTGTTGAACAGATCAAGGGCTGTCCTATCCACAACAGTTGTTTTTCTTCATCCCAATAAGTCACTCAGATTATTTCCTCGCACATTAGTAAATTACTTATTTGCCATTTGGAATGTTTATAATGATGCCTCATTAGAAGGGTAAGCTCCCTGAGGGCAGGGACCATTTCTGTTTGTGCATCCCTAGCACTTACCACAGCAGACATATAACCAGTGCCTAACAAAATCTAGCAGAATTGAATCAACTGTGTCCACATTGACTTCCCCTTTTAGATTATACGCTCCCTGAGGGCAGGCTCATTGTCTTAGCACAGTCCTAAGTTGGTGCTTCATAAATGTTTTTTGGTTTATTGTCTAAGAATCAGAGATGAAGAGATGCTCAGGTTCATTGGAGTGATATCCTTAAGGTAGTTTTGGATGGAAAGTAAGTCTGGAATGCACACATCCTACTCCATTTATGAGAGACAAATTATTAATACAAGTGTAATTAGATGTTTATGGAAATAATTAGATAGTGTGGTAGCTGCGCGGTTTCACTCTTAAGAACAAACACCAATTAGATTTCAAATGACACAATTCTGAGAAAGGTTAGTCTTTCAAAACATGATGTAGAACCACACCCATTTCTCATCTTTCCTGGATACCAAGGATTCATTTCGTTTTTTCCATTATGACAAAGTACTTTTTTTTTATTTGAAAGAGTGATTATTCACCCATCATTTAGCCAGAAAACACTTCCAAGAAAAGCTCTGGAGGCCTCATTCATCCTATGAGATAACATTAATCCTGCACAAGGAAAGTTCTGCTTTTGAGGGCCCATCCCCTCTCTGCTGTCCACAGCCAACATCGGCCACTGAAATGAGCTGCATCAAGTTTTTCAGATATTTCACTTTCCTTCTCTCCTTAAGAAGAATCCTAACATCCCAGAGATGCGAATTTCCATTGGTCTGGGCCTCTCTAGTTTGCCAGAGAATAAACAATAATTAAAAACCTGACTAATAAATCACCACCGTGAACAACATGAGAAGGATTCTTTATTGTTGTCGGACGTCTTTATTAAAGAAGCAAGCCAAGTACCCAGCTTCAAGGCCAGAGCTTGTGATTACTGCTAAATGTGTCCAGTTTCCTAAGCCAAACATGGGAAAAAGAAATAGGTTCCCCTCTTCATTGCCTGTTGCTGTCTGCATAATAGGGAAGGTGTGATGAAATTAGAACCTGTTTTAATGTTTCCTCCAAAGAAAAGGAAAGTTGGGTGGGGCTGTCCATGTAGTCAGTCATTTAAGATTCCTAAACTATTAGAGACTGAGACTAAGAGTAAAGGGTACCCAGAGAAGGGACCCCTGAGGGTGGAATTCCTTTCCTGCCCCTGGGCTTGATATTCCTGGCCTCGCAAAAGGCTGGGCTGAGGGCAACACTAAACATCTCTACTACCCCAGGTGAGACTAACAGATACCAGCAGAGATTGTGTGTCCTGAGGCCCCCTGGAGTATTCAGGGACTTCTTTCCAGAGAATTTTCCCTAATTAAGAATGTAGAACAGAAACTGGACTGCCTTTCCTGGAACAAGGCCCTATTCTTCTACTTTCTTGAAAAACTGGGTCCATTACTTGGAACAGACATCGAAGAAGTTGCTGGGTTCCTAAGGAGGGTGCCCGCAGAGCCACGTCTCTGTCTGCCAAGTCTGACCATCTCCTTCATTACTTGCTGTCACTAATCAGATTTCTTGTTCGGTCGTTCAGTCGTGTCTGACTCTGTCCATGGGGTTTTCCTGGCAAGGATTCTGGAGTGGTGTCCAGAGAAGATCCAAGCATATGGTTTTTTACCCTTTTCTGTTGTTTTTGTTTGTTTTTTCTTTCTTGTGGTTTTCCCCTTTTGTTCTGATTCTTCTTGTACAACATGACTAATGTAGAAATATTTTTATCACGATTATCCATGTTAACCATGTACATAACCAATATCAGATCGCTTGCTGTCTTGGGGAAGGAGGAGGGAAGGGAGGGAGAAAAATTTGGAATTCAAAATCTTATAAAAATGAATGTTGTAAACTATCTTAATGTATAATTGGGAAAAATAAAATACTCTGAAGTGGAGAAATAAAAGATCCTAGAGTGATTTGCCAATTCCTCTCTAGTGTGTCCCCATTTTACAGATGAGAAACTGAGTCAAATAGGGGTTAAGTGACTTGCCCAGGGTCACACAACTAAAATCCTAATAAAATAGCATAAATAAAATCACTGTGCTAAGGTGACTCTCCCCACCAATATCATGGAAGGTTGAGTTAGGAGGGCTTCAATGTCCTTATGGACCAACCATTCCTGAATACTATTCCTTTCCACTCACACCCAACAAGGAATCAGTCCTCCAACCTTTCCCTAAAGTTCCTGCCCTTCCCGTTCTGCTACAGGATAGCTCGATACATCCAGCCTCTACTTCCACCACCGTAGCCCGCTGTGCCTGCTGGGGCCACATGGGTAAAGGTTAATCCTCTGCCACCCTTGGCACCCCAAAACCTTAAGAGTGTTCATCTTCGTGTCCCCTCAAATGCTTATCTTTACAAAAGGAATTCCTGCTGGGCTCTTCTAGGAATGAGTATCTACAGTGCATTTAGAATATGGCCGAGCCGCTAGGCTGACAAGATACTAGATGTCATCTACTTCCGTTCATTCTCAATGAACCCATCCCTCAGCACCCATCTCTCTCCTGATGCAAGAAGCCCTCCAAAAACACCCTAGAGATGCTCTCCAGCCTCGGCTCATGTATTTCTGACAATGATGAGCAGTGAGCTAACTCCTCTGCTGCAAGCATGCCCTTCCAATC
This sequence comes from Pseudocheirus occidentalis, assembly GCA_028646575.1. Lineage (NCBI taxonomy): Eukaryota > Metazoa > Chordata > Mammalia > Diprotodontia > Pseudocheiridae > Pseudocheirus > Pseudocheirus occidentalis. The sequence goes on along the minus strand of CM053593.1, from coordinate 387,915,682 downwards.
GCGGTTTCTCTTCCTCCTGCCCCCATTCCTTCCTCACCTACTGGGGCCCTCCCTGCTGCCCAGAGGCACATCGCATGCTCAGCCAGGTTTCAAAGCCTCCCCTTGACCCTGCCCAGTCTTCCAGCTGTCATGTCTCTCTTCTTAATGCCCAAGAACTTTTCCCTCCTTTCCCCCCTTTCTCCCCTTTCTTTCCCTTTTCCATCCTTTGCAACACTCCTCCCCCCTGCCCCCACTGCCTCCAGCTCTACTGGCCCCAAACCATGTCCATTTCTAGGTCCTTGGGCTCTTTCTCCATCTCCATCCTTCTTGACCTATCTCCCTTTGACTCTGGACACCATCAAGTAGCCCTGCCCCAAGATTCTCTCCCCTTATCTTTCAAAATTGCTCTCTTTCTTGTCCTCTGTGCCAGACACTAGACTGGATGGCCATTCTTCTCTGCTGGATCATTAACTATGTTTCTGTTTCAATCCAGGAGGTTTTCTCCTGGGCCTTCTTTGGTTTTTACTTCAAT
>CM053593.1:387902576-387915071 GCA_028646575.1 Pseudocheirus occidentalis | reverse complement strand
CTCTTGCTCTTGCTCTCTCTCTCTCGCTTTCTCTCTCTCTCACTCTCATTCTCTCTCTCACTCTCCTCCCCCTCACACTCCGTTTATTTACACCTGTCTTTCTGTTCTCTGTCTCTCTCACTCCTTCTCTGTCTCTCTTTGTGTGTGTTTCTCTGTTTGTCTCCAACTCTTAAGATCTATCCCTTCTTTCATAGAATAGCTCAGGTGGCACCTTCGGCAGGAAGCATTCCCTAACCTGCCCAGACTGCTGGTGACCTCCCTCTCCAATTGCCTTAGACTGAACAAAAAACATTGATCTATACTGATTCCCTTTCTAGTTTATTCTGTATAGATACAGCCCTAGACACTGATCTTCCTTGCCATAGACTGGAGGATTCTGGGGAGGACTTGGGAGCAAGGCTGGCTTCTCCTTTTCTTCCTGGAAGTTCTGGGAATAAACTAAACAAAACTTAAACTCCCTGAACATACTCTTTGGGCAGCGTGAGCAAACACACTCATTGCCTGTTTTCATTGCCTTCTTCCTGTGAAAACGGACATGCAGAATGTGAGGTGTTAGAACCCAAGGTCAACAGAAGTCATTGGCTTTTTTTCATTTTATTTTACTCAAAGTAAAACGAGCCTGAGACAAGGATGATGAGCAAGCCTCAGGTTCCCTATCGTGACCGTCCACGGCCAGGCGGAGGTCTCTCTGTGGAAGCTGTGTCCATGGCAGGGAGCACTGCAGGAGACAAGCTGCCTCTGGGCTTCCCTCAGGGACGAGCTTCAGAAGTGGTGTCACCTTACAAGGACTGGCGGTCAATGAACAGGCGTTAGGTCAGCACCACGAAGGGGATGGAAAGAGGGGGGTTATTGCTACTTTTGTCCCTTGCCCCAGCTGCATTTGTATGTTGATTTTTCTGTGGTCTGCTTCTACTTTCATGTGCATGCATTAGATCTGCAGGCATCATGTTGCATGTGCATACTGTGTGTCCATGTGTGTCTGTGTGCACACACACGTCCAGGCGTGCACTCGCTACGCGCCAGGCACTTCACAATTGTTGTCTCACTCGCTCCTCCCAACAACTCTAGGAGGAAGATGCTGTTATTGTTCCCATTGTACAGGTGAGGAAACTGGGGTGAAGAGACAGTAAGTGACTTACCTAGGGCCATACAGTCAGGAAGTGTCAGAGGACAGATTTGAACTCAGGTCTTTCTGACTCTGAGTGAGAAAAACATATATGTGTGGGCATACACACGTGAACAGGGTGTGTTTCTTGAGAGAGAGAATTTCTTTTTTGTCTTTGTACTTTCTATGCTTACCACAGCGCCTGACCCCACCAGGCACTTAATCAATGTTTATTGGCTGACCATCAGTATCCCTGGATGCAGTCCAAAGAGGGCTTACTTTAAGTTTGGTGTATTTCTTAGGGAAACTTGGTGTTCCTCTTCACATAGTAAGCTTTTAGAGAATTAATTGGACATTAATTGGACATTAGGTTGTAAAAATCGCCAAATAGAATGGAAGTAACTCACTTTATTTAAAAAAAATAAAGACATGCCATATAGTACTCCTACAATGATCCTACTCCTAAATCACCAGGTACTACAAATTATACATTAGAAGAGTCCTATACACTTTGCATAAATCCCAGACTAGTGCCTCTGTCTAACAAGGCTTAACAAATGGGATGAGGATGGCTCACTCGTCTGTCTTGCCCCATCCTTGTGTCTCCAGTCTCAGGGTCTGGGCTCTCAGAGCTGAGGCTCATTGGGAGTCCTTGGTGACTTGTCAGATGGTCTTTGAGAATTCCTGAAGCCCCAAACTCCAGTGTGCTACAGGCTGCTGGTACTGACCCCCTTGAATCTTATGCATGGTCCCTCACCAAGTCTGTCCTCAAAGCCTATCCAACTTAGCCAGGAAGGCAAAAGTCAGGCTCCACTGGAAAAGCCCACGAGGACTCCTGATCCCACCCCCAATCCCACCTTGCTCAGTGCTATGATGAGGTACCATACCTCCATACTGTGGCTTTAGTGAAGAGATGAAGGATCCTGGTCCCCAAAGTCTGAGTTACTAACCATAGGAAGCTGCCCTTTAAGATCAGTCTCTAGCATTGAGCAGGGAGGGGCACAGGACTTCTAAGGAATCTGTTTGAAAAAAAAAAATCACCATCTTTATAGGGTTTCCATCAGAAAAGGATAGGAGGCTAATGATATTGTTTGTTTTCCCCAAAAGTCCTAGCTCAGAGGATTGAGACCATCTCATTGGAAATTAGAGAAATTACCAAGTAAACTTTAATATGAACCTACTGTGTCCCAGGCACTCTACCCACAACTGGAGATACAACAAAACCAAAGCAATTCCTGCCCTCAAGGAGCTGCCATTCTACTAGCAACCTGGCCAGGCTACATAGTTTGGAATCTACAGGATAAGATCAGGCACTAAGCCACAGACTCTCTGTCTGGTCCAGTGGTTCTCAACCTGTTTGTTGTGACCCCTTTCAGGGTCAAACAACCCTTTCACAGGGGTCACAGGGGTCACCTAAGACCATCAGAAAACACATATTTCTCATAGTCTTAGGAACTGAGAGAGATACCACTCTTCTCTCCATCTCCAGGTGGGTCCGCCCACATACAGATACACCCACAAAGGAGTATTAAAGAGTTGCGGCATTAGAAAGGTTGAGAACCACTGGTCTAGGCAAAACCTTCCTCCCATTTCTTAGGACACCATCATCATGTGATTTCCTAACCAGGATTCTGGCTTCCTTCCATATCTCTAGTACCCCAGTTCCTTTCTCAGTTTTCCTCTTCCATCCCTATGGACTTCACTGTCGCCATCTGTATAGCAAGCGTCTTTGAGAACCAACTGGATGGGAAGGCTATGCACAAAGAGAGCAGGATGTAGGGTGTGGCATCCCACAGGCGAGAGCTTCGAGCAGATCCATTGACAGTCAGTTCAAACCCAAACCAGTGCAGTCCTGATGAATTGATAGTGGAAGTCACTGGAGTATCACATTCATGGGTTGCTGTTAGCCCATATATACATATAAGGTCTTGTAATCTATAAAATGTTTTCTCATCAGCAGCCTGGGAAGGCATCTTGTGCCAGCATCAAGGTCCTGTTTTGTCAGTAAGCAGCTCAGGAGTGACTCACAGGCCCAGAGTGAGAGTTGCGTAAACAAATACTTTACTCAAGCAATGGACCAACAAGTATTTGTCAAGTGACTGTTATGTCCCAGGTGCTGGGGACGTGCAAAGACAAAAACGAAACCATCTCTGCTCTTTAGAGTTGAATGGGGAACACGATGCGTGCCTGTAGGGACACAGAGTGGGCGTAAGATGGTGGGGGCACCAAGGACCTGGGGGCTCAGGAGAGGCTTCAGAGCTTAGCCTCAAAGGAAGCTGAGGTCATGAGGGTGGGGTGAGGGCAGGCGTGTGGACAGGGAGCCACAGAAGGCCAGCTTGGCCAGAGCGTAGCAAGAAGAATAACTAGCAGTTATATGTCTCTCCGAGGTTTGGTTGTTTTTTTTTACAACCCACCCTGGGAGGTGGGTGCTTTTATTATCTCCATTTCACAGATGGGTAAACTGAGTCAAAAAGAGGTAAAGTAACTTGCCAAAGGTCACAAAGCTGGTGTGTGAGGCTGGATTTGAACTCAGGTCTTCTGGCTCCAGATCCTACTCTCCGTGCACTGTGGTGCTGTTTCCCAGCAGCCTTTGTATTCGTGGAGGAGATTAGTGTGCAAGGGTAAGGCTAGAAAGGTAGATTGGTGCCAGATGGTAAAAGGTTGGAAATGCTGAACATCAGAGTTGCTCCTAGAGGGACAGGGAGCCATGAAAGTTTCTTGAGGGGGCGAGTAACCCATCAGACTTGTGTTTCAGGAAGAACACAATGGTAGCTGTCCCAAGTCCAATGTCCGATAGTCTAGTCACTCAGTCCAATGAACTGTTCTGTTGTTTCTGCAATCACGGGTCAGATCTGACCTGGTTCTCTGGAAGCAAGCAGAACACTAGGCATATTGCTTAGAAATATTAGTGTGTGTGGAAATTACCTGTGCAAATGTCCAGAGTTGTCAGGGGACAGCCAGAGGGATAGGGATGGAAGACCCAGCCCAGAGCTGAGGGATGTTTGACATCCTCTGGAAAAGGGGAGAACCCTCTGTAGGCTCACCCCAAACCCATCCAGCCTGAAAGCAGGAGACAGGTGAGTGTCTTGGACAACATGGAAAATGAACCAAGCAAACCCTGAGAACATCAGCTCCTGCACCCTGTGGTGACTTAGTCCTCACAATTCAGGGAAAATGGCAGCACCATCCAGGGCCCTTTGAGACTCCTGTATAAAAGGTTCCTGGGAAGTGGGACTCTCTAGGGGGATGCCACCTTCATCACACCCAGGAAAGGTGCTGAGCCCTCTGCAATATCTCAGCTTCTCTGACACCCTTGGTTTGCCTCCCCTGTGTGAGCTCACCATCTGGGGACCATGAGTTGTGTGCATATGTATGCATGCCATGAGCATGTGTGAGCATGCCTGGCTGAGGCACCCAAGCATCTTCTTGCAAATCACCCTAGTTCCTTCTTCAAAGCTGGAGCTGAATGTCCACCGGAGATCTGTCCTAGTGAAGGTGACAGCCTTCGTTCCTCAAGCTTTCCTGTGGCTGCCAAGGGCCCTGGAGACATTCTCTCACCTCATCCCCATAACAGCTTTCAGAAGCCTGGTTTTAAAGCCATTTTACCAAGGTGCCAATCAATCAATCAATCAATCAACAAAAACTGATGAAGGTCCTACGTTCAAGGCACTGTGCTGTGTGTTGAGAGGCTGTGGAGTTGAGCCCAGGACTTCCTGATTCCAAGTGCCCTTCTCTAGGCCCTGTTCTGTGAGGCTTCTCCTAATTCTCTATCAGCACAGTCTAATCTGAGGGGTTGCTGATCTGACGGTAAAAGCCTCAATCTCTTCATCTCCCACCTCACGGCTGGCCATCTTGACATTTTTCTGGCTGCTCCTCCCTGAGCTGGCTCCCGTTCCTGCCATGCCCCCTCCCCCACTGCTCCCCAGCCCCTACTCTTGGTTCTTTGGGGATCCTGAGTATGCTGCACTTTCCCAAAGTCTGATCTCCAGGGGACATTTGTGGCTTCAGCAGCCTCAATAACAAGCCTTTAACAATCAAATTCAGTTTGTTACATGAAGCCATCTGAGCAAACTGGGAGAAGAAATGGCCCCCAAGACCATCAAATCCCTCCCTTCTGGGAGCCAGTAAGAAGTGACATGTGTAGAGGCTTGTTGACAAGGCGCCAGCACAGGGGCTGGCCCGTGGCTGCCAGGGCAGAGCTGCTCGTAGTGACGTCTGGAAGGTCTTGGACTGGAGAAGAGGCACCACTTGCACAAAGGGAGAAGAAGGCCACTATCGTTCCAACTTTGAGGAAAAGGAGGAGATGAGAACCCGCAGAGCCCAGGCCAGACGGCTCGGCTTTGATTGCTCAGCAAACACCAAGGACGGGGAGGGGCCGTTCAGAAAAGGGAAGTGAGATGGCGAGGGCCTGCATGACATCCTGGAGAGTGGGTCATGCCAGCTTGACCTCAGGCCCTCTTTGGCTGGGGTCACTAAACTGGTAAGGCAGGAGAATACTCTTGAGAGAGTTGGTCTAGACTCGAGCAGAGCATTTGATGAAACTTCTTCTGCTACCCTGAAGATGGTCAGGAGAAGTGGAGTCTGACCTGGCCGAAGAGCTAAGCTAAGAATAATCATTCATGCTCAATGGAACATTGGCAGGAGGGCTCTAGGGGAATGCCACAGAGGTGTGTGCTTGGCACCATGCTGGCCATGCTGTCCTGATGTGCTTGTGCATAGTTGGGACGAAGGCAACAACAGAACTCTCCTCCAATTGCTTATGGGGTCATAGTCCTAGCGCTAGAGTAGACCTCAGCGGTGGTGGTGGTTTGGGGGAGGCAGGAGGCATCATCTAGTCCAAGCCCTTCATTTTATAAATCAAAAAGACCAGAAAGGTTCAGACACTTGCCTAAAGCAGCACAGGAGGGGTGTGTGGGGGCAGAACAGGGATTTAAACTCAGGCCCTGGGGCTCTAGGCATGGAGCCCTTTCAATGATGGCATCTGACCTCTGCAGAGGATCCCATTGGGAAGCTCCACCAGCACACCAGATGACAAGAGGAATCATCCAAAGAGACCTTGACCCACTGAATCGAATCCGATGGCCTCTAAAAGGAATAAATGTAAAGTCTTAGAACACTGCAATCTCCCTAAACATAGGGAATGTGATATGGCAGCTAGAAAAGCTAATGAGATCTGGGGCTGCCTTGAGTGCCTGGGCTTCCAGGAACCAGGAGGCTGCAGTCTCGGAATCATCTGCCCAGGTCAGACCACATCTGGAGAGCATCCAGAGGCCGAAGGCTCGGGGCCTTCCATCCAGGCCCCCGGGGCATCTAGCAAAGGAACTGGAGATGGCCAGCCTGGAGAAGAGATGGCTCAGAGCAGCACTGAAAGGCTGCTGGGGAGAAGAGGGGCAGTAGCTGCTGGATGGTGGGGGGGAAAAAGGCTGAGTAATCCCAAGGGGCCTGCTCCTTCCCAGCAGAGAATCCCTTACTGCTGGGGGCTGGCAGGGAACCACCTCACCAGAACGGTGACAGCCTCATTCACTGTGTTCTTACCACTCATTCATTCTCCCCACTGGGGAGAAAGCATCTTCACCCAGACCCCCGTACCTCCCTTTAGGCGTGGATAGTGCAGATCTGCTCCAACCCCAGCCCCTGCACTGGATGACAAATGTGCTGCTGCTAACTCCTCCATCCAGTCACCTAAAGTGCTGCTGAAGGGGAGAACTTCTTTAAAAAAAAAAGGGGGGGAGGAGAGAGACAATCAGTTGGTCAATAAACATTTATTAAGGCCCACTATGTGCCGGACACTTCACTAAGCACCGGGGTACAAAGAAAGGCAAAAGACAAGACCCTGCCCTTGTGGATCTCACAGTCTCCTGGACACCATACACAAAAGGAAGCTGAGAAGGGGGAGGGAAGAGAGGGAAGGTCCTGCCGTGGGGTCAGGAAAGTCTGGAGGGAGAGATGAAGGCTGGCCAGGGCACCCTCCTTGAGTGAAGATTCTGGGGGAGGGCTCCCCTCCAAGCAGAGGGACTTCCAAGGGGTGTGACCTCTCAGGGCTGTGAGGAGCCTTGGAGAGGCCCCAGATTTAGGGGACCCCTGGACCCCACCTTCCTCAAGGGAGAGGAGTCCTTTCCTCTTCTGTTTGTTTAATCAGTGAGCCTCCTCAGAGATCATAGATGAGGAAGAGCGTCTCAGCTACGTCTCAGTGTAAGATGACACACCTATGGAAAAGGAGTTATTACCAAAGCACAGACAGCAGAAACTGTTGGAGGAGAATCAGCCCCAGAATGACAAGTGTCAGTAAAGCACTTATCACCGGACATGGAAGAGAAAAGCAAAGCTTATCCAACAGCCTTCTGTTTTTCCCAGTGTTTCTGTGCCGGGCTCAATCATTGACAACAGCTCCTCTCCTGTTGAACCACGGAGGGTCTCTGCCAGCCCCAAATCTCTGTTTGCCTGAACCTGACCTGGGGATCAGAGAGGCTGAGATCTGGGCCAAGAAAGCAAATGTCAACCAGCCAGTGTCACAAAGGCCTGGAGCACAGAACAAAGCCGTGACAATGGCCCTGTTCTCTGCCCCTATCCGAGGGACCTGGAGCCCAGCCCTGTTCTTTGGACACCTTCTGGACTTGTGCCCCTGCAGCCGGGAAGGCCAGTCTCCCTGTCAGAGTCCTACTGCTGTCTCAGTCTCTCCACAGAGCTATGTTCTTTCCTATCACTTAAGGATTGCTATCTCCCCAGATCACTGATAAACACTTTACAGCCATTAGCTTTTTCCAAGGGATATTTATGGAAAGAACCTGAAAGAATCAGAGCAGTATCACCCCCTCACTAGGGGGTCCTCTCTACCTTCTCCTTGGCTCTGGGAAGGACATTTCTGCATGTGGCAGAGCCAGTGGACAAGGGACTCTTGGGCCCCAACGATGTGTCTGATTGGTGGCTGGGCTGGGCAGCCCAATCTTTCCTCAGGGTTGGCTCCTTCCTGGGCTTGGCCTCCTACGGCTCATCCAACCTTTCTCCAATCCTCCCCGCCCCCCTTCCCTTTCATTTAAAATCAGAAAAGACTGAACAAAAAAATCAGGAAGGAAGAGACAAGGCAGGTGTCCACAAAAGTGAGAAGCTTCTCTTCTCACCTGCAGGCTGACAGCGTCTCTTTCCCTGGCCGTGCTGGGGAAGAAAGAGCTCACCAGATCCAGCTTCTCCACTGGGGCCTCTGTTGGCACTCTCCTTCCTGGTACAACAGCCAGCCAAAATAATGACCACTAGCTCACATTCATGAAGCATCTACTGTGTGCCAGGCACTGGGCTCAGCACTGGGTACACAGAGAAGGGCAAGCATAGTCCCTGCCCTCCAGGAGCTCACCAGCTAACATGGAAACAGGTACATCCAGGAGAGGTTAGAAAGCAGGCTTTGGAGAAGGGTGTGGGGCAGAGGGAAGTATGGGAGCTGAGTCATGAGGAAGCCAGGTGCTCTAGGAGGTCAGTCAGTGAATAAACATTTATAAAGCACCTACTGTATACCAGGTGCTGGGAATACCAATAGGACCAAAAAAGACAGTCCCTGCCCTGGAGGATCTTATAGTCCAATGGGGGACACCACTTGCAGAAAATACATGTGGAGCAGGACAGTTAAGGAGCACCTGCCAGAGGGAAGGAAGGTGCTGGAGTTCAGGTAGGTTGGAGCCAATGTTTGTAAAGCGCTGTGTAAATGCTAGTCCTTCTTTTGCCTAGAGAAGAGAGGCCCAGGGAAAGTACTGAAAAAGCTGGTCTGTGGAAAGGACTTCAGCAGGCCTTGGGATCACTGATTTAAAGCTGGCAGGGTCCAGCTTTTACAGATGGGCAAACTGTGGTTGGACTGCCTCTGTCACACCAGAGTAAATGAGAAAGCTGGGCTCCGCTCCCGCACCGTGCTCCAAGGACTCTGCACTGTACATGGCTGCATATTTTGGGTCTACTCTTCCTCGTGGCAGAGTCCAGAGCTAGGAAGGTTGAGAGGCAGACACCCTTCACAACAAGGCCATCCGCTGGGAGAACCGGGGAGTTGGTCTCTGAAAGGAGGCCTCCTGTGATTGGCAGCTTTCCAGCTGAGGCTGGGTGCCACTTGTTGGACTCTCTGTTAATGGCTGGATTGGAGTGGACAGACTCCTCCCTCTACTCTTATTCCGACTCAATTTTCCTGCTGAAGACCTAGAAAGGTCAATCTGTGGCCTGTATTGTGTTTTAGTTTCTGAATATTCAAACCGCTTGCAAGTAGAGGATGCCTCTGGCTGACACACTCCTCCCATGCCTGGACTCTCAGCACAGAGCGGGGCAGAGACACGCTGACAACGAGGATCTGAGATGGCCGATGGCCCCAAAGCTGAGAAGCCAAGTCCCTGCATCTCCCCTTTCTCCATCACTGATGATGCCGTGAAGCTCCCTGCTCCTGGGCTGGGTGACGTCTAGTCCAGCCACTTCACTTGACCGGGGGATGCGGAGGCCCCCTGCCCATGGTCACCAGCAAGGGAGGCTCAGGCACCCAACCTGAACCCATTCTGCCTCTCGAATGTGAGGCAAGCTGGTACGCAAACTGCAAGCCTTGTTAGTGAGCAAAGGTGTGTTACTTTTGGAGGGGCTCTGTCCTTGGCTGGGCCCGGCCATCTCAAAAATTTTACCAATTGTGTGGCAGACACGTGGATGCCATGTCTGAGAACCTGAAAGGTTCTCCTGGAGGAGGAATTCACCCGATCATGCTTCACCCCAGCCTCCGGAGGCCCATCAGCAGGCAGAGGCTTCCAAAAACAAGCTAAGCTGCCCTAGTTGCTGGCTGCTCTCGGTCCGTTGATGAGGTGGCAGGAAGTACTCCTTCAGGGCTTGGAGGACAGGCTTAGATGAGTCCCAAGGTCCCATCAAACCCTGATTTAATGATTGAGTGAAAACAGGAAAGCCAGACACAAAAAGGCACATTAGCTGGTGAGCTCCCTGAGAGCAGCAGGGCCTAACAAACAGCGGGTGCTTAATTGGTGCTAGCGAAAGACTAAAAGCCATAGATGGGGTTTCATTTCAGAGTGCAGAGGTGCTCACTAGCAGCAGCAGAGGCCTTTCCTTAAGGAAAAGGAGGAAGGGAACCTGAAGCTCAGGAGCTGAGAGGCGGAGCAGGCCTCTCCACTGGCACACTGGCCGCAGAGTCTTCACTATTTTCAGCGATCCCCTCCCTCTTCCCCGTCAGCCTCGTTCTAACCCCACATTTTGTATCCACAGCCCCAAGTGTTGCCCCTTGACCGTCAGATAATGAAGGAGATCCCTGGAGCTGGGGAGAGAGACCATGGCTGGGGACGCAGAGACCCAGGAGGCCTCTGCGTTGGGCCCATGATGGAACCTATGGGGGGGCTGAAGGTCACCAAGAGGCAGAGGGGAGCAGAGGGAGAAAGGGGCCCAGAAAGGTTCTCAGGCTGTCCACTGTGCTTCCCAGAGAGCTTCAGGGATGACAGTCCACATGGGATTCTCAAGGCCGGCCTTGATGCAGCACTATCTCCACCCCCACTACATTCTGGAAAGCTTGCTAGATTTGAAGGGTGGCCAGCACGATCTGCTGGGGGACCCTGGACAAGTCACTGCAAGGCTTGGTGGTCAGTTTCCTCATATGCAGCATGGAGACAAAAGCAGGCGCACGCAGGCAGTTGGTGACATGGGCATCCTGCCAAGTTGTTACTGCCATGGCCAGCGTGTGACTGGGGAATCCATGATGGAGAAACCAGAGCTCTGGTTTGGGGCTGGGAGACTGTCCAGAGGCTCCTTGTTCGGCCGGCCTTGGCATCTTCACTGGCTTCACCTCCCTGGAGGCCCTGGGACTCCTGGGCTCCTGGTTCGGCAGAGGAAGGGCTGATCTCTCCTCATCTGGATACCTATGTGCTTGGCCCCGGGCCTGGTACAGCAGAGACTCCAGACAAGGGGTCACCTGCCTGATGCCCCCTCCTGGGAGGCAGCTGACCACTGCAGGAGTGGCCTCTGGGCACCAGCCTCTTGCTGCCTGATGGCCCTGAGGTGATGGGAGGCCAGAGCACAGCTCCCTCCCCCTGCAGTCCCTGGCAGCAACCACTGACCATCCAAGCTCCCGGTTCCCCAGGTTTTGGAGTCAAAGACCCTGGTTCCTCTTCTTGGCCCCTAAGGTCCAGGCTCTTCTTCGTCTCCCTTCTCCCAGCCTTTGCTCTGGCTGAGACCTGTGCTTGGTCTGCCCTCCCCTCCCCCACCCTGGGCATCTAATCTGCAGGTACCTGGTGGGGAGCTTCAGCCCCGGCCAGGGGCTCCTCGGGGCAGGGCTGGCTTTTGTCTTTCTGCTCTGAGGAGGGGCTTGTCCCACAGGAGGAGGTTAATAAATGTTCCTGGTCTCCTCTGGGAGCCCAGTCTATGCCTGTGGATGAGCTGGGAGCTGATTCTGGCCCAGGCTGCTCTGTGTGACCTTAGTCAAGTCCCTTCCCTCCCTGGGGCCTCCCATTCCCCACCCATGACACCAGGGCATTCTCGGAGGTCATTTGAGGGCTCTCTGCCTCAGTTTCTCCCAATGTATCTGTGCTTTGGCACAGATGGGCTCTAAAGTCCTCTGGGCGCAAGGTCACGTGCAGGGTCTGGCTCAGCCCCCCAGACTTCTAGGATTCTCAGACCGCCTGGGCTGTGTGGCCTCGGGCAAGGCCTGCACCCTCTCTGGGCCTTGGCAGTAACAGCTGACAGAGAAGGCGGGGCTGGGGGGAGGACCGGTCCAGGAGGGGGCGCTACTGTGCCCCAAGGCTGGGCCGCGCTTGCACACTGAGCAGCGCCCACCCGACTTCCCCCTTTTCCCCCCTCCCCGTCGCGAACGCACGAGGGGGGCGCGCGCGCATGGCCGAGCCACGTGACCCACAGGCTCTGCCCCAAGATGGCGGCCGCGGCCGGTTTAACGGTTCCTCCATGCTCAAGCTTGTGGCCCGTGGGGTCTCCTGACCCCGCCCCACAGCCCCCGCGCCGCGTGTGGGGCCAGTCTCGAGGGCAGGCCCGACGTGCCCTCTCTAGCTTTTCCCCTTCTTCCTGCGCGCGCGCGCCTCCTCACCCAAGCTCCGCGGTCGGCGCTAGGAGGCGGAGCCAGCGTGCCGCGCTATCGACGGGCAGCCGCCGTAACCAATCAGCTCCCGGGCGTGCCTCTCAGGGGCGGGGCTCTCCGGCGCTCCGTCTTCGCGTCAGGTCCTTCGGCTTTCGGGAGAGGGGCGGGAGCGACCTGGGTGGTGCCCCGGTTCCTTGAGCCGACCAATGGGAGGGAGGAGAGGTGCCCTTGGAGGGGCGGGGCCGAACCGTAATTGACGAGCGCTTCCTTAGGAGTCAGGGCGGAGGGAGGGGCGGTGAGGGGGAGGTGACGCAAGCCCAGGCTAACCAATAGGTGGTGGGCTGCGGGCGGC
>CM053593.1:387859089-387902076 GCA_028646575.1 Pseudocheirus occidentalis | reverse complement strand
ACTAAGCAGGAGGTAATTTGAGGAGGGGTGAAGAGGGTGGAGGGAAGGGGGGGGAGGGAGGGCTGAAGCTGGACTGGGATTGTCTAGTCAGTAGTAAACAGACCAGGCCAATGGAAGATGATGCGTGCCAGGCCTGGGGGAAGAGCCTGTGCAGAGACAGGAGTGCTTTGCCCTTTGAAATGCCACAAGCATTTCTGGAGCTTTGAAGAGCCTTCCTTGCAGGGAAATGGGCAGCCAAGCAGAGGGAGAGGCCTGGGACAGAGAAGAGAAGGCCAAGGGCAGACAGAGTGCCTGGAGAGTGTGGAGGAAGACCAGCAATGTGCCCTGTAGCCAAGAGAGGGGCGTATGTGTGTGGGGGTGACCAGCAGGGAGGGCCCCCGCTGCACCTGAATGGGGACTATAGGTGGGGACCGAGGAGAACACATGGGAAGCCTTGTTTGGAAGTGAGAGGTTTGAGCAGGTTTGTGGTTAGCTGGGGAGGTACTGGAGACAATGGAAGAGGATTAACGTGGTTGTCCCAGGCAGGTGTGCTTAGGCTAGAGGGAGGAGTGCCACCCCTGCCTCCTCCTCCTCCTCTGAGACCCATGTCAGACACTGAAGAAATCACAGTTGCCTTCTTGAGGCAGCTGCACCTGTTGCAATTGTTGGGGGGGCTTCCCAAACCGCACTTAGGGAGGGAGACCCGGCCCCAGGGCAGGCTCTGGGGAACTAGGGTTTTCCCTCCTGGACTTGCTTCAGGACTGAGGCTTGGCTGCTTTCCCCCCTCCCTGAAGGCCACTTGTGTTTCCAGGGCTCTGTGGGGCTGACTCTTCAGAGGTCTTTCTTCCTTGGGTTGGTGGGCTGTTGGGATGCTGAGGTCATCTAGGCTGAGGGAGAAGCAGGGAGGTTCCAGCTGCTTCCTTCCTGGGGCCTTCCTTTGGGCCTACTGTTCTCCTGGAGGTCGGCCTGGATGGAAACACGGAGAGCAGCCTGTGTCATTCACAGGACAGTTGTTTGAGGAGCTCAGAAGGAGCTCTGGGCTGGGTTCAAGGGCAGGAATCTTGGTTTGGGTTCCTTGGCAGGAGGCGGTGTGTGTGTGTGTGTGTGTGTGTGTGTGTGTGTGTGTGTGTGTGTGTGTATGAGATCTGAGCACATGATCTGTATGTGTGAGGGATCTGTGTGATGTGTGTGTGGGACCCATGCGCACGTATGTGTGTAATCCGTGTGCGCATCTGTGATTGGGAGCTCCCAGTTGGGGAAGGGCAGCTTTCCTCCATCCAAAATGGCCAAGAGTGAAGGTGGGGCTCATCAGCCCTGCTGAGTCTCTTTATACCCAGCCTGGATCCTTTTTTCCTTCTTTCTTTTTTTTATTTGTGGTCTATCTGTGTTCATAACATTTTTATACAATTTGATTTCCCCTTGAGCCCTGTAACTTCCCGTGATGCACTAATATGGTTTCTTGTATAAATATTTTAAAACTCGGCCCTGTTGCTCAATGTTCATCGGCCTTCTTTGGTTTGGAGGTTGTTTAGAAAGTGTGCTGTTTTTATGCAATTCTGATGCCTTTGCTGGGTGGCTGGCTAGGCCTTTGACCATGAAGGGATCACCAGCTCTTGCCAAACACTGAAGGAGTTAGAATTCTGGTTTTTCTTGCGAATGCCTTGGGGGGAGGGGGGCATCCATCTCTCTGGCGCTTCGGAGATTGTAAGGCTTTGCTGCCTTCAGAGCTTGGGTCAGATATAGGACCTGTACCTGGAGAGTCCAGGGGATTTTCCCAGAATCCTGGGCCCTGCCAGCTAAACATTGAAGGAAGCTGTGGCCTAAGAACAGGGGATATGGCCTTGCTCTCCTGCAGGGGTGGAGAGCCTGTGGCCCTGAGGCCACAAATTCCTTAATAAAAGAATTTGTTCTGTGAAGTTTGGATTTAGTCAAAGGGCCTGCACTTGAGGACCATGATGGCCACCTGTGGCCTCCTGGCAGCAGGTCACCCACACGTTGGGTACATGTTGTGTGAGGAGCGTCCCTGTTTGAGGGAGGTAAGGATCAGGGAAAAGGAGAGTATCAGGAGCCTGGTTTCTCCTTAATGGTGCTTGATAAAGTAGAGGGCCAAGAGAGATTTGCTGAGACTCTGGCAGAACTGGCAAGCTGGTGGGAAGTGGCGGGTGGGGACAAGTTGAGCATCTGCATCCTCTTCCTCTGGGTCTGTTGTGGCTTTGGGCCCCCTCTGCCTGACTGAGGGGGTTCTGCTGGGATGTGGGCTTTAAAGCATCAGGGATAGCCAGGCCTATGGAAATAGCCCTTCACGGTGCCCTTTGTGAATGGCAGGTACCAGGAAGCGGGCAGCATGAGGGAGTGAGTAGGAGTGTGTCAGAGGAAGGCTTCCAGCATGGGCCCGTCACTAGCTTGCTGGTTCATCCTGGACAAGGCACTGATTGCTTCAGCACATGGGCATTCTGGACGTGGCAGAATGCCTCTTCACTACAGTGACTCCCTGCACCCCAATTTCCTAGCATCTCTTGGACCCAGCTGTGGGCATTGTCTGTGGTTGCCCTCCCGCCCCCAGGCCCGGCTGCCCCCCCCACGCCTGGCTGCCCTTCGGCTGCCTGCCCCTCAGATCTGGCATGCAGCCTAGTGCTTTTTCCAACTTTCTCCAAGTCCCAGCTGAAATTCCCCCTTCTAGGAAGCCTTTCCCAACCCCTTTTTATTCAAGACTTCCTTGTAATAAGGATTTCCCCTTTTCCTGTCTGGCAGCACATCTGTGCACTTTTGCTCATTGTCCCCTGCCCCTCCCCCCATGGTGGGGGGTGGGTTGGGACTCTTCCCTTTTTGTCTTTCTTTGTGTCTCAATCACTAGAACTACACCTGGTACTCAGTAGGTACTTAATAAGTGTTTATTGACCATTGACTGATCTGTGTGGGGGGGAGGGGGGAAATTAGACTAGATTCATCTGTTTGTCAAATTCAAATCAAACAGATCCCTGGGGTCTGCACTAGAAAACCACAGACTCATTTGATCTGCATTGTCTTGGATTTCTGTTTATTTTGCTTGACGTTTTTAGTTTGCATTTGGTTCCTGTGTTTGACCCTTGTGCATTAGATGACCTCAAAGGCCCCAAGGTCCACTCATTTAGTGGGAGTTTGTTAAGCTCCTGGGGGTGAGAACTGGGGGGTGGGTGGCCTTTCCTCATCTTTGAAACCAGAGGTTTACACTTCAGGACCACAGGGAGCCCTGGGAAAGGGTGTGCTCTCTGCACTGGGCAGCCAGACCCTGCCCTGCTTCAGGACTCAGCTTCCCTGTCCCTTACAATGCTTAACTTCTATGCCAGTGTTGGGATTTGTGTGCGTGGTATGTGTGAGTGTGTGTGTGTGTGTGAGTATGTGCGTGAGTGTGTGGTTGTGTGAATGTGCATATGTGCATGTATGTGTTTGTGTGTGGGCATGTATGTATGTGTGCTGATGTGAATGTGCATAAGTGTGTGAGAGCATGTGCGTGTATGAGTGTGTGTGAGTATATGTGCGTGAGTATGTGTGTGTGTATGTGTGAGTATGTGTGGTTGTGTTAGTGTGCATACGTGCATGTATGTGAGTTTGTGTGTGAGCATGTTATGTGTTAATGTGAGTGTGCATAAGCGTGTGAGAGCATGTGCGTGCATGAGTGTGTGAGTATATGTGCATGAGTACATGTGTGAGTGTGTATGTGTGACTATGTGTGGTTGTGTTGGTATGCATACCTGCATGTATGTGAGTTTGTGTGTGAGCATGTATGTGTTAATGTGAGTGTGTATAAGTGTGTGAGAGCATGTTGTGTGCATGAGTGTGTGTGTGAATATGTGTGTGAGTGTGGGTATATGTATGAGTATGAGTATGTGTGTGAGTGTGTGTGGTTGTGTGAGTGTGCATACGTGCATGCATGTGAGTTTGTGTGGGTATGTATGTATGTGTGTTAATGTGAGTGTGCATAAGTATGTGAGAGCATGTTGTGAGTATGTGTGTGAGTGTGTATGTATGTGTGGGTGAGTATGAGTATGTGTGTGTGTAAGTATGTGTGTGATAGTGAGGAGGCTGCTTTTACAAATGAAGCCTGGGCTAGCCTAGGGTTGGGTGCACATTAGAACCAGGAGCCCCTGAAGTCATGTTTGAGATCAAGACCCTTTTTACCAGGTCATCAGGTCCTGGAGCTTGAGCTCACAGCACTACCAGAATCCATCTAATCTGGTCTTCCTTGTTTTACAGAGCCATGGTCTGAGGCCCTTGGAGGGTGATCTGGCCCATATTGTATAGGTAGTCAAGACCCGAAGTAGAATTTGAACACAGAACCTCTGACTCCATAGCCAGGGCTCTGGAAATTCTCAGTCTTAGGATGGCCTGGTATCCAGGGGAGTGCTTGCTGTGGGGTAGAGTTTAGAGGGAGCATTCCACATCTAGGGAATGTCTGGAAGAGAAGTTGGAAAGCAGCGTGTCATCACTGGCTTCCCAAGGAGATAGCCATGGGGGCCCCCAACCTTGCCAGTTTGAGGCATGAGGGAGATGCTGACAGACAGCTTTGCGGGGTTCTGGGATTCTGGCCTCTCCCCAAGATGTCTTGGGAATTGGTGTGATTTCCTTGGCTCCCATGGCCAGATTCTTTCCTGCTCAGCAGGGACATCTCCAGGAGGTCAGTTCTTGTATGAAGCTGTGCCTCCCTATCGAGGCACGTCCTGTGGAGGCCGGCTTCTGGAGCCTCGGGCCAGGGGCCGGCTGCACCTAGTGGGGCTGGGTGATTTTTTTTGTCTCTCTTGGTCCTCTGAGCCTTTGACTTCACTTCCCAACAAGGGGCTCCTTTCCTGGATGGGGGGCAGGGGCGTGTGTTGAGTGTGCCCCTTTGACCAAGGGGAGGCTCAGACAGTGATCATTGGGAGCCCTCAATGGGAGGGTTCTTCCAGTGCGATGGTGTGCCGACCCTGCATCCCTGACTGTTCTGTGGCACCTGGCATGGAGGGCTTTGGTGGGATAAGATTCTGGAGACCGAATTCTTGGAGCCTCCTGAGCGTAGGGCTCTTCTCTCTTTGAGAGGGAGGAGGCTGGGTTTTTGATGTCTGCTGTGCAAAGTGGGGTGTTCAGGGATGGCCCAGGGCCACTGAGCTCTTGGACCTGGGGTCTGTTAGGTGTGAGCAGAAAGGGGCACAGCAACCTGTCCAAGGTCGCTGGGTTGCTGGGCCGTGATAAGCAGATGCCACCAGATGAAGGGAACCAGGGAAGTCTGTCCACAGCCTCTCCTCCTGAGGAGGATGGGGAGGCAGGTGATGAGTGGAAGGCGCTGCTGCCCTCAACTCCTTTGCCTCTGAACTCTTGGGTGACCTAGGGTGGCTCCTCCCCCCACCCTCTCCTCCCCCCACGAGGGGTCAGTTGTCAGGAGCAATGGCCATAGTGGTCTAATTGCTGAGCCCACACAAAGAAATGGAAAGGGCGGTGAGTACAGGGTGGACATGGAGGCAGAAGACCTGCTGTCTGACTCTGTTCTCTGGACGTCAGTTTCTTTAATCTGTGAAATGGAACCACATGATCTCCAAGGTCTCTTCTAGCCCTCCTCCAGTTTTTCCAAGTCTCCTCCACATTGCTTTATATCTTTCAGCCTTTCGCTGACTCTCTCCTGTGCTCTGTGTACTTTGCAGGCTGGGGCTGGTGGTGAGAGAGTTCTCTAAGAAAAATTGTGGGATCCTTGCCTTCCTGAGCTCACAGGCTGATGCTTGGGTGAGGCAGGCACCGCACAAAGGAAGTCACTATAGAAAAATAAGAATGGGGCTGGAGCCCCAGAAAGGAACGGAGAATCCATTCTGACCTGGAGTGAGCTGGGGAGGCTTCCTGGAGGAGGAGGTGGAGGAGGAGGAGGAGGAGGAGGAGGAGGAGGGGGAGGGGAATGTTGCCACTGGGTGTGGTGGGGGAAGGCCCAGGCTCCAGCTGCCAGCTCCCTTGGGCTCGCTGAAGGAAGAGGGCTGTTCCCTCCCACCTTGGTGGGGCTTTGGGATGATGGCAGCAGTGATGATGAAATCCCTCAGCCTCTCTATGGAATTCTACTTGTGCAGAGACAGTTTCTGAGCCCCTGCAGAAGTGAACTGGTATCTCCCAGCCTTGTGGCCTTGAATATGGCCCCTTCAGAGAGGGGGCTGGTGGGCTGGGCTCAGGTAGGCTGAGCAGCCTGCCAGGAGTCCCTGGTTCCAGGGCCTGGTGTCACTGGAGGCCTTACTTCTATCTTTTAGAAGGTAAATAGTTTTCTTAGGAGAGCCAGGCAGCTCCCCTGGCATGCACTGAGATTCCCCTTTACACGTTTATCTTATGTTTAAGTTCTTGGGCCCTGGTGAGAGTTTGAAGGCCTTCTAGGAGTCAGAGAGGGAGGACAACTGATGAGACAGTCCGAAGTGAAGGTGTGCTTGGGGCCCCCCACATTCTTGGGGGACTGCTTGCCATCACCCTTCCTGGTCTGGTGGTGGCTTTCCTACCAGGAGAGATCTCAAGGGCAAAGGTAAAGCATCTCACAGCTCCCAGTTTAGTCTGGCTTGTAGCTCAGTGAGAATCCCCACCCAAGCTTTGCTGAAAGGTCTTCAGGTCAGGGGATCCCATTCCTAATTTAGCCCATGCCTAAATGTGCCTTTCTGCCACATAGTGCTCCTGCTTTAGAGTGAAAGGGAACTTTGTGAGTCAGTCATCAGGTATTCTTGAGTGTCTGCTGTGTGTTAGGTTCTAGGCTAGAAGCCCGGAGGAAGAACCAGTCTCTACATGCAAAGAGCTTCCATTTCCTGGCACCTTCAGTTCAGCATGCTTTGTGTCCTCAGAAAGTTTACATAGGATAGAAGGCTGTGGCTTCTACACAGATAACTGTAATATGAAATAATAGGGCTTGCTTGCTCAGGGACATAATCAGCGAGCCAGTCTCTGATTTGGGAGATTTGGGTCCAGCCTTGTGGTTTCCTTGAAGAGGTGGTACCTCAGCTGGGCTCTGGAAGACACTGGCTAACTTGAATTGTCAGGAAGCATTTACAAGTATAAATGTCACAGTGCCAGTCACTGTGTGGCTGATTGCAGTTGGCCTTTGTGGTGGGCATTATCAGCCCAGACCTGGAAAGGCATGGGGATGATAGTAGAGGGCCATGATTAGCCCAGTGAGGGTGGCAAGCCTGGGGAAGGGAGTCAGGTGAGGAAAGGCTGGAGACATGGTGGGTGTTCCTTGGCTCCTGTGGGTTTGCTTTTCTCCTTGCCAACAGTTCTCACATCCACTTATCCAGCCCCAACCTCTCTCCTGACCTCTGGACTCTCGTTGCAAACTGAACTCATTATTGGTACTCCCAGGCCCTCTCCTCTTAACTTCCTTTAAGAAAGGAACTTCCTTCTTTACTGTCAGAGGTGGCCCTGTCATGGTAGTCACTCCCACCAGAAAACCAGATATTAGCCTTGATGGCTCCTGCTCACCCTCCATATCCCTGTGGTGGCCAAGGCCTCTAGATTTCATCTGCCTTATCTCTGGTCGATTTCCCCTCTGCAGCATCTCTTGTCAATTTCATCTCTAAAGCATCTCTTGTCTATTTCACCTGCAGGGTTTCTTGTTGATTTTACCTGTGCAGCATCTGAAGACAGCCTCCATCACCTTCCTCCTGGACTGCTGGGGTGGCCTTCTGCCTTGTTTCTCCCCTCTGCAATCCATCTTCCAGTTGACCACCAAAATGATTTTCCTAAAGCCCAGGTCTGACCATAACACCCTCTTACTCAATAAACTACAGTGGCTCCCTATTGCCCCCAAGATCAAATACAAAATCCTCTCTTTCAGCAGAGTGTAAAGCTGTTCGCAGCATGCCTCACACCCCTCACTCTTCAGTCTTCTTATCCCTTCCATCTTCTTGTCATGTTCTTTTCAGGTCTTCTGGCTGGTCCTTGCATGAGACACTGCTGACATCAGGCATTTCACCTGGCTGCCCCTTATGCCCGGGATGCTCCTGTGTCTTCTCATCTCTGCCTCAAGTTTTAGCCAAAATCCCACCTTCTATGAGAAGGCTTTCCAAGTTCCTGTTAATGTCAGTACCTTCCCTGTGAGACTGCCGCCCATTTAATCCTGTCTGTATTTTGTTTTCTTATAGCTGTCCGCATGTCGCACCACACCTCCCCCTCCACACATGTGCACACGCGCACATACACACACACATACACGTGGAGTAAGAATTATCTTTTCCTCTCTTTGTATCATGAATTCTTAGCACATTGCTGGGCACACAGGAGGCATGTAATACATTCTTTTTACTTGACTCTACTCCTTGGGCAGGGCTTTAAATGTTAGGCTAAAAACTTTTGAGCACTCTGAGAGGAGGGGAGGGAACCAAAGGGAAGAAAACCTGCTGAGCAGTAGGGAGGGCCCAGCTGAAGCTTAGGAAGCTTGAATTCCTAGCTGGGGAAAGTGATTTTTTTGTTCCATTTTCCTATGTGATCAGAGCTGCTGAGAGAAGCCCATTAGTCAGGGTTAGCCAAGGTGGAAGTTTGAGCACATTAGGGGTGTGGTGGCAGGAGAAGAGGGAAGGCCAGCCTGGGTCTGCAGGCCTGACAGAGATGGCTAGAAGGAGAGAAGCTAGTGTCAGGAGAGGAGAGTTCCCAAGCTGCTTTTCTCCATGAGGGAGGGAAGCGAAGACAGCCGTGGACTCTGAGCAGAGCGGGGTGAGTGGGGGGCGGGGCAGGAGTGGGAGGTGGCAGCCATAGGAGTCAAAGTGAAGGAAGAGTTGTTGGAGAAGGGAGAAGGCCCAGCCCCAGTGAAGATCTTCTGGGGGCTGGTCGGGGTGGATGCCCCAGGCTCCTGGACTCACTAACCTGTAGACGAGAGCAGCTTCAGCAGTCACCCCCACCAGTCTCTCATTTGGTCATCCATCTCTTTGCCTGCTTGTGTTGAAATTTCCTTTTTTATTTTGAACGTAAACCTGAACAACGTGAATGTTTCCATGTCCTGAGAACAGAGACGAGATTGTGTATGAAACGGGGATATGTCCAGTTTGCTCTTTTCCATTCTGTGCTTACCTGAGCCCAGCCTTGCTCGCCTCTGTCCTTGTGACAGGTTTCTTGTGTGTTTCTGTGTCTTTCCCACCCCCTCCCCAATTCTGGGCTGTTTCTACTGGCTTCCCTCCAACCAGGATGGGGAGCAGATGCAGAAGCCGAAGAGGATGACTCTGAGGATGTTTCAGGTGCAGAATGGAGTCAGTAAAGGGGCCTCTGGAACCATTCCAGATGGAGTGTGTGGAATGTTCACTCACAGAGGAAGAATTGAGCGCCAGTGATCATTTCTTGGGCACCTACTCCATCCTAGGCATGGCTGTGAGTGATGAAGAGAAAAAGAGGAAACTGTTCTTGGCCTCTTTGTGCTTACAGCCCGTCCCAGGAAACAGTTTGTACCATATGGACAAGGTTAGGGATTGGACTTAACTGAGGACAGAACCACCAGAGGAGCAAACTTTCTCTGCCAGCATAGGCTGGAATTGCCTAGAGCAATGCTTCTTGGATTTTTCAGCCTCAGGACCCCTTTGCATTCTTCAAAATTATTAAGCAGCACCCCCCGCCCTGCCCCTCCAAGCTTTTATTTATGTGGGACATGTCTATCTCTCGTATCTACATATGTTTTGTTCACTGTATCAAGAATGAGAACATCTCAATATTATTATGAAGGTGGTTGGGACCTCGTGGACCCTCAGAGCTCCCAGACCACACTTTGACAAGCCCCTGGCCCAATCTAGCACTGCAGGTAAAATGATAGGCCAGGATGGGCCGCAGGCAGAGTTTGATCCTAGGTTCTCCCAACCTGAAGACCAGGGGTCTTATTTACTGCACCATTACAGACACCATTGTTGTCTGTCTGTGTGTGCGTGTGTGTGCATGTGTGTATGTGTGTGCATATGTCTGACCTTACACAGAAGCATTCCCATGTGATAATAGGCTAGTACCTCCATCACTCTGAGATTCTTGACTTTGCCTGGACTTTGGAGACTTCCTTCTGTATTAACAGTTTCTTGATGCACCTTCCTTAGGGTGTGTAGGTGGGGGAAACTTTCTTTTCCCTGGTGTGGCTGTCAGAGTAGTGCTGCCCTCCTGTAAATGGGAAGAGCACCCATTCTGTAGTCTGAGCCCCCTCTGATGCCCCTCTCTGGGTGACCTCAGCAGATGACCCCCAAAGTCTCTGACCCAGCGGCACCTCCTAGAGAACTGATTACAGTCACCTTCACTGGGAGCCCGACCTTCTGGGCCATGGATGGCAGCTGTGGCATCCCTCATTGGCCCATTTGAGAACCAAGAGTCCCCTCTAGACAAGGAGGAAGAGAGATGGGGGTGCTCCCTAATATCAAAGATGCCCCCTTGAGAGACGGGGAAACTTAGCTTTCCAAATAGGTGCTTATCCTAATTGGGAACAGAACTGATGATGCATTTCTGCCTCTGTGTGTATGTTTGTAAATGTCCCTCTTGATAATAAAAAAGACTGGGTCAGGGCATCAAAGCCCGAAAGCAGATGAAGGCATCCGTGAATTCTCCCATTAGCTTCTAATATGGCGTTCCCATTTTCACACTGGCACTTTAATAATGAGGGTGCCTAATTTTAATCTGTTACGTGGGTGCAGGCTGCTGTTGGTGTACTCTCGTACTGGGGCTGGCTCCTGGAAGGAGGATGCCACCCAGGATTGTGGGTGACCTTGCAGGCCTCCAAGGAGGCAGAGGATAAGATTGGGGTGTGATGTGGCTGGAGAAGCGTCTGGCCAGGGAGCGTGTGTTTTATGTGGCTTGGTGAATGGCGATGGAGAGCTGAGAATCTTGGCCTTTGGCCAGGAGATTTATCCCTGACTTGGACCGCGATGGTTCTTGACTCTGGCAGCCACGTCCTTGAAGCCCCAGCCTGATCTGGGTGTCGAGAGAGCATGTTCTGGAGTGAGTGTTGTGGGGCACATGGCAGTTTCTGGGCCTCGCCCTTCCCTCTCTCCTTCTCTTCCTCTGTCTCTTCATGTGCTGGAAGATTGGTTTCTGATTCCCACAACTCTCATTTCCCCGGGCGCGGGCACTGGGGGAGCCTGCTTTGCATGCAGATGCTGGTGGAGAGAACAAAGGCCCACGTCGGTGTTGTTATTATCCATTGAGAAAGGACAGTGCCCAAACGTACGTTTCATTTTTCAAGCGTGCATTGAGGAAGCCCTGAGTCATTTGGGCAAGGCAAGGTGGTGGCTTCAGTGCCAGGGCTGGGGAGGGGCGGCCAGGGCCTCCTCTCCCTCCTCAGACTGCGTTCCTCCCGTATTCCTGGGGAGCAAAATGAGGTAAACACGCACTTTGAACACCCGGGTTTGGTTTTGTTTGTCTCCTTCTCTGTTTTTATCCTCACCACATGGAAACGCAGAGATTTTCATCAGGGCCTGTAGTTTTCCAGGTATCCTGTGAGGTGCCAAGTGTCACATGTGGGCCCTGGCAGAAGCGAGAGTCACAGCTTCTTGTTTTCTGAAATGAGTTTTGAAGGCCAAATAGAATATATAGAGAATGAGAGAGAGCAGACTTCTGGGAAATGGCCTGAGACGTGCATGTGTGTGTATGTGTGTGTGTGTGTGTGTGTGTGTGTGTGTGTACATGTACAAGTGTGCGTGTATGTGTGTATGTGTGTACAGGAGGGCATACACATGTGTACAAATGTGCATGCACTGTGTGTACAAGCCTGCATGCATGTGTGTATGTGTGCATAGAAGCGTGCATGCGTGTGTACGTGCGCACATGTGAACAGGTCACCGAAGCAGAAGGAGATAGTCCTGCTGTCAGAGAGCATAGTCTCCCAACTGATTGTTTATTGAACCCAAGTGTTACATGCGCAGGGTTCTCCAGGGAGAACGGAATCTTTCTCAGCAGGCAAAGAGTAAAACACAAGGAATCCATTCCTCGGTGTGTTATCTGGGGGAACGAGGGGAATGGATGGGTTCTGGTTACTGGAAATCACAGTTGGGGGATGTCTCCCAGTCTGCTTTGCTGCTGGGCCTCCCCTACCCTGGACCCTCGTTGTGGTAGAGGGGGCGCTCCTCAAGGGAAGAGGCTGCTAGGCTCCTCTGCCAAGTCATGGGCGCTAGGAAGTGCCCTTGCCACTCCTCCCTCCCTCTTTCCATTTTTCCCTTCCCCTCTCTCTCTCCCTCCCTCCCTTTGGCCCTCCTTCTTCTCTTGCCTCCTTGCTCTTCTTCCCTTCACCCCCATTCCCTTTCCTCCCATCTGCCCTCCCCTTTCCCTGTTCCTACAATTCTGGTTCTGTTCCACATTTCCACCTCTTTGATGTTATTTTCTGGCAGGCAGCTGGTATCTTCTAGGGCCCCAAATTTGGTAGAGGCCGAATGGAACTCAACTCCTCATGGGCTCTAGAACTGAAGGGATCCTCCAAAATCACATGGGCTCCTTCTCTGTTCTCTTTTCTCTGCCTTCCCATTCTCTCAAGCCTGTCCTCTTTTCTGTTGTAAGATTCTGGAATCATGGATGAGCTGAACAAGACTGGAGAGGTCCAAGATCATCGGCCACATTTTATAGTTGAGGAAACAGGCCCAGAGAAGGTGAAGCACTTTCCCCAAAGCTACGCCGGCAGTGAGCAGCCAGCCTGGATTTGAACCTCTGTCTTTGGACTCCAGATCTGCCGCCTGGCATTTCCTGCATCATTCTGGTTAGACAGATTCACCAGGGTCCTTTGATTCTGCTTCTGAAGTGTCTCTGACTCTGTCATCTCTTCTCCAACCTTCCTGGATTACTGTAACTTCCCTCTGCACCAGCCTCCACCCCTTGCCCAGCTGCCAGTCTCCCTGACGTGCAGGGAGCCATTCTTTCACTCAAAGATCTCTTGTAGTTCCTCATCCTGACTTTTCAGAGTTTGCTCCATCCACCTCTAGCCTTCTGTCCTGGCCCCCTGTGCCCCTCTGGGACCCAGCCTCACCTCTGCCATCTCCTGTGCCCACACATCACCTGCTGAAACATTAGCACTGCTGCTTCCACAGAGTTTTCTTGAAGGTCCTGGGTATAATTCCTGTGCAGGCAAAGTAACTGCTCAGACATCTGATCTCCTGGCCAGGCTCCCTTGAAATCAACTCTCAGGATCAGGAAGGATTGTGTATCGATCAGTGGAGAAGCAGTGGGAAAGGCTTTGTTGTCCAGGTGGCTCCTGGGAGATCTGAGGCCTCAGCATTTAGAGCCTGTGGAATTCATGTAAAGGAACTTGGATCAAAACACCTTCCTCTCTCTTCCTTCCTTCCTTCCTTCCTTCCTTCCTTCCTTCCTTTCTTCCTTCCTTCCTTCATTCCCCTTCCTCCTTCCTTCCTTCCCCTCCCCCTTTCCTCCCCCCCTCTCTTTCTCTCTCTCTCTCTCTTTCTCTTTCTCTTTCTCTCTCTCTGTTCCACAAAAGCACCCCAAGCAATTGAAGCACTCTTTGTTCTGGGTTATTCTAAGCACAAGTCGTCCCTTGGCCAGGTTGTGACCATGGAGCTGGTCCTAGGGGACAGTACCTCTGGCACTTTACCTGATGGTTATGAGTAATACAAATGACTCCCTCTCCATAGTTTTTTCTCTAAGCAATGACCTGTCCAAGGTCACCAATCTCTTTGGCCTCTCAACAGCTTCTCAGAAATTGTCTTCCTTATTGGCCAAGTCAACAAGGTCAGGACCAGAGAACCCTCAAGGCCGTTAGGTTCAGGCCTTTTGTTTTACAGTTGAGGAAACTGAGTCTCAGTGACTTGGCCAAGCATTTGAAGTGGGAGCTGGGCCCAGGTCCTCTGAGCATCTAATGAAGTCATCTGTTTAAAGTACTTTATAAACCCTTAAGCACCACACAGTTCATAGCCATTATTATTAATTACTAGTATCATGATTTTTCCAGAGTCTGGGCTCTGGGGGGAATTTTAAGTGGACTCTTTTTCTAATTAAATTAATTTATTTTTAGTTTTCAGCATTCACTTTATAAGATTTTGAGTTCTAAATCCCCTCCAAGATGGCGTGTGATTTGATATAGATTATACACATTTAAATATATACATATTAAACATATTTTCACATAAGTCATGTAGTGAAAGAAGAATCAGAAAAAATCCACAAGAAACAGAAGATGACAGAAAGAAAAAGTCGTGTGCTTCCATCTGCGTTCAGGCTCCAAAGTTCTTTCTCTGAATGTGGATGCCATTTTCTGTCATGAGTCTTTCAGAATTATTTTAGATCCTTGTATTGCTGAGAAGAGCTGAGTCTGTCAAAGTTGCTTCTTGTTACAATGTTACTGTCACTGTGTACAGTGTTTCAGTGTTGCTTGTTACTGTGTACAAGTTCTCCTGGTTCTGCTCACTTCACTCAGCGTCAGTTCATACAAGCCTTTCCAGGTTTTTTCTGAAATCTGCCTGCTCTTCATTTCTTATGGCACAGTAGTATTCCATTACATTCATATACCACAGCTTGTTAAGCCATTCCCCAGTGGATGGGCTTTCTGGATTTTTCAAAGTACAAGGTGTCCAGTTCTTGATCAGTTTCCAGTTCTTGGCCTCCACAAAAAGAACTGTGATAAATATTTTTGTACACGCAAGTCCTTTTCCCTTTTTTATGATCTCTTTGGCTTACAGAACTAGAAGCGGCGTTGCTGGTTGTTCACAGTTTCGTAGCCCTTTGGACATAGCTACAACTTACTCTCCAGAATGATTGGATCAGTTCACAAGTTCACTAACCATGCATTAGTGTTCAGTTTTCCCACATCTTCTCCAACATTTATTATCATTTTCCTGTTTTGTTATGTTAGCCAGTCTCATAGGTATGAGGTGGTATTGAGTAGAGTATCTTTAGGAGAAACATCAGAGTAGAAGTTCTCTGCCCCTTACTATCTGTCTCACCCTCTGAGACTCAGTTTCCTTTTCTGCAAACAAGGGTCCCTATCCTTCCTCTGCTTGCTTGCTGGCAGGGTTGAAAATTGTAGGGTCCCAGAGTGGGAGCCGGCAGGGGCCTCAGAGGCAGTCTGTGTTGATCTGTACCCAGAAAGGGTCCAGTGACTTGCCTGAGGTCACTGAGGGACCTCCCTCAGTGGGAAGTTTGGCTCTCGCCTTGTGGCGCCACATACTTCCCTCTGATGACTGGGTGGTTCTGGGGTTCTAAGCCCACAGACCAGCGCACTTCATAAAAGGTGAAGTCCAGACCTTTTTGTAATGATGTGGGAGTGGTCACAAGTGTGATGGAAGCATCTGTGGAAGCAACTTTCATGGATGCTAGCATTCCCCTTGTAATGCTGTTTGCTCTCTGAATGTCCTCAGCAAAACATCCCCGAATGCTCTGGGTGATCCTGAATCTCTGAATGTGTGGGGCTCAGAGGCATGTTCAGAGAAGAGGAGATTTCTTTTGAAGCCGGGCTTTGAGTTTTGTCTGGTACATACTGATTTGGAGAGCAGGAGTGCACAGAAGGTTCAGGTCTTTGGTGTCTTCCCCAACTGCTGGCACCTCTGATCATTCTGTAAAATGGGTATTTTCCCAAGGAAACCAGTTTGGTTTATGGAACTGTGAGGAGGTAGTACTTGGGCTTTGAGGTGCTTGGCCATGGGCCATGTTTACTGAGGAGCAGTTCAGCTTCCATGGAAATACTTGTATCTCTTTCACTAATTTGTAGTATGATTTTGATTTATGTGGAGGAAAACTGGTCCACAACACATGTGTGAAGGGAGGGCAATACCCCCTTTATGCCTGCTATTCACGTCTGTCCTGGAGTGTTCTGCTCACAGCAATCTCCTGTAGATTGGGGCTGCCCTGGAGAGACAGGACCTTCCCAGCACTGGTTCAGAATGTCTCCAAGCCACAAGAAGGGAAAGGACTTGTCTGCCCATGGCCGTGGAAGACTTAACGGGGTCCCTGCTGCAGCAAGGCCTCTGGCCTTCTTTGGCCTGGGCCCTGCTCAGCTCCTAGATGCCCTGGCCACTGTTGTTCCTGTGCCCAGGCACAGGTCAGGCCTCTTGGAGGTGAATCCTGTGATGCAAGTGCCAAATTCAGGACATTTTGACTTGTTCTTATAGGGGGTGTCCCCACCCCTCAGAATGTAAGTAAGCTTCCTGAGGGCAGGGGCTCCAGAGGCTGCTGGTCCTTGTATCCCCAGTGCCCAGCAACGCCCAATTTAGAGGAGTGAAAAGTAAGATACCATTTTTACCTTCCAAGTTCACGGACCCCTGACTCAGAACTACTCCTCCACTTACCTGAGTGATGGCAGGCCTTCATCTCTTCACCTGTAAAAGATTGTGCAGGATTGCCCCTGAGGCGGAGCTGAGAGGTTGTCAGGGCTAAAGAGGCGGTCCTCTGCCTTCCACGTGCCCTGGCTCTGTAAACCCAAACAGGGTTTAGCACTAAGAGACTGAAGCATGCCGGCCTCCCTGAGCCAGCCAACCTTTCTCTCTAACCTGCCTTCCTGAGTGCTCAGACCTCTCTGGCCAGGCCTCCCAGAGTGTGCCAGCCTTTTTGGCTTGTCCTCTCTCTGGCTCTCCCTTGAAATGAATCAATTGAGGGTTCTATAACATGGGGAGGAAGGGAGCAGACGTAGCGTTACAAACATGAGAGATTTCTCACTGGAAGAGGTTGGGCTAGATGAGCTCTGAGGCCTGGGTCCAAGACTGGTCTGTGCCAGTGGTCCCCCCTGCAAAGACAGTGTTCCCATCTCCCAAGTCCCAGGAGATACGTATATAGTAAAAGCCTTTCTTGGGGTGCCCCAGCCCCCACAACTCCTTTCTTATGCTGTATTCAGGAGTGACCTGTGAGAATGGCAGAATCTTTGAAGGTCCCTTGTTCCGTCCTCAAATAACCAGAGAGGAATGTACCTGAAGCCTCTTCTTTATAAATTGCATTACCAGATGTGGAAATGAGATAGCTGAGCTTTTGACTTGGGCTAATGGGCTATGTGTGAAACAAAGCAGAATTGTCCCTTCCACCAGCCCCCAGCCAGACCAGGGATGCTATTGTAGGCAAGGGGTTATTGCCCTCCCAGAAAAGACTGCAACGAGCAGTTGGAGAGAAGCCTATGGAGACAACCGGGGAGGCCAGCAGTGTCGGAGCCAGCATTTCCTGTTGCCGGGCCAGGGGCAGGGTACTTGCTGTTGTGGCCGATATGCACTTTGCTTAGCTTCCCTGGGAGGACGCGGTCTCTTGGACTCTATTCTTTGGTAAAAATATATTTTGAATTAAAATCACCTACCTTTCTCAGTGGATATCTCCTGCTTCCCCTCCCAGAAAACCATTCCTCAGAGTAAAGAAAAAAAGAGTTCAGTAAAAACCAGCACGTTGATTACTCTGCCATGTACGGTGTTCCGTGCCCATAGTCCGTCATCTTGGAAGCAGCAAAGACCGTGGGTGACCGACCAAAGTGCTCTGCACAGGGCATGCGACCCTGAGTATTCTAGCAGCTGTCCCGTGGCTTGTTCTGAGGAGTTGTGTAGTGTGGTGGGCAGGAGCCCTTCCACACAGGTAGCAATGACTCTGAAGTGGGCAGCCTAGCGTCGGGCACCTGGAGATGAGTACATTTCATTTCTCTGGAACCTCCCAGTTCTGGGGGGCTTGTGGGCACTCTTGTGTGGACCTCCTGACATACAGTAGTTGTGAGGGGGCTCTGATGTAAGGGGGCCACGTGTGGCCCTGGAGGGTGGCGATGCTTTGGGATCTGACCCTGTGTCGAGTTAGAATTGGAGGGCAGCTGCTCTCCACAGGATGCCCCTCTCAGGCCTTATTATCAAACTCCCTCATAGACAGAGGTTTCTGAGGAAGCTGAGGTCACTTGTCCAAGGGCCCTGCAGTGCGATTTGAACCCAGAGCCCATCCTGCTAAGAGGTGGCTTTTAGTCTGGGTGCTGCTACCTCCTTCCTTTTTTTTTTTTAAATTTGTTAGTTTGACCTCAGTTTCCCACCTTTGCGTCCCTAAGTTTTCCATGTTCTCCCCCTCCCTCCCCAAGGCAGCCCGCACTCTGACCTGGGCTCTCTACACGCATTCTTGGCAAGCACGTTGTCACCATAGTCCTGTTCAGGCCCTGCAGCACACTCAGATTTCCCTGCTGTGAAATGGGGAAAGACCTGGCAGGATGGTTGTGAAGATCTTGGTAAACTTCTGGGCATCTAGTGACCGCCCATCAGCTTTTGTGGGAGGCTTGTGTGGCCAGCCTCGTGCCAGGGAGAGCCAACAGGCACGTGGTGGTGGCGGTCTGCGTGGGAAGCATTGCCCCTCGGAAGATGGCGGTGTCTTCTCCCAAGATGGTGGCCTCTAGCTGCTCCCCATCAGCAGGCCTGGCACCCAGAGGGTTTTTATTTGCCTGAGTAATGGTGGACTGCCTCCAGTGTCCTTCATCTCAGTGGTGGCCATGTGGGAGCTGACTGGCCTGGACTGTTGGAACGGGCCATGAGCAGAGAGCGACCACGCACACTAACCACATCCAAGGGGCCTGCGCCAGTGAGGCTGACCTCGCTAACCCGGTAACACCTCCAGCCCATTGCACGGTAGTTAATGGCCAACATTCTTATTCTCGAATTTTACAACAATTGATTTTGGGGGGCCAAGGCAAAGGATGTCCTGATGCTGAGAGTGAATGTTGATGTTAATGAGACCTGACTGACCGTCTGCCACTGAAGACTTCCCTTCTTCATGGAAGTAGTGAGGTTGACAAGCTTTCTAACCTTGATAGTCAGAGGTCTCCACAGCTCTGTGTCTCTCCTCAGGAGGAAAGAGGCCATTTGCCATAGGAAAAGCTGTACCCCAAATTATCTCAGTGTCACATCCCAGTCTAAGAGTCCTGTCAGGCCAGACCGCCAGGCCAGGGCCTGGAGATTGGGGAGGAGAGGGGATAGTATCACAGCAGGAGGGCCCAGGCGTGAGCTCCGCTGAAACAGAAACAAAAGAAAAGCCTGACCCTTCCTCCTTTAAAAGAACATTGATGTGGAGGGTGCCTAGAGCAGCAGCGCGTCTTCCCGCGACGCTCCTGTCTTTTTCTTCTTTAATTCCTGGGCTTTGTTGTATTGTCCCTTCAGGTACTTCTGGTCAGTGCGCCTGGGTATCTGTGAAATCTCTCTCTGGCTCTGGGTGGCTCTCCTCGCCTTCACCCATCCATCCTGTTCCTTCTTTGCTTTCCTTGTAAATATTTCCCATTTCTGACTTCCTTTTTACAAAACCATTTTAATATATAATTGCAGAGTGTCATCCTACTCAACGTACAGAAATATGCCCAGCTATTGTCGATCTGTCGAACTTGAGTAGAATGTAACTTGTGCTCGGTGGCCCCATGCACAGAGCTGTGGACCTGAAGTCAGGAAGACTCCTCTTTATGAGTTCATATCTGGTCTCAGATACTTCCTAGCTGTGTGACCCTGGGCAAGTCACGTTACCCT
Organism: Pseudocheirus occidentalis; assembly: GCA_028646575.1. NCBI lineage: Eukaryota > Metazoa > Chordata > Mammalia > Diprotodontia > Pseudocheiridae > Pseudocheirus > Pseudocheirus occidentalis. The sequence continues at coordinate 387,882,736 of CM053593.1, read as the reverse complement.
GTTGGCCTCAATGTAAAATGAGCTGGAGAAGGACGTGGCTGACCAGTCCAGTGTCTCTGCCCAGAAAGCTCCCAGCAGGGTCAGTAACAGGTGGACGTAGCTGAAAGGAGCTGAACGACAACAGTAACATGTTCTGTGAGCCCAGGGATGGCTTCTTTTTGCCCTGATAATCCCGTTTGCCCACCCTGGTGCCTTGCATGGAGTAAACATTTATAAATTATTCATTGAATTGAATTCTGATGCTGATTTAGAAAGTGCTACTGCCTAAGTCTAAATAGATGCATATAAATCATCAATCGTCATCTGCATAATGTATTTAATATGTCACCTCTATGTCCCAGTATAGAGGTGCATGTGGATGTACCCAGGCTAGTTCTGCCAGGCCTGGTCAGCGTGCCGAACCCCCTCAGACAGGGGCCATCGTTTGACCAGACCAGCTCCCGGAGCACCTTTGACAGTGCTGGCCCTCTGCTTCTTTTTCATGGGACCACAGGCTGTGAGAGTGGCGTGGGCTTCCTTTCTGCCTCTTGTAAGCCTTGGTGTGGCCCTCTGCCTGGGCCCCACTGCTTCTCCAGCTGGCTCAGCTCGTTCCTGGCCACAGCAGGAAACTCGGCATGGTGGGACGTGGAGTCAGGGAGCGAATGAACCAATGAATAAATGGACTTAAGCTCTTCTCCTGTGCCAAGCTCTGGGCCTGCAGACAGGAAAAAGTGCTCTAATGGGGGGAAACAGCTCAGGGAAAGAGAGTGTGACTGTGGCTGTGGAGGGCCCCTGGGCACAGCGGCAGGGCAGTTGTAGACGGTAAGGCCGGGCCTCTGTCTCACCAGACAGAAGAGATTTGTGGCTTTCCTCCTCGTCTGGGCCATGGCATTGAACAATGTCTGTTCCCCCCAACTCCGGCCAGAGCCTGCTTCATCTTCTATATAATGGGGGTAATAAGAATCCTTTCTTGCCACACGTGTTGTAAGGAGGGAGCCAGGGAGCCAGACTTTCATGTGTTGCTCTTCTCTGTCAGGGTGAGCTGCCTTCCCAGCTGTCCCAGCTGCCCCTGACCTGTCCTGGCCTCCAGGCCATTTACATTCCTGTCAGAGCAAGCCCAGAATGTGGCATGATTTTGGTAATCCCAGGAGTGATGTAGGATTATAGTTGGGATTTTGTGTAGGAACTTTCAGTGAGAGTGAAGTCTTAGCTCATTGTAGACAGGGCTGCTCTGGCCTCTTGGCCCACCCTCCCATTGCCTGCTTTGCTCCTATGTCACCTGGACTCATTTTCCGTGAACAGCAGGATATTGGCTACAACTGAAAGTTCAGAGAGTTGGAATGGGAAGTGACCTCGAATTATCTCTTCCACCCCCATCATTTTCTGGGTGAGGCAGCAGAGAGCTGACTGCCCCAAGGTCATACACACAGGGATCCAGTGGTGAAGCAGGCCTTCTGACTTCAGAACCCTCTTGATTCCCGTTCCTCTATTCTGGGACTAGAATGTGTGGGAGTCCCTGGACAGACATGCATATCTGCCAGATGAGACCCCTGCCAACGCAGGGGTGAGAACCAGGGCAAGGAAGAAAGGGAGCAGAGGCGGGGCAGAAGGGCCATTGCCTTGGGGAGCAGCCTCGTTGTAGGGTGAGCAGGGCCTACCTCTTGCCTGGCCCTGCCCTCGGACCTTGGATGAGACTTGCCACGGGTCCCTTGGGGGCCCCAACTTCTTGTCCTTGGCTGGTGCATGTGTCTTTGGGGTGTGAGGTATGTGGACAAATATGTCTGGGGTCAGAGGAGCTGGCCTGGAGCCCCCTTTGTGCCGCTTCCTGACTGTGACTGGCCAGGGACTTCATTCTTAGGTGATGGTAACCTGATTCTTGATCCCCTCTTGCCATCAGCTCTTTGGGCCCTGGTATGTGTGAGACCCCCTTCCCCGGGGCTCCTGTAGGAGAGAGGGACAGCAGCGAGGGGCCCTGAGCATGTGGGCCCCTGAACTGGGTGAGGAGAGCCTGGGGAGGCGGTTTCCCAGTTGGGCCTGGTAGGACCTGACTTGGTGTCGGCATCTACTGAAGTTCCCAGCAGCCGTCCAGGCTCAGGAGGGTTTTCAAAGGCTTTTACAGCCCACAGTCATCTCTTCCCCTTCCTCTTCTCCCCGTGGGAGATACTGGCTTCTGCTCTGCCTTTAATGGACGAGGTTAGAGAGGCCTTGCCCAGAGTTTCCCAGCATGCTTGCTCATTCATGTGCTGTTTGTGGGGCTGCTGAGGACGGCTCCTTCTGCATCTCCTCGTAGCCCCTGTGACTTCTGCGTAAAAGTCCAATGGGTCTGGTGTCTTCATCTCATGAATGGGGAAGCTGGGGCCTGCTTTTGGTGGGAGGCGATGTGAGTGTAGCATCAGAGGCAGAGTTTGAATTCGGCATCTGACTCCAGAGCTAGGACCCTTTCCACCGTACCGCACAGGTTCCAAAAGAAAAGGGCATGTGGGAATTGAGAGCCTGGCACCCCATGCTGTCGGAGGCAGGGGGCACGCCGGGGAACCTGGCTCCTTGGCTCATTTACCTGGCACCTGGCATCTCCCCGCTTCTGCTCCCGTCTCCTCAGCTATGGGGTTTGATAGAGGCCATCGATTCCTTACTTGTGGGGGGCACCCAGAGTTACTGTGGGAGGTCCACCAATGCCCACGTGCTCTGTGTCACCTTATTGATCTTTAGCTCTGGCGTGATGATTCAGCCCATCAAATAAGGAAAGATGCCTTCTGGGGACTCGATAAATAGTGTCTCGCACATGGAGGTCTCTGTTCTTCCGGTGTTTGTGGCTGTTGGTTGTGTCCGTGTGTCGGCTGTCTGCTGTGGCCCCACTCAGACCGCTTGCCCTCTGAGCTTTCTGGGCCTCTCTTCCTCATCTGTAAATGAGGGGCTTGAGCAGGGGCTACCTTCCTGTTTCTGTGGATGGCACAAGACTAAACAGTGTGAGGGCTTACGTCTGTGTGTCTTTGTGTAAGCATGTGTGTGCCCATATGTGTATGGATGTGTGTGTGTGTGTGTGTGTGTGTGTGGTATACAGTCTTTGGACATCAAAAAAGGAGGGACTCCTGCCTGAGAAGACTGTGGCCCCTGAGCCAGAAAGGAAAGGTCCTTTCCCGGCTGGCAAGCCAGCCAGCCTCCTGCCCTGTGCTGGGGCCCCAGGCAGGTGCTGAGATGAAGTCCCTTTTTTAGAACTTGCATCACCATCGTGGCTTGGCTTCCTTTTTTGAGGACACTCCCTGGCTACCAGCCCCTCTAGTCTTCTCTAGAACTTGGGGGGCCCAAACATGCCTCAACCCCAACCCCCATGTTCTGTGGAAGAGGACACTGAGGAAGGGAGGGAGGGGACAGGACGCACTAGGCAGGGTCAGCCAGGGCAGAAATGGCAAAGCCGGGGTTGGAGCTCCAGCTGTCAGAGGTCCTGGTTGAGGACACTCCATAAGCCTCTGCCCTGCTTGAGGGTCACGAATTCGCTTTGGTACGTTTGGAATTTGGATCCAAAAGGACCTTTCCTTTCCGCCTGCACTACAGAACATGCTGGAATCTGTGACTTCCTCAGCTTGGAGAACTCCTATGGATATGACTGTGCCCTGTGAACCAAGGAAGGAGGTCAGGTGCTTGTTCTTACATATGGCTAGCAGTTGGAGGGAAGATTTGAGCCTCGGTCTCCCTGCCTCCAGTCTGTTACTGTCTGCTGCCACTGGAGAATGTCATCAGGTTCACAGGAGCTGTCTCAACTTTTCATAGAGACTCTGTCCCCTGGAGCTCCCTTCATTATTCCTCAGGTCTCCCTGGCCAGACCCACTCTGACTCAGAAGGTTGTTAAGCCCAGTGGTAGGAGCATTTTCTAGGACAGGTTTGGGACTGGCTGAAGTCCTGCATGAGGAATGTGTCTGAGGCTTACATCCTTTGGTGGGGAAGGGGATGGAGAATGTAATCGTCTCAGATTTCAGCACACGTGCAGCACCTAAAGGAGCACTCTGACCTCTCACTAAGTCCTCAGCCCCCCCCCTCTCCTTTAGTGAAGTGATCACCAGCATTTGGTACCCCCTGCCCTGCACCAAGCAGCCCACTTTTGCCAGGGGACCAGATGGGTCAGGCCATGCTCATGGGTGCCACGATGGAGCGTCTTATCCAAAGCCAAAGCCCAGGTCTTTGCAGACATCTGAGGGTGGAGCTGGAGAGATGCCTGTGCAGACCGTTCTTTGTGATGGAAGGCGTGTCCTAGTCTCAGGGGAGCCACAGGATGTCCCTTGTGCCCTCCTGCTTGGGCTGTTGTTAGGCCACCCTGTGCCCCCTCCTGCCACCCCCTTGCCCCCTCTCCCCCACGTCCTGCTCAGCCCCTCCTGTCCTGGCCCTGTTGGGGGCTCCCCCAGTGTCCCTTTGCATGCTTCCCTCTCTCTCCAGAGCTGCTCTGTGTCTACTGCCCCTCTCATCCTTTCTTCCTCTGTTCTGGCCTGATGTCCCAAGGGTCCAGCCCTGCCACTGCTTCTGTCTCTGGGAGGCTTCCTCTGCAGCGACCGCCCCGAGCTTCTGGCACAGAGTGTCTGTGGCTTCCTTTTATCAGAAGAGACAGAGAGATCGTGGGAGGGAGGGAGAGACAGAGACAGAGAGATGGATCTGGGAGGAGAGATGGGGGCGGGGAGAGACAGATAGACAGAAAGAGACAGAGACGGGAGTGGGAGAGGGGGAGAGTGAGGGAAAGAGAGAGACAGACAGAAGCAGGAGAGGGAGACAGACATACAGGTGGATAAACAGGAGTGGGGGGAGAGAGAGAAAGTTATACCCAGACATAGAAAGAGAGAGAGAGAGAGAGGGGGAGAGACAGAAGCAGAGTGAATGGGAAGTAGAGAGAGAGAAAGAGAGCCACAGATAGGAGAGAGACAGAGAAGGGAAAGAGACAAAGACACACACACAGAAGGAAAAAGACAGAGGGAAGGATGGGGAGATGGAGAGAGAGTGGGGCAGGCAGGGAGCCAGCCAGCTGGGGGAGCGAGGAGGCCCTGAGTCAGAGGAGAGGCCCCTTGGCTGCTCCCCACTGAGGAGAGGCAGCTGGCCAGCCTTTCTCTAGCACCCTGTGCTCTCTCCATATGTGGGCAAGGTGATTATTATCCTCTAGGTGAGAGGGGGTAATTCACTTCCCCTGAGGTGCCTGAGGCTGGATTTGAATCCAGGACTTACAGACTCCAAGCTCACTGCAGTCTAGTTGCTTCGATTGCCTGAGTCTCCCCCTGTATCCTTCCCCTCCTCCTGCCAAAATGCCATCCATTATAACAAAGAATTTTTTAAAACAGTGCGATGTTCCCTGCTGTTTCCAATCCTGTGAGCCCCCACTGAGGCACTCTTTTCTCAATGATTTGCCTGGAGCACGTGTGCAGGGAGAACGTGAATGGCCTCATCCAGAGGTCTCTTTGTAGGAGGTGTGACTCTGTACAGGGTAGCCTTGACACTGGAACCCCACAGGGGGATTTTCACTCACCCTCAGATCCTTTGACCACGGATTTCAGTACAGGATTTCAAGACCCTCAGGGATCCCCTTGTCTAACTCCTTCATTTTGTAAATGGGGAAATTCAGGCCCAGGGAGGGGAAGGGCCCGTGTCTCCCAGCTCCCACCTCAGCGTTCTTTCCTCCTCATGCCCCTGTACCGTCCAGTAGCGCAGCAGGAAGGAGATGAGCCAGTTACCACCAACCTGGAGAAAGGACTTAGTGGAAATCTTTCGGTTCATCTTTCCCCTGTTACCCTGGGTGTGCTCTTGAGCTCTGGCTCAGGGGGTCCCAGTACCCTTTGTTGCTCTGCTCCCCATGGCCTAGGTAGCCAGGGCCACCCCCAGGGAAGGGAGAGAAGGAATAGGGCCCTCGCAGAGCCTGCAGGCCTTGCCCTGGGTCCTCTGCCCCTCTCATTCTTTCTTACTCTATTCTGTCCTGATGCCCTAAGGCTCCAGCCCTGCCACTGCTTCCTTCCCTGGGAGGCTGCCTCTGCAGTGACCAGCCTGAGCTCCCAGCATAGAGTGTGCATGGCCCACGGGGCCACTTTCCACTCTTTCTGCCTGTGGCTTCTCCATCCATCCTTCATAGTCTGTCACTTGCATCAGGTTGAAGCTCACCCCGAGCAGAGAAGTCCTGGGGCAGGAACAGGGCAAGGACCTAGGGGGTGCCTTGTGGTCACCCATTTATGGAACAGACCCTCTTATGAAGGGTGTTCTATGAAGCCTGGACCAGTCAAAGGGGCACACTCGAGGGCCTTGAGGGCTTGTCAGGAGTGCACCTGGAGAAGGCAGGAGCCAGAGCTCTTCTGTTGGCTCCTCCTGTGTGTTCTGTGTGGTTTCTCCCCATTGGTCAGGCCTGTGCCCCGCTCCAACCCACATTTTGTGGGACAGCCTGTGTTTATGTTGGGTTTTCTCCATCTGACCTGCCGACCCTGTTGAGCAGACCCTCCATGGTCACATGAGCTCCTGACTGTCCAGACCCAGGGATCCTCATGAAAAGTATCTAGAGAAACAAGAGGAGAGGCAGCTACCCTGTAGGATCTCTGCAGGGGCTGCGAGGGAGTTGCCCTGGCCCTGGCCCCTTGGGCCAGAGTTCTTGGCTTTTCAGGAGTCCATAAAAAGCTTGTGAATAGTCTTGTCTGATGTGTCTGGATTTTTAATCATTTGTCTTGTCAGATCCACCCTGTGTGCATGTGTGTGTAGGTGTGTATTGTATGTGTATGCATGAGTGTGCACACACATGTGCCCACCCTGCTTATGAGCAAATGGCTTTGAAGAAACAATCTTCATTCTCGTGTCAGCACAGGCTTGCCTATGACTACTTTTCCAGAGTGGAAGGAAGGCTGGCTTTGAGGCAGGAGCTCCAGGTTCAAACTTTAGCCCTAACATTCTCCTAGGGTCACTCTGGGCCTTTCTCCCAGGCTCAGTTTGGGAGACTCCTTAACTCTGGAGCAGCTGCCTGTGTTCAGGTCGGGCATCCCTGCCCCACCCTTTGCTTCCTGCCCATCTATATAACTGTTTAATAAGAATTGTTGTCTTGTTTTTTTAGATATGGCTTAGATCAGAGGCTCACAGGATCCTGCTTTGGAGCTGGGGGGTTGCTGTCGGGGAGCAGGGGAGCAAAGGCCCTTGTTCTGTAGACAGGCAGCTGCCCGGCTGGCAAGGACTGAGCCAGGTTTGAAAGCTGAGCCCAGGGGAGCCCTTTGCATTACCATGGGGGCACAGCTGTCAGTCTCTAACTTAAACCCAGGGAAATTTGGAATTGTTCACACTTTTTTCCAAACAAAGTTTTCCCTTCAAATGCAGTGGAGAAAGTCTCCTAGACTGCAGAGTGTCTAGGGGCACAAGGAGATACTGTGAAATTGTCTGTTTTATTTGGATGATGGAGATGCCAGTGGGAGAGAGCTGAAGCTGGAGAAGGGCTTGGTTTGCTGTGGAGCGAGGCCCATGGCGGGGCCTGAGGGGCTGAGTCGGAGGGCCTTGCTTTCAAACTCCTCTCCCCAGCCTCGTGTCCTCTGCACAGTGGGAGGGCTGCCTAGGGGGTCTCTGAGCCCCCTCCGGCCCCAGCCTAGGCTCTGTCACCTTTAACATGTCAGGGTTCTAGACGGCTGCCAATCTAGCGCCAACGTGGCAGCTGGACATCCTCGGCTGAGGCTCCGCCAGCGGCATGAGATGGGGATGGGTTCGGACTCTGTGCCGGACACTGAGGTTTGATTGTAGTTGCGGTCGTGCAGATGACCATCGGTGATGATGCTGGTGGCCAGTACTGCATGTGCTTTGCAGATGTGACCTCATTTGGTCCTTGCACACATTCTGGGAATTTGTATTATCCCTGCTTTACAGTTGGAGAAACTGAGGCAGACAGCAGTGCCTAAGGTCGCACGGTCTTCCGGTGCTCTTCCTGCTGTGCTGCCTCTAGTTTCAGAAAAGACATTGACCAGCCAGAGTGATCCGGAGGAGGCACCCAGAGAGTAGAGGGCATCGAGTTTATGCCATGTGGGGATCCCTCTTAGGCCCCAGGGAGAATCAGCCCAGAAATGTCCCCCCCCTCCTCACTGAGCCCCTGTGACTCCCGTGGCCTCCAGGAGCCACAAGAAGTGCTTGGTTTGGCCTCCCTCCTTTCTGCTCTCTTTAGCCCGGCGGTCTCCCCACACGTCTGCTGTCTGACCAGGCGGCTCTCTGTCACTCCGCTCGAGGCGTTCTCTTTGGCCAGCCCCCAGCAGGGGCGGGGACTGTCTTCTCTGGGCCTGCATATCCCCAACTTCTGGCATGTCAGAGGGGCTCAATAAATGTGTGTTTATTGAATGAATGAATTGAAATGGAGTATGGAGATTCGAATTCTTCTGAATCTGAGAAGTTGTGTTTTTTTCCCTTCTGACCCCAGGTCTCGATTCTGAAAGCTCGCTGAGACCCTTGGCTGCTCCTTCGGCTGCTTCTGGCTGCTCAGCCATGCCTGCGTGACTCGGACATGCCCTAGCCCCCTCCCACCTGTCCGCGCGTATGTGATGGTGGGACGTTGGCTCTCTTTGGAGCTGCTGCCACCGTGGGCTCTGTGATCTGTTCTGAATTACCTACTGGATTTGCCCCCACTCGCGATGAGCTCCCAAACCCATCCAGGTAAGCGCCCTCCAAGTGGAGTCCCTGGCAGTGGCCAGGGTGCCCACGTTCCACGCTGCGACTGGCCTTCCCTGTTCTAAATTTCAAGCTTTATTGAAGCAGTGTTTGGCCATGTTTGGGTGTTCGTGCTCATTGCTGTGCATGATGGTGGTTTGGAGAAGAGTGGCAGTGAATCTGCTGCCAGCTCGCCCTGTGTGGCCCAACTCTGGCCTGGGCAAAGGAAGGGGGGAAATGGTGGGCTTGTTCTAGAGGAAATGAGCTCGGTGCTGGCTGCCTTGGACAGGCAATTGCATGGCAGTTTCTTGGCTGTCAATGATCTGCTCTTGATTGGTTCAGGCCCCTTTTGTCAGTGTTAAGTCTTCCTGGAGTTGGCATGTGGTCTGTGTGTTGTAGGACAGTCCTCTTCCCCACCTCCTCAGCCCCATGGGGCTCACATCCTTGCTGGTTTCTCTGGTGAATATTTCAGGAAGACTGCTTGTGACCAGATGCTTGCTGGCCTCCTCTTGTCAGGTGGGAATGGTCAAGGCCATCCTGGAGTTAGTTCTGAGACCCATTTTATTGCCGGTATGATTGCTGTGGAATGCATTGGGGGAGAGAGGAGTCAGTGGGTGTCTTAGGAATCCAGATACTCTTTTGTAAAAGGAGTTGGAGGCCGCCTGAAGGGACTGTTGTCATGCAGATGTCCCCATCCAGATGTTATCCTGTCTAGGCAGTGTGGTGATGGCAGGTCAAAATCCCAGGAGACCTGCATGGAGATCTTTCCTTTTCTACTGGATTTGATTTGGACTATGGGATTCCTCTGCAGATGTTCTCTGCTTCAGCTGTGTGTTGGACTTGGTGAAGTGCCCTCTCTGTCTGCATCCATCCATCCATCCATACATCCATCCACCTCTCTCCAAGGGACCTCCAAGCTGAGTTCTAGAAGGCCAGGATGCCATAGATGCAGAGCCTGATGAGGACTGCCCAGCAAGGAGAGCCGTGGGTGGGAGGCACATTGGTACCCTTTGGAAGTTTGATAAAGCTTTTAAATGGGGAGAGATTACACTACACTAGTTGATGGAAAAGAAACACCAGTTTGGTTTTAACTCAGTCATCTCTAAGAGTGTTTGTGACAGGAGAGAACTAAGGGTTGTTAGCAGAATGGGCCCCATCAGCCCGTGTTCCTGTGGGCTTTGGTGCCCAGCATCTGTCTGTTATGGAGCTTCAAAGGGTGCAGTGAGACCGTGTAGCCCAAGCTTTGCCAAAGCTTTGCCAACCCAGAAGGGCTATAAAGTGGCTGCCCTGTGGGCCAATATCTGAATCATAGACCAGGAGGAACCTGTGCATCCCCAGGGATGTACTCTCACGCTAAGCCCAGTGACACAACTCAATCTTGGTCAGTCCTGTGGCTCCACCAAGATGCTGGATAGACCAGAACCCCGGCTGAAGCCCGATGGCTAGACCTTGCCCCCTGTCCTTCCATTTCTGATAATCCTCTTGAGACTTCCTCTTCAAGTTGCCCAAGAGACTGGGGCCCATGTTTCTTCCTCCTGCTTGAGGAAAGAAGGGAACAGACTGTAGGAGGAATACAGAAATCTGTCCTGGAGGGGTCACGCTGGGGCTCTTTGTGGAAGGTCATTGAATCCTAGCTTTACACATGGAAGGGACCTCAGAGGCTACTAATCCAACTCCCTCATTTCACAGAAGAGGGAACTGAGACCAGGAGGGATGAGGCAGCTGAGTTCTGTCTGCTGCACTCTCTCTGTCATGCCTTCCAGGCTGCCCTGCCCTGGCCCCAGCTCGGCCTCAGCTCAGGCTCAGGTCCTGAAAGGGCTCTCTGCCTCCAGGCCTCCTTCCAGGACCCCTTTTGGACGGTTGTCTTTCCCTTTCCGAGACCTTGTTGGGTGCTGGCTGGAAGGGAGGCCTGCCCTCTGAAAGGCCCAGACTGCTGTCCCTGGGCCAGTCTTTGACCTTGGCCTCAGAAGTAATCTGTGGTTCACTCTCCCATAGGGACATTGAGTAAAATATGTCATGGATGCTTTTTGATTCAAGCTTGTGTCACTGGAGCCAAAGGGAAAGCCTGACCCTTGGGGCTTAGCAGTCACCGCTCTTACGTGGAGTGTGCACGTCTGTGTGTGTGTGTGTCTAGGCTGGGGAGAGATGGATGGACCAGGGGCTGAGCAGCGCAGGCAAGCACATGGCTGCCTGCGAAGGAGGGCTTTCCCCGCAGCTTGCTGCTTTGGACTGTGGGCCTTTTCTTCGGCATTTTCGGCTCCAGCTCTTTGCCCATCCCCAGGAGGTGGCATTTGAGCTGAGGCTTGGAAGAAGCTGGAAGCCAAGAGGCAGAGGTGAGGAGGGAGGGCATTCCAGGCATGAGGGAGAGCCAGAGAAAATGCCTGGTGGGGAGAGATGATGCTTGTTGAGTGACTGGCAGACCCAGCCAGCAGCCTCACTTGGTCTTAAATGGGCAGCTGGGTGGCACAGTGCGTTGGGCCCCTGGCCCTGGAGTCAGGAGGACCTGAGTTCAAATGTGGCCTCAGACACTTGCTGTGTGACTCTGGGCAAGTCACTTCACCTTTGTTTGCCTCGTTTTCATCTCTAAATGGAGACTGTGAGATCAGATGAAATGGAGCCTGGGGTGTAGTAGGCGCCTAATAAATGCTGGTGGCCTGCCCTCTGGGCCTCTGGGGCTGGCCCCAGGCTCCGTGCTTTCAGCAAACACTGACTTGTCCATCAGTAGGCACGCTTCATATCTTGTTCCTGTGACCTGTTAGCAAAGCTTCCGGGACACCTTACTTTTAGAAGGCCCTTCCTTTGCACAGAGTTCTGTGTTCTTGGGGTAACAGGGGTGATCTTCATCTTGTCTTCTCCCTTTCTGGCTTCCTGGACTTTTGTCAAGGCCCTTCCCTGATCTCCTACAGTGCCAGGCCCTTTCCTCTTACTGAGCCCATCCTGTGGCCATCTTGTTTGCCCCCCTATTGGGTGGGGTATCTCCCCTCAGACTGGAAGCTCTTTGGGGGCAGGGGCTGTGGTTTTGCCATCTGTACCTCTAGTGCTTGGCATCTAGGAGGCATTTAGTAAATGCTATTTGACTCTGATAGACTCGAACCCTGTTCGTTTTGGGCCCATTTACCCTCCTCCTCCTTCACTCCCTCCAAAGGGGAAAACCAAACCAGAGGGACCTTAGACACTGGCTCATGTAGTCCCATCTTTCTTTATAAAGGAGGGAAACCAAATCCCTGAAAAAACACATCCCACGGGTGGGTAGGAAGTAGGAGCGCTGGGATTCTGTGCCCTTTTCAGTGCCCTGCGATGTAGGAAGATAGGCACACAAGAACATCCCATGGGTGCATCCTGGGCCCAAGCATTGGGCCAGAGTGGGCCATACAGAGAGAAGAGCAAGGCAGGCCTGTCCTCAAGGAGCTCACCCTCTCGTTGGGGAAGAAAGACACGCGCTAGGTACTAGGACCTCATCGGCAGGGTGGATGGCAAGACCCTATGGAATCTTAGGCTACATTAGGCATCTGCCCACACCAGAGGTCCTGGAAGGTGCTCACCCTCTGCCACTTGGAAGGGGAGGGGGCCTATGGCTTAGAGTGGACCAAGATTTCTGACTTCCCTCCCGTGGGAGCGGGCCCTTCAGGAAAGGAGGACAGCTTTGGGGAAAGTACTCAGCCAAGAGATTGAGTGATGCTTCAGAATGGGAAATTGTTTAGTTTGGAGTGTGGTTGTGTGTGTGTGTCTATGTGTGTGGTATGTATGTGTGTCTGTGTGTAGTGTGTGTATGTGTGTGGTATGTGTTGTTTGTATTTATGTGTGGTGTGTTTGTGTGTGTATTTCTGTAGTGTGTGTCTGTGTGTAGTGTGTGCGGCATGTCTGTGTGTCTGTGTGTAGTGTGTGTATGTGTGTGGTATGTGTTGTGTGTATTTATGTGTGGTGTGTGTGTGTGTGTGTATTTATGTGTGAGATTGGAGGCTCCTGTGGCTCTATCCCTGGGGATGCTTTGGCCAGAAGGGTGGAGCTAGAGGAAGAGAATGAGCAGTATTACCTGCAGTCCTTCTTTCTGTCTGCCAGAGGTGAGTGGCCCTTGGGTCTCTCCAGCTCCTCTGCCTCCTGCCTCTGTTTCCTCAGCTCTTCGGTCATGGAAACATCTTGCCTTTTGAGCCGCACCATCGCCTCTTTTCTGCCGTCATTGTCTTAGGCTCACTTTACAAGATTTTAAAAAATCTTTTACATGAATTTTTCCCCTTTTGAGTCCCAGATACTCTGTTATATTAGAGCCCCCTCTCCCTGCCATCCCCCATCAGTGAAGCCCGGAGGTTCTGTCAGGTGGTGAAGTTGGGGAAACCCTGGCGTTCATGGCCTTTTGGCAGAAGATGCAGATTTCCAGGTTCTAAAATGCTGAATGTCAGATGATGAATGATACAGAGATTTAAGAATGAAGTGTCTGCCCCATATAGAAGATTCTGCAGGAAAGTGATTCTGTATCATTGAGCACTGCCTTGGCGGGCCCAAGAGAAGGGCCCTGAGTGCCACATCCTGGCGCTGGGGGTGCTGAGTTTTGGGCGGGGGAGGAGGGGTTCTTGCCAAGGTCAGGCAGCCACTGTTCTCTGTCTAGAGCCCAGTTTAATGAGGCAGGGAAAGCTTTCCCATTGTGTGTGATATGGACATATTTAATGACAATCTTGTCTGTTTAGCCTTGGTACAAATTGTTCGGAATTGTATTTCATCAGAGCTACCCTCTGTACTTTGCCAAGAAGGTCTGAGTAGAGGCATAGTCTCTCCTTGGCATTTAGTGTGGACGGGCACCATTGGCCATGGACACTCCTTTGTCTCTTGTATGCCAGGGGATGATGGTGTTTTCTCCTTGTCTGTGTTCACACCCACAAAAGGTGGTGAAGCTGAGTTCGGGTATGTCCCTAGCTTGGGGGGTGGGGCAGGAAGGAAAGGTAATGTTATGATGGGTTTGGTGGAGTTTATAGTCAGCAGGCTTCAAATTTCTATGGTATGTACCCATTTAAGTTCCAACAAATATACCAGATGCTAGCAGTATGCAAGACATGGGTGGAGGACTGCAACCTTACAGCTGTTAGGGGCCATCTCAAGGAACCAACCTCTCTTATCAAGCATGAACACGAGCACAACTGAGCACATTCTAATTCTGAGGAAAACTGAGGAAGGAAAGAGTGGGGAGGTGTCGAATCCAAGAAAGATTCTTGGAGGGGCTGGGCTCTAACAGAAATGAGGGGAGGGTGGCATTTCAGGAAGGGGGACAGTTTGAGCGGTAGCACTGAGCCAGGCGGTAGATGCTTATTTTAGGGAGCAGAGAGTTGTCCTGTTTGGTTGGATTGTGGGGTGACAGGAGGGCCCAAGCAGGACTTTAGTTGGGTGGCTTTATTGGCTTGGGTGCTTCTAGCCCAGCTACAAGTTATGGTTCCTCTACAGAGCCCGTCCCAGCCCATGTTGGGAGCTGCTCTATGTTTCCTCCCATGTCTTCTTGAAGTAACTAACCCATGTGCTGGAGGTAGGGCTGTTGTGATGGGCTTGGGGGGGTGGGGGTGAGGAAGACATGCTGGCCTTATAGTCAGTGCTCTGGGACCTGCCCACTTGCTTCTCTGATCACACCTGTCCTTGATGTCTTTGACTTCACATTGCTGTTGATGACAGACTGCCGTCCTGTAATGGCTACCAGTGTCTTTCTGTCACTATTTGTGTTTCTTGTAATTTTGTATCACTTTCAGCCTCACAGCATTGCTGAGAGAATGTTGATACTAGAGGAATCTCCAGCTTTTGTGGCCGACCAGGAGCAGTTATGTGGTATCTTTGAAAGCGTGACTCAGTTTTCTAAATGTTATATGGTCTCATCTCTTCTTCCTAATCATTTCAAAGCCTGATTTATTGTTCATCTGTAGTATCTGCTTGATTTCATGTCAGAATTTGAGCATATTTTTCATCCACTTTGTTTTTGAAGTGTAGGTGGTTAGATCCATCTAATCCCTTTGCCGTGTGGTAGATTTCACTGAGAGGACTTTCTAGCGTTGTGTGGCTCCATGCAGTAGGCACGCTTGTTGCAAGTAGGAGCATTTGAAAAACTTATCCATTGTAGGATTCTAATGCACAAGGTATTTCCCATGACACTGTTGAACCTCCTTAGTGAGCCTGTCTGTGTCATTTTTGCTTCTTGTCAAATGTCCGTGATTCTCAGGTTATTGACCAGTTATTTCAGCAGTGACATGTGCCTTGGAGTTCTGCATGATTTTAATGTGTGCCTGTGAGTCTTTGGAGACAGCTTGCAAGGCTGAGTTGTGTCTTACTGAGTCTTCTGCTTTTTGTGGATCAATAGGTAGAGAACACAGCAGGGTCTTGGGTCTCTTCCTTCAGTTGTGTGATGGTCCAGATGGGATCTCTGGTTGAAAAGAGCCTGGGGAAAGTTGGCTTCTAATGCTTTCACAGATGCCCTATCAACCACAAGAGTGTGTACTCCTGAGAAAATGGACTTTGAGCAGACTGTTTCTAGTGGGGTGGTTTTCTTTTTCTTTCTTTCTCTTTTGGTTAAACAGATGAGTGAGTCCATTAGCTATAGAATAACTGGAACCATTTCCTGTCTTCTTGTTTTGGGGTTTCAGTGGGTTTTAACTTCAACCTCAGCCAGTCAGTATGACTAGTGGTACAAATGAGAAATGCAATGGAGGAAGAGAAGAAACCTGACAATGGATGCATTCTCAGGGCTGAAGGAAAGGAAACTTGATGGAAAATGAAGGAAAGGAAACTGAGGAAGGACATGCTCTCAGGGCCAAAGGAAAGGAAACCAATGAAGAATGCACTCTTAAGCAGAAGGAAAGGAAACAGAAACAGACAAAGAATGTGCAGTGAGGAAAGAATGAGACGAAGAACACACTGGAAGGAAAGGAAACAGACAGAAACAGAACAAGAATGTGCAGTGAGGAAAGAACGAGAGGAAGAACACACTGGAAGGAAAGGAAACAGAAACAGACAAAGAATGTGCAGTGAGGAAAGAAACAGAAGAACAACTGGAAGGAAAGGAAACAGACAGAAACAGATGAAGAATGTGCAGTGACGAAAGACAGAGAGGGAGAACACACTGGAAAGAAAGGAAACAGAAACAGATAAAGAATGTGCAGTGAGGAAAGAACAAGACTGAGAACACACTGGAAAGAAAGGAAGCAGACAGAAACAGATGAAGAACATACTCTCTAGTGCAAGGAAAGGGAACCAGCAAAGAATATGCTGTTGGGCAGAAGAAAAGGAAACTGATGAAGAACATTCTCTCTGGTTAAAAGAAAGGAAACAAAGAATTCTCTGGAAGGAAAGGAAGGGGACAAAGAATGTGTCTTCAAGGCCAAAGGAAAGACATCAGTGAAGAATGGGCTCTTGGGCTGCCCCTTTGGAAAGAAGGATCTTTCAGTGCCCTCAGCCTTCACCTCCAAGAGAGCAGGTGCAAAAACTGATTGACTCTCTGGGCTACAACCATACTCAATTTAACAGTGCTTCATTCAGCCTCTTCTCTGTGCCACGCACTGCTAGGTGTTAGGAATAAGAAAATAAGGTTAAAACCTGGCACTTTCAGCCCTCTAGGAGCTCACCTTCCTATTGCAGTACTCTGGCATGGGAAGGAGAATCTGTGGTTCCATTGGTGTGGGTGTGCCCTCCAATGGTGCAGTCACCACCTGTTTGTGATTCAGGTGATGGCTTTCATGGGGTACTATAGCAAGTTTGGCCAAGAGCATTTTTTAAATTTTATTGACTTGTTTGTTTACTTTTAGGTTACAAGATTCTGTTCCAGAGTCACTTGAGTTTCAGATTTTTCTCCCCTTCCTCCCTTCCCCCCACCCCCGCCATGGTGGCATACAATCATGTATAGGATCTGCAAACTCCTTCACATTGTACAATAGTCTGGTTGAATAGGTGTTATAGCCAATGGAGTGAACAATGAGAAAAGAGAAACAAAGGCCAAACATCGAAAAGAATGATAGCGTGCATTGCTTTAGTCTCCTTTTAAACTCTGATCTTTCTGGATCTTTCTCTGAAAGTAGACATTTCCTTCCATCCTGAGACCAAGAGCATTTCTGAAGTTAACTGAGATGGTGCTTTGCAGAGAGGCACACCACTCCATCCCTGAACTTGTGCTTGAATCCTGTCTAGCCTGGCTGTTTGAAAGGATTAGAGAGGAGCTGGAGCTGGTGAGGTCCTAAGCAGTCTACTAATTCACCTCCCTCTGTTTTACAGATGGGGAAACTGAGGTCCAACTGAGGTGATTAAGTCACAGAGGTTGCAAGTATCCGAGGTGTGATTGGAACACCTTTTCACGTGATCTCTCTTTTCTGGAATTTCCTCTCTATTACAACTCTTGGGTCACCCCCACACCAGGCTAAGGCATCAGGGAAGGTGCAGTTCCTCACTTGATAAAACTGGTCGTTGGTCTTTCAGTGGCCTTTGGTGTCCAAACAAGCTCCTGGAGCATCTCCTTTACTGGTTTCCCTCAAAGAGACCCCTGAGACCTTGAAGAGGAAAAGTCACTATTGCAGGGGACTTGTTTTCTGGAGTCTTTTAGAGGTAGGAGGCACCTTCACTCTTTTCCCATCCAACTGCTTATAGGAATAGAGCTTTCTTACACAAGACACTGCCTACTTGTGGTTTTCATTGGAGTTTCTGTTTTTTCCCCTGATAGTAAAGCCTCTTGTAAGAGATTAGCCCCGTCTTATTTAATGTGGTGTAACAACCCTTGGGATTCTTTTAATGAACTATTGTAAGGGACCGAAATCCACCCAGTTGTATGCCACAGAAGGGAGAAACTTTATTAACAATGATGATGTCAAGAGGGTTTCAGAGACACAGAACAAACTCTAGTTTTCCTTCTTTTCCCATAAAGAGGTCACAGGTTCATCTAGGATTTCTCAGAATTTTATTTTGAACAGAACATGTCCTCCATGGCCAGTTTGCATTGACAGTTGGATTCCTTATTTAGCCCTAGACCACAATGAGCTCCAGGCTGACCCAGAAGACCTTGTATGACAAGCTCCACAATTGAAGAGGCTGAGCTCCCAGGGACAAGAGGCTGGACATCCCTTCCCAATGGCCTCAGAGGCCCCTTCTGGCTCGAAACTGAGGCTGCCCCAGTTGGGCCATATACATAGTCTTGTGTCCTTCCTGGTTTGGACCATGAGGATGGTGAAGGATTATTTTAGTTCACACCATAGGAAGGTCCATTAAGCAACTGAGGATGTAGACTCAAGAAGAGAAGCTCCCTGTGGCCAGGGATGGAGATGGGAGAGCTGTTCTCCAGTCCTTGTCTGGCAGTCACAGTAAAGGTAGGTTGGAATCACTCGACTTGACCATTTAGCGCAGCGGTTCTCAACCTTCCCAATGCTGCGACCCTTTAATACAGTTCCTCATGTTGTGGTGACCCCCAACCATAAAATGATTTTCATTGCTACTTAATAACTATAATTTTGCTGCTGTTATGAATCTATCTGATACGCAGAATGTCTTTTCATTGTTACAAATTGAACATAGCCCACAGGTTGAGAACCGCTGATTTAGAGTGAAGTGGGTCAGTCTTGGGAAGATGTGGACAGTCTGAAGCTCAAGAATATCTTTCCCCTAACTGGATTAGCATCTGTGGAAGGTGGTGGCAGCTTTCCCATCCATCACTGGAGGCCATCGAGAGACGGCTACAAAGACTGACCGTGCCTGCCGAGAGAAAGTTGGATCAGGCGGCTCTTCTGCCTCCCCCCGCCCCATTCCAACAGCCTGGAAGTGTCTGAGAAGAGCCGGTGGGGGCTGGGCTGGTGCTCAAGGGCAGACACGGATCTGGACGCCTCCCACGATAGCCTGGCTGTTGACCTTTCCTCCCTAGTCTAGTGTAGAATCTGGGTTTTTATCGAGAACGCATTCCCTGTTAAAATAGCTAGTGATGTGGCGATCAGACGTGTTCTGCTTCTGTAGCAAAATAGAAAACTCCAGATCCCGTCTTTGTCATGCATGGCCAGATTTCCTGGCAGGTGGAGCAGTGACAGAATGCTGCCGTTTTGCCTGTTGCTTGTGAAAGGTTGGGAAAAGGGCTGAAAGGAGGGGCATGGGTGCACCCACCCACCCTCCCAGTCCTGAATAGGATAATTCTCACTACTTGACAGTTCTTTGTCATGCTCACATTCAGAGCCCAATTCCCTGTGAATGAGGCCCCTGCCAGTTCTTAGAGGCTGACTTCAGTATCTCCCGGTGTCCAGATGGGAGGAGGACATACGGCTGGAAAAACTGCTTGCCATTATTCCCTGCACGGTCAGGAGCCTCTGAGAGCCCCTGAGAGCCCCTGAGCTGGGTATTGACTGTGCACCTGCAGACTCTATATGGGGCCACACACAAAAACATCTGCTCTGGGACAGCTCCCAGAGACGAATTTGTATTTGGCACCACCCCGTTGTGTGGGTGGCCTCTCTTTGCATTGGTTATGAGTGAGTAGGGGGCCCCTGAGCCCCTTTTGTGCCTGCTCTCAGGCACTGCTGGATGAAAAGGACACTTAGAAATGTGTGTGGGACTGAGGGAGGCCAGAAGTGGGCAAGGGTGGGGCTGCTGCTCTATTTTCATGATGCCCTAAGAGGACAGGGCACTCGGGGCTTTTATAGCGCCAGATTTGCTGTGTGGGGCCAAAAACCAGTAATTGCTCACGATGGCCATGGCGGTAATTGGAGCTTTCGGGATTTCCTGGTAAGTTTCCAGTGAGTTGCTGGCCCTGGGCGCTGTCTCCCAATGGATCCTTCGTGTTAGAAAAGTGTCTAATGGGCGTGCCAATATGTGGCTTGGTAGCAGTGAATCGCATGCTCTCTAGTACAAGTGTTTTAAGGTTTGCAGGGTTTCCCATTGCTCTCTGCTCCCTGCTCCCTTTCCTTCCTTCCTTCTTCCTCCTCTCCCCGAAAGCAACAGCCGGCAACTCAGCCTGAGCTGCCATTTTGATTTCTCCATGCGTAACAAGTAAGCTCCTTCTGCTCTGGCTCCCAGGGCCGGGGGAAGCCGCGGAGGGGCTGTAGGAGGGGTCAGCAGACCCTGGCTGTTGGCATGACTTACTCTCTTTGGCTTTTGGTCTCCTGGCTGAATTGTTACCCATGGTCTACTAGGCTGGGGAGAGCTGAATGAGCTCGCCGGCCCCATCTCTGGAGGGCCCTTCTTTCTTCTGAGATCAGATGGAACTTTGTTCTGAGGGAGGGGACAGGATGAGGGGGTGGTTTTTTTATTTCAGTGCTGTCACTTCAGATTATGGAGTAATCTTCAAGGCCTGAAGACTCAAGGGAGATGGTGTTTTTACCCCTTTTCCACAGGGACACTGGGGGTGGGAGCCAGTGGAGCACAGTGACAGCATGAGGAGAGTTGTCATTGGGGGAGAAGGGGCTCCTCAGAATGCCAGTCCTCTTGAAGATCAGCAAGAGAAGAGGGGGAAGTGATTGTGTCTTTCCCAGGAGACAGTCAGTGAAGTCTCTCCCAGGCCTTTTGTTAGTCTTGGATACACCTGTGCTTAATATAGGGTTTGCTTCGATTGCCTTGTGGTGCCATGCTCCTGGGCCATTTAGATGAGGAGGAGTGGGGGCTGCTGCCTTATAGTGTGAAGGGCAAAGTCACTTTGGATCATTGAGTCAGCTTAGCACTGATAACCTTCAGAACCTGTTTTTTTGGCCTTCTTGGAAAGACTCTGGGTCTATTGGCCTTGAGTGTAGGAGCTGGGCTTGAGCTGTGTCAAGGCGAAGACCTTTAGGGACAAGAGAATGCCCTCATGGTCATAGGCCCAGAATTCCAGAGTTAGAGGAACCACAGGAGTCCCCCCTCAAGATGCTTCACTGCAGAAACTCAGAGATCTTCCCTAAATAGGTTCAGGTGTTCTAGGCCACTCCCCCCCCCCCACCCCACCATGGATTCTCAGCCAGGTTTGCTGGGGCATGTAGAGGTGTCCTCTCCAGACTGCTGCCCCACTTCTCAGATGGCATAACTGAGGCCAGCACCGGACATCCCTGATGGACTGTTTCCTAAACAGGCACCCACTGAGGGCAGCACCAAGAAGTGGGACAATGGCTTATGTCTGAATTCCACTCGACTGGGAGCGTGGCTGCTAGGGACAGAGGGAAAAGAAGGGCCTGAGCCCTGTCACCTCCAGGGTCATGTTTGGCCTTCGAAGCCCTTCCAAGCCCCAAACCAGATCTCTTTCCCTGGCTCCCAGCAGATCCTGTGCCTGGAATGACCTCTGGCCTTATCCAGTCTCTGCCAGCCCTACCTTCTGCCAGGAGCCCTGTCCTGCTGCAATCACCTCCCCTGGCCCTTGTTTGCTCTGTGAGCTGAGCTCCTGTAGATGGCTGCCCATGAAGTGAGTGCAAATGACCGCAGTCAAGGGCATTGGGACAGGGTCTTTGGTCCACTACGGCTTGGACTTGGTGGCCTCGGAAACTCTTTCCGGCTTGGAGATTCTGTGGTGTCATCTGCAGGGAAAATCAAGTTGGTTAGGTAACTGAGCCTCCATCCCCTGCAGCCACTAGCCTGGGAATGTGGATTGAGCCTAGGAAGGGAACATTCTATGAGGAAAACTGTCAGGTCAGGGACCAGGGGGGAGACTGGGCTTAAGAGGGCTTCCTTTGTAAAGCTGGGGTCAGAGAGTGTGTGAGTGTGAGTGTGAGTGTGTGTGTGTGTGTGTGTGTGTGTGTGTGTGTGTGTGTGTGTGGTGGGGGGGTGGGGCCCCTCTTTTGTCTGTGTTTCCCGTGCCTGACACACAACCAGTCCCAGGAAGGGCTTTCCCCCAACATGCGCTTTTTCTCCGCTCTCTCTGCTCTGGCCATTCTCTCTGCCCATTCCTCGGCTCGGAACACTCTCCTCTGCCCCCACTGCTGACCATTAGCTCCCCCTTCCCCAGCCCACCTGAGTCCCAGGGCCTGTGCCCTGCCATCGTTCCCATTTGCATGTTGTTTCCCTGGTTAGACTCTAAGCACCTTGAGGGCAGGCATTTAGCATGTTGCCCAGGACATAGCAGGCACTCAGTGCGTGTTGATTGAATGTTTGTGGAATTGGTTTTCAGGTGGATCATCAGCACACACTCCCCCCCCCACTCAATTTTGCACAGTGGGTGTTGGCTCCCCGTGGGTGAGGGCAGTTTGGGGGGCCCAGCTGGGTGCTTGGTGAGGCCCTCCTGCTTTGCACAGAGAAGGCCTGCTGGCTGCATTTGAGGGCCTGTACCTGAGGTCCAAGTCTCTGAGGGGTAGAGGCCCATGGCAGGCTGTGTAGCGAGGCCCTGATCAGGACTGTGTCGATGTCTCTGACCAAAGGCACTTGGGGAGATGAGGGTGACCTTCGGCCTTCCCTGGCTGTGGGCCCAGACCTTGTCTGCTTTCCTTTGGAATCCATCCCTCCTTTTCCCCTCTCTGTCTTCCTCTAAGCAGGGATGGCTGCAGAAACCATCTCCTGATTGGCTCCCACGGGCAGAAGCAGCCTCCTCGGCTCATTGTAACTGCTCAATAACCTGTCTTGCCAGGCCCCTGACCCTGGGATAGGCACCGAGGGGCTCCTTTTCTTCTCTGGAGCTGGGAGGAGGGCCCCGGGAGCTTGAGCCCTTGTTTTCCCACTCAGGCTGAAGCACTTCCAGAGCCTGGGAATGGTCCAGTCCTGCAAACCTATTCAGCCGGAACAGTGGTCCCCCTCCCACCAGCTGTCTCTGCTGCGCACTCTCTCTCTGTTCCTGGAAAGCTCTGTCACTGGGGAACAGGGCCTTTCCTTTTTTTGGTGAGGAATGGCTCTTGTCACCATATGCTCGGGTGCTGAAACCTCTGTCGGGGAGCCTGCGGCTGCCAGGTGGATCTGCTCCTGGGAAGCCCAGGCCGGAGCAGCCTTGGTCCTGTATAAGTAGCTGCGGCGGCAGCCTTCCTCTCGTCATCCGTGGTGACCGGAGCCAGAGCAGAGACTGGGACCAGTCTTTCTGTGACGTCTTTCGCCGGCCCCTGGGCCCCAGCAGCTGGCTGGCCTAGAGCTGGGCCTTCTTTTCTCGGGAGAGGACATGTACTCGGTATGTGCTTTTGTGCCATAACTGATGGGTGGCCTCGGTGCGGCCTGGGGAATGGACAGTCTTGATCATAGACACCCCATGCCCTGGAGCTGGGTCCCGAGGGTGCTCCAGAAGTGAAATCCTGGCCACAGCTTGTCCAGGGAGACTTGTCAGCTCCTCTGACTTTCTGCTGCCCTGTGTGTGACACCCCAGGAAAGGAGCTGGCACAGGAGCTTCCCTGGGGTGCCTTTGGGTCTGAAAGGAGGGGTCGAGAGCCAGCTCAGAGCTGGCTCAGCATGCGCTTGGCCAGCCCCCAGCCTGTTACTTCCGTTGAAAATGGTTTCTCAGGATTTCAGGCCCCACCCTGAATCCCCGTCATTGAGTCATTTATAGAGTGCTTTCTCGTGGCTCCTTTCCTCCAGAAAGGGGCTCAGTGTCACAGATCTCTTGTAATAAAAGCTAAAAGTGGTCACTAAGAGGGTAGCCTCATAGTGGCTGCTGGGGAGCCCCTGGGGGGCCTGGAGAGCTTGGCCGCTCTGGGGCTGAAAGGTGGGGTCTGGAGCCCCGGACATTGGTGGAGGGAGGTGAGAGCGGAGCCCAAAGTGTACTGGGACCCTCCTCCCTTCCAGTCACCCCGCAGCTGCCTTTGGATGCTGCTGTGACCTGTCCCTTGATAAATGCCATCATCCTTCAAGGAGAGGGACTCTTTCCAAGCAAGGGTTCTGCCTGTGGCCAGGATGGGTCGACTTCAGCCAGTCAGAAAAGGAACTTTTCATCCCCATAGAGAATCTACGATTCAGAAGCCTCACAATCCCTCCCTCCCTCCCTTCCTCCCTCTTTCTCTCCTTTCTTCCCTCTCTCCTTTCCTTTCTCCCTCCCTTCCTCCCTTCCTTTCTACCATGGTCTTTGCCAAGGAGTTTGAACTGACTCTCAGAGAGAAGAGAGCACAACTTGGCACCATGATGGCCATCTCCCCCTCCTCTTTCCCTCCTGATTGGGCCTGCATGCTGCACAGTTCTCTCTCACTAAATCCCG
>CM053593.1:387846557-387858589 GCA_028646575.1 Pseudocheirus occidentalis | reverse complement strand
AGCAGATCTGAGCACCTGTGCCAGCAGCCGCCCTGGACAGTCTGGGCTCCTTGCTGATACAGAAGCTGACTTCCTAATTCCTCAGAGAGGAGACCTGAGGTATAAGAAAGTTCCTGACATTTCTTTTTTGGGGGGGTGGGGGCGGGGAAGGCAGTCAGAGTTAAGTGACTTGCCCAGGGGCAGGGCCTTCATTTTCAAGAGAGGAAACTGAGGCTCGGGGACTTGGCCAAGGTCACCCAAGCAGTCCCATAGCACAGAGTGTCCTTGGAGGCCTTCCCACGGCCCATTCCTCTATACCACAGAATATGCCAAATATAAAACAGCTAATGAAGAAGGCCACAGAGAAGAAGTAAGAACAAGCAGAAACACGGCCCTGCCTGAAGAAGAAGAAATGTGGGCGGCGGGGGCAGCTAGGTGGCACTGTGGACACAGCACCAGACCTGGAGTCGGGAGGACTGGAGTTCAAATCCAGTCTCAGACACTTGACATTTAACTAGCTGTGTGACCCTGGACAAGTGTCAGATCTGCTTTGCTAAAGGAAAGAAACTCAACATGGGTTAACAGTCTCACTTTAATCAATCAAACACCTATCATTTACCTAGTTGGGGGGAAAAGTCAGCACCCTGAACTTCAAAGAATACAAATAGATTGCTAATTATCATCAGTGGAGGCCATTGTTTGTACCAATAACATAAGAAGGAATCAGAGACAGAAAACTAGATTAGGTGGAGGGAGGGATGGATAGATAGACAGACAGATGATGGGCGGATGGATGGAGGGATAAAACGGGTGGATGGATGGATGGACAGGTGGAGATGTGCTCCATGGTCTTGGAAAGTGATACAACACTCTTGGCTGACCTAGGACAGGGCAGGGGTTGGCCAAAGAGGAGGCAGACAAGATTGGGCTGGGAGATGGGGCTGAGGAGCTGGCCATGGCTGAGCTCAGGGTGGTGCTGGGTGGTTGGGTCTGCTAGCAAAGGGCCAGAGACACCACTACAGCTGGCCCGGGCTTTAGTGACATTTATGTTAAGGACTGTTCTGCTCCCACCCCCCCCCCACCCCCTGGCTGGAGAAGCCTTTCTGTGGGAAGGACCCCCCACGTCCCCAGGCTGCGTCCCCAGGCCCCATCCTCTCGGGGTCCTAGACCCTCCTCTCTGCAGCGGCTCTTGCCTTGGGGTCTTTCTTATGCTCAGGGTCTTTGCTTTCTGTGTCTGCTCTTGATGTCGCTTCTCTGGGTCAGGCAGAATTGGGAATCCCTCTGAAAGATCTACTTTTTCATGCTCTCCCAACCGACTTCATGTTTGCTTTCTCTGTGGACCTGGTGTCCCAGTGGGAGGAGGTGCCTTGATTCTTTGGTTCTCGCCCCCTTGGTTTGGGGGTGTCTTTGTGGTGTGGGGACAGGAGAGATTCTGATGGGCTTAGAAACAGGTTCTCTGGGGACAAAAGGAAACCACTGGCTTTTGGAACGTCGGTGGTTGAGAAAAGCCTTAGAGAAGTCACTCTAGGCCCACAGATATCGTCCTCCTCACGTGGTCAATTTGAACCTCCATCTCTTCCTCTGCCAAATGGGGAGAGTTAACAGTCCTTCGAAGTTCCCATGACCACGTGCCCTATCATCAGCTCAGTGGACAGGGCCCCTGCTCCCCTGCCTGCTTTGGCCATGGTGTGCCCATGTTCAGCTCCATTTATCCCAATGGGACTGGCGTTATGACGGGGTTGCGTTTCTGCCCAGTGGTTCATGGTTGTGGCAGACACAGATAGGACCAGCTATGTGTGTCTCAAAGAGAGATGGTCACCGCCGTCAGTCACCCTCTCCCAGCCTGAGGGAGCCCAGGGCTTCTCTAGGCCCCATGAGGCAGGTTCCCATGGGGAGAGAAAGGCCTCAGGAGGCCCCTGGGACTGGGCTCTGGACCTAGAGACTGCCACAGACATGGGATGTGGTACCCATGTGGACCTGAAATGGGTTCCCCCTGACATGAAGCAAACCTTAACTGCCAGCCAGCTTGCTTGCCTTTGGAGATTTGGAGAGGTCCTTTTCTGGGTGCGTGGGGGGTGGCCTGAGGCTTTCTAGAATTGCCCCAGTGGCAATGACAGGGAGGCCATATCTGTTCAGGGTTTTTAAGCATAGATTTTCATTACTATCTTGTTTTTAATCTCCTGGATTTGCCCCCTTTCCAGATGACTATTTTTTAGAAGAAAGAGGGTTTTTTTAAAAAGATTTTTAAAAGACCCCAGTAAAGCCAGTCACCATATCAGAAAACCTGTCCGCCGTCCTGTTTGTCCTTTGGCCGTTGTGGGCCCTGACCCTGCAAGGGGGTGCCAGGCTCGCTCTCTCACTAGAGTGACTAAAAGGGGAGGCGCCCCAAAGGCCTAGACTGGGCCCGCTTTGGCACATCCCAGTGGCTATGCCAACGCATGCTACACAGGGGTATTTTCAAAAAAGAGTGAGGGAAACTCTGACGCTGAGTGATGCTCACAGTCCTGCTGATAAATAGCAGTCATCATGGGGAACCAGTTTCTTGACTGGCAGACCTTGTCCAAAGGGAGGGAGATGCCTGAAGGAGGCTGTGGCCTTCTCCTCCCTTGGGGTGCAGAGCTGAGGGCTGCTCAGGGCTTCGCAGGTGGGGGTGGCCTAGATGTCCTCTGAAGACTCTGGCTTCTCGCCCTGGGCTTCCATGCTCGCCCTGCGCTCTCTGGTGCCTGTACCGGCAGGAGGGGGGCAGGAGGGTAGTATGGTAAAGAATTGTTTCCCTTGTGTCTCCTCCTTCCAGCTGCTGGGCCAGGCTGGCCGGAGGTGGGCAGGGGCCCACTGGCAGCCTGCAGCTTGCTTTCTATTTATAGTGTGAGCCGGTTCAAGGTGCATGCTGCCGCCACCACCACTGCTGCCACCACCCCACCAACCACCAGCAGCGTGATTTGTTTTCACGGGAACTGACCTCTCTCCAGCAGAGGATTATCAGGAACAGTTGCTCCTGATTCCCGCAGGCTCGGCTCCCCTCCTTCCTTCCTTCCCATGATCAGAATGGGCTTGCCACACTAGCAGCTGCTGTTGGAGGGAGGGCAGAAGGCTGGCAGCTGGCGGTGGTAAAGCATGGGCTGGAGGTAAGGGCGCCTTGGGATAGCTGCTCAACCAAGCTCCAGGGCCTGGCCAGAGGACTGTCCCCCTTTTGTTTACAGCAGGAGACAAAGTAAAGGTAAGAATCTGGGGGTGGGAGAGCTCGGCTTGGCTGAGGAGAGAAGCCAGAGCCCCTGCCCGCCGTTGATGGAAGGGTTTCTCGGGCAGAGCCATGGTCCGGAGACTGGCAGCCTCTTCCACCTCGGCATGGGGATCCTGCTTTCTGCTCTTGGCACTTCCTCAGTGACCCTTCTGGCCTGGCTCAGCCACTGGCCTGGCCGCTCCACCTCCCGGCTCCATCGGCTTGCTGGAGGGAGTGGAATAAGCCGCCTCAGTCACTGGCTGTCTTGCCCAGGGCTGGTGCTGCTTTGGTTTCCCCAAGAGTGTAATAGTGTGTTTTCAGAAGAGGATTTGGGATCTTTACTAAAAATTATGTCGTGAGGCTTTTTTTTTTGGTTCAGGGGGGTTGCGGCAGGGAAGGTGCTGGCCTGGGTTTTCAACTGTGTGGGGAACTCATTAATAATGTGTCTGGAATCATCCTCCATGGAGGCAGGTGGGCACGTCATCTGGAACTTCTCAGAGTCTCCAGAGTAGTGGGGGGCTATGGGTCCTTAGATCTGCCTCGGCTCACCTGGCCCATGTGTCTGGGTCCAGGACCCAGCCCTCCGGCCCCAAGAAGGTTCTGAGACTGACTTGCCTCATGTCCCGTCAGACCTGTCATGGCCCAGGCAGGTAACTGTGTTTCCAATGCTCTCCCATGCAGGGCTGGGCCACGGGCACTATGGGCATGCTACACTAGGGCCAGCCAGGAGGGTACATCTTCCAAATGGGAGGGTGGATACGGGTCCCTCAAGGTTCCTACCAGTTCCAGATCCTTGGCTCTCTGAGGTAGAATGGGGAAGCCTTCCCATCCAATGCTGCCCAGAAGCTTGGGCATTTTCCAGACTGCATTGAATGGACCCTTGTGTTTCTCCAGCCTTGAGGGATGCTGGAGCCTCAGGCTCCCTGTTGGGATGGGACTGCAAGCCGGCCATTGGCTACCCAATTCAGTCTTTTTATTTTTTTTCCATGTGGCTGTTTGTACACATCAGCATGGAAATGGGGGCCTGGGGTTCAGCTCTTCCTGTGACTACTGGAGCTTGGTTCCAGTGCTTTGTCTTGAGGGACCAGGATGTCCCAGGTGGAGTGATGGAGTGGGGCACAGGTGATCTGGGAGAACCAAGGTGACGCTCATGCCAAGAAAGGGTCCAGAAACTTCTGGTCTGGAAAGTGCCAAGGTAGACACTTAGTGTT
Organism: Pseudocheirus occidentalis; assembly: GCA_028646575.1. Classification (NCBI taxonomy): domain Eukaryota; kingdom Metazoa; phylum Chordata; class Mammalia; order Diprotodontia; family Pseudocheiridae; genus Pseudocheirus; species Pseudocheirus occidentalis. The sequence continues at coordinate 387,854,179 of CM053593.1, read as the reverse complement.
GTTCTGTGCTATGAGGTGTGTGTGTGTGTGTGTGTGTGTGTGTGTGTGTGTGTGTGTGTGTGTGTGTGTGTGTGTGTGTGTGTGTGTGTGTGTGAAGGGAAGTGAAATTCACCCATTGGTCCAGGAGGGCAGTCTCATGGCTTATCTGCCTGCTCCCAATTCTGCCTCCCCTCTGTCCTGTCAGACCTGCTCCTCCTCCTCCCAGACGCCTCCCCCTCTACTTTGAACAACAGCTCCAGAAGTCCCCCCATTGTGAGAGGCCACACTGGGCCCCCCCAGCTGTTGCGACCTGCTTCCTCCGGCTTGTCTATAGCCCCTGTGCTTGGTCACTGGGCCAGCAAAGCAAAAGCGTGCTTTTGTGTGGTGTGCCCAGCTGGCTGCTGTCCCTTCTTGGCAGAGACGGGCCTCCCTGCTGGTCAGCACAGGCAAGTGAGGCCTCTTGTTCACCTTTTTTTTCCAGATGGGGCAGGTGGGTTTTTCCTGAGTCACTTCCCGTGGGTGCTGCCTCTGCTGCTGCTGCTGCTGCTGCTGTTGCTGCTGTTTTGAAAAACCTGAATATTCTGCTTTAACTGAAGGACCAATTTAGGGCAGCGCCTCCTGTTTTTGACAAAGACTGGGAAGACGGTTGGGGCTGTGGGAAGAAAGCTGGGCTTGTAAAATGAGAGGTTCAGAATAAAAGCTGGCAAGGCCTGTTCTTGGTGACCCGACTACCTCCCGCGGTCCATGTGCGTTTGTCCAGAGCCAGCCGAGCGGCCACCTGGCCTCTCCTGGTAGGTCCTGCCCACCTGGGGCAGCCTACCCTCCCCCTCTTCTGCCCTCTGATTCTGCCTCATCCAGGTTTGGTGAGCGCCTGAGCCAGACCCAGGGGGCAGATCCCTGGTACCTCCCAGCAGTCCCGCAGACTTGTCCCAGGTATTCTGGGCAAAGGACGAAGGAGGTGTGTGGCAGACAGGTGCCGTCCCAAGGCTGTTTCCTCCCTGATGCCTGTCTCATAGCTGTGGCTTTTCTAGGCCTTTCTGGAGCCTCTCATGGGGTCTCATTCATCTCTCATGGAGTCAGGAAGACCCCTGTTCTAATCCAGCCTTGGATGCCCCTCCCTGCCCCATTTTTGGCATCTGTAAGATGGGGGCAATAACAATACCTCCCCCCAGGGGTGTTGGGAGGATCAGACAAGATGGTTTGCAGGGCCTGGCACACAGTAGCTGCTCTGTGCATGTGGCTGAGTGTGAGATTCGGGATGGGGAGTGGGATGGCCAAAGGTGTCCTGGCAGCAGGGGCAGGGGGCAGGAGGGACATTACCTGAGTGAGGGCTGGCTTTTTGGGCAGGGCCTCTGGGCAATGCAGCTGAACCCCTGCCCTGTGGCTCAGGCCAATGTGGATCAGTGGCAGCCCTTGAACCTGCTCCTCTTCTCGACACCCACTGCCTTTCTTGTGATGGTCTTGTCCTGGAAAAGCTGGGGGTCCCTGTGGCCCCAGGTTCCTCTGCCTAGGAGCCAGTCAGGAGAGTATGCTCTTCATTTGATCTCACCGTGGTCCTGGGAAATAGGGACTGTGATTATCCCCATTTCACAGGGGAGGAGGTTGAGGCTGGGACAGAGTAAGAGACTGGCCCAGGGTCTCCCAGCCTCCATGTTTCTGATCCCTGCCATACCTCCCGGGGCCTGTGCTTGGGGCTCCCTGCCCACTCTGTGTCTGTGTCTCTGTTTGGTGTCTGAATGGAGGCAGAGCCTGTTTTCAGCTTTTTACCATTCATCTCCACTGGTGCTTGGCATACAACAAGTGGGCAATGAATGCTTATTGATTGATTCATGTTTCAAGTCTCAGAGGGTGTTGAGGCCAATCCCACCCCCACCATTTACTGAGGCCAGAGAGGGCCCAAGGATGTGCTGAAGGACTGGGCTTTGGCCTTGGATTCCCTGTTTCCTCCTTCTGGCTCATTCCAACCCTCCCCATAGGGCAGCTCTCCCATCATGGATCATCTCCCTCGGGCAGGGATGGTGCCCCCGGCTGCCTTTGGTCTCTTTCCAGCTCTTACTCTGTGGTTTGTGGGCTAGCCCCTGCCCTCCTGGGCCACAGCCTTCTGATGTCCACCTCTGTGAGCCCATGGTGAAGGAAGGGAGCAGAGAGGAGGCACGGGGCCGTGCTATGCTGAAGGTACCCGCTTCCGTGTTGGCAGAGACACTGTGGCTTACTCAGGAGCCTGGAGAGATGCTGGCTGCTTAGCCGGGTAGACGTGTGTGTCTGCTGGGAGCTGGGGTGCCGCTGGCCCTGTCCCCCTGGCTTGGTCCCAGAGCGCCTGATCATCAGAAGACAACCCGGCCGGCTGCCATCCTAGAAGGCCCTCATGGGTACCTACCTGCTGACCATGAGCCCACCCCAGGAAAGAGCCTCTTCCTTAGCTGACTACAGTGTTGGTGGTTGGAATGGTTTGATCAAGCTTTAATTGATTTTATGGAAATTAATTCCTAGATGGGCTGGCTAAATGAAAGGAATTTGTGCATAAATTGTTTTTGTTAATTAGCTGGATTCTATGAATAACCCATTGATACCAAAGAATTTAGAAAGCCCAGATTGCACCTGGAAGAAACCTCCTAGGCCCAGCCCCTCACTGTACAGCTCAGGAAACCAGCTGGGGCAGGGCGGAGAAGACACTGGCCACTAGCCCAGGCCTGGGATTGCAGTGGAAAAGTCTGGTCCTCTTAAGTGTACTGACACGAATCTGGGGGCCACATTTCATCTTTGCACGGTTCTTTGTTAAGACATGCAGAGGGCAGATAGCAGCCCCTCAGACCGAGGGAAGAGAAGAAAAGTCGATGCAGCCAGAGGAAGGCAACCCTGCAGCATGCCCGCGGTGGGCCCTCACTCGGCCTTCTCCATTCAGTCTTAGCCTCCTACGCTTTGCTTGGGTCCAAAGGGAACCTTGCATGGGGGGCCCTTTGAATGTTAGCAGCTTTTCATGATTAAAAATGATTGTGGCTGAGACCTTGGGGCTGCGTGCCAGAGAGCACCTTTGGGCTCCCAGCCGAGTCTCTGAGTCTCCAGAAAGTGCAGAGCAGCTGCTAGTCTGACCTGTTTGGAAGAGGCTGTGGCCCCCCTGGCTGCCTCCTGCTCCAGCCTACCACCACACTGCAAGCACCTCTCCTGAGCACCAGGCCTGTCTGCTCCCCCTCCCCCTTCCCCTGTCACCTCCCTCCAGAATTCTTTCCTGACCGCCCCTCCCCCATTACTTTGGCTTTACTTCTCACTGTGAGCTCCTTCCTGCTGTCTCTGTCCTCTGCCTGGCACACAGATGGTGATTACTAAATGTTTATGGGACTGAATAAAAGGGTTTCTTGGGCTTCTGGTTCACTCTTTCGCTTTGCCAGTGTGGCCCCAGGACAGGGGGGGCTGTGTTTACCTCTGGTGGGGATGCTCTAGGCCTGGAGGTGGCAGAGGCAGGGAGGCAGGGAGAGGAGGCTTGATGTGAGAGAGACAGACGAACATCCCCTTTAGTCTGTGCAGGGGTGGCCTGTGGCGCTGGGGAAGCGGCCTCCTGCCACCACTGGTGACTGCTAGCTGGTTTCTTCATGGACGATCTTGTGCAGGTTCATGATGAACTTTGTCTTTGGCCGCCTTGGGCCCCAAGGCCCTGGCAGCTCCAGGAAGCTCTGAGTTGGGCTTTAAACCACCCTTGGGTCCATTCTGACTGGAGGACTAGCTTGGCCCAGGGCCAAGAGTCTGGATTCACTGAGTCATATCCAGATCCTGATGCTCCTTGCCTCAGGGACCTTTAGGAAGTCACTGAGTGACTCAGTTTCTCCATCTGTCACATGGCCGGTCAGAATGCCTGTCTCATAGCATTGTTTTGAGGCCCAAAGGAAATACTGGCTATGAAATGCTGAGCACACTTGGAAACATCTCAGCAGGCATTCCCAGTGTTAGAAAGGTGGACTTTGGCCTGTTTTCTGAATGGATTTGAGCCCAGCTGCTCCTAAGGATGACTGGCTGCCATGCCCTTCTCCCCACTATCTCAAGCCAATTGTCCCATTTCTGTCCATTGTAGCAGTGACTTCCCTACTTTGTGAAGGTGGCCATAGAAAAAGCAAGGCCAGCTGTACCAGGGGGAGGACACTCAGCCTTGATTTACCTTTGTCAATGCCCCCTTCCCCTGCTACCTTAGACCCTTCACTGTTGTATATGGTTCTAGAAAAGGGCACAAGGAATGAATTAGCCGCAGTCTTTTGGGGATGAGGCAGTGTAGACAGAGCACTTGACTTTGGAGTCAGAGGCCTCCAATTCAGGGTGACCTTGGGCAGATGAGCTCCCCTCCCTGATCTGTCCAATGAGGAGGCTGGGCCAGATGGTTTCTGTGGTCTCTGAGCTCTCATCCTGCTTGTAGTGAAGAAGGCCGCAGACCAGTCCAGGCCATTAAGGAGGTGCCCCCAGCCCTTGGATGGCCTAGGGTACATCAGAGGGGAGTGGCCAGGGAGGGTGCTTACTTGTGTACTCCTCCCCCATGCTATCCCCCCAACACATTGGGATGGAGGGACAGAAGGAAGGGAGCAAGGGGTGAGAGGTGGAGGGAGAGATGTAGAGAGGAATGGAAGGGTGGAGGGATGGATGGATGGATGGAGAAAGGGCAGGATGGAGGAACAGAGGGAGGGAGGCAAGGGGTGAGGGGTGGAGGGAGGGAGGGATGGAAGGATGGAGGGAGGGATGGACAGAGAAAGGGCAGGATGGAAGGATGGAGGGAGACAAGGGGTGAGGAATGGAAGGACAGAGGAAGGAATGGATGGGTGGGTGAAGAGAGGGATCTAGAAATGGGAAGAGGGCAGATTGGTGGGACAGAGGGAGAGGGGCAAGGTGTGAGAGGTGGAGGAAGGGATGGAAGGACAGGGGGAGGGGGCAGGCAAGGCTGGAGGGAGGGACAGGGACAGGGAGGGATGGGGGCATGCAGGGTGGCAGGTCCCCGTCAGGGCCACAGTCCACCCTGCCTTTTCCGTGTGAGTCAGCACTTTGTCGCGCTCCCCTCTTCCCCTGGGCTTCTCTCTGCCGGTCCTGAATCACTCCTTAGCCTCCTGATTTGCGTCAGTCAGACCACATGTGAAGGAGGGCCATGGGGCCCGTGGCTTTGCCCAGAGAAGGCCTGGAGCTTCTCTTTGTGTGGCTGGGGCCCTTCTAGCCGCTGAGGTCGGTATGATGGGCATCGGAGCCCCCCTCGCTTTTCTGGTTTCCTGTGTTTGATCTGTGGTGCAGCTGGGGTTAGGGCACTGGTGGTGTGTGGGACTGAGAGGACAGTGGCCGCCAGGCTTCCCTGCTCAGAAACGTTTTCTTTGTCGGGCTCCTTGGGTAACAAGTTATGGTGCCGGTGGGGGTGGGGAAATGCTTCGGGGGTGCCCCTTAGATGAGAATAAACAAATACTCCTATCTTCCCCTGTTAGAAACCTTCCAGCAACCTGGGGCTTCCTCACAACCAAAGAGGAGCCCGCATCTAGGGGCAGCCCTCTGGCCACACGCACAAAGTTCAGCTTTTGCCAGCCTGTGTTCAGTGCAGGGACTTTGGGAGTGTTCTTCTGTTCTCTTTTTAGAGAAACCTTTCCAAACTGAGCTCTGGGTTGGGAAGAGTCACAAAAAGAACGAGCGTCTGCTCTAGGGATGAACTTGGCGCTCTGCTCCCGCTCCCGCTGAGGAAGGAGCAGCCCATGTCGGGGCCCCCTCGGCATCTGAAAGGTTGTCCTCAAGCATCAGTCAATGGCCACTCAGTCCCGATATTTCTGAGGACCAGACAGCTGGCCGATGGCCACCCTTCCATCCAGGATGCTGTGCATGTGAAATTCACAGAGTTCAAGATAAGTAGTGATTAGAACTTAGGGTGTGGGTCAGATTTGGAGAACCTTTAGTTTATTCAATTTAAGCCCCTTTGGCACGGAGGATCGCCTTGGGCAATGTGAGTTCTTCTCTAGGAGGACCCTTCTCCCCTCTTGGGTGAAATGCTTCTGCATCGGGGAGCACGCCTCCGTGGCAGTTTCCATCATAATAAGTAATAACCATAGTAACCACAGCAGTGGTATTAATATTAATTAGTATGAATTAAACTGTTAAGAGCCCCCTACGAGAGAGATGCAGTTCTCCCCATTTTACAGATGAGGGTATTGAGGCACAGCAAGATTGTGACTTGGCCAGGTCACACAGCTGACTAGTGCCTGAGGCAGGATTCGACGCCAGGACTTTGTGACTCCCAGTCCATCCTGGCTGTATCCACTGCATGTCCAGGGAGGTTGAGAGTCCCGAGGGTCCAGCCCTTCTCCTTGCCCGAGTGGGCTCTGAGGCCTGCCGGCTGGCATCAGGCCCCTCATACCCTAGAGAAGTTGGGAGTGGCTCAGAAGAGGGGAGAGGCCATCTGTGACACCTGGGTGGTCAGTGGCCCTGGGCTCTGCTGGGACATGAAGGAGGCACGGTGGAGCCGGCTTTGGAGCCAGGAGAGGGGAGTCCTGGGATTTGGGTTTGCTGTCTTTGGGAAAGCCCTTTCTTTTTCTGGTCCTCCATTTCCTCCCCTGTAAAACCGGGGCCTTGGGCTCCAGAGGCCTCTCCTGGCGTGGCTGGGGAGAGTTGGATGGCTCTGCCTGCGCCTGGGCTCACATGCCCAGAGGGAAATGCACTGAGTGGGGACTGGAGGAGGGAAGGAAGAGGAGCAGGGGTGGCCAGCTGGGTCACCTGGACCAGGTGTTAGGAGAAGTTGCCAGGCTAGAGACGGGGAGGAGGCTGGTCTGGGGGCTCCTGGCCCCCAGTGACAGCATTGCATCTTCTTTTCCTAATCATTACTGTGGAAAAAACATCTGTCTCTGTGCAAACAGGATGTTTCTGTGTGGCCAGCACACCACTTTCCCAGCCGTCTTTGCCCCTCGTGTTTTCTGGTTATGAGTGAGCTGTCTTTCAGAGTGAGTCAGTCTTCTCATCTGTAAAATGGGGGCAGGACTGCTTCCTTCCCCCTCTGGGCCCCTCCAAGAGGCAGGCAGCTCTTAGAAGCCTGGCACAAAGTCCAGGCTGTTGGCAGTGACTCAGCCTCACTCAGGGAACCCCCAGAGGCTGCTGTTCTCAGCTCTCCTATGGGCTCCGGTGAGTGCCTGCGCTGGGATACCTGGCCTGGCCAGACTGGCGTTCTCATGCATCAGGTCCGGCTGTGGTTCACCAGGTTTCCCCGCCCCTCCCCTCCACCTCTTAACACCTTCCCTGCCCACCTCCTCCTCCTTGGTGGGGGGAGAGAAGAGCAAAGCCTGACCTCATCCACCTTGTCAGCAGGTAGAGAGAAGAGACCCTCCCACCTTCCCAAGAGGGCACCTTATGCCATTGGTTTTCCCAATGGGGGAAGCTGGGACAGTGCTGAGAGCCAGGTTCAGGTTCATGGTCTACTTCGGCCCCTTGTTACCTGGGGGACCTCAGGTGTGTCACTTCATCTGTGGGAGCTTAGCTGTCCTTGTCTGTAAAATGGAGTGCTTGGATGGAGGGTCCTGGCTCTCAGCAGTTTTCCTGGTCTGTGAAACAGAGGTGGGAGAGATGTGGCTTCTAAGGCCACCTCTAGCTCTGTGATCTGAAGAGCCAGTGAGATGTCTCAGTTCACTTGTGATACCCTCCCTCCTTCCCTC
>CM053593.1:387799830-387827190 GCA_028646575.1 Pseudocheirus occidentalis | reverse complement strand
CCTTCCTTCCCCCATTCCCCTGGCCCCCTTCTCGAGGTTTCCCGGCCCCCTAGGAGGACTGACCTGGCCTCTCTGGGGGAAGGGCAGTGTGGCCAGTCCTGGGAGCTGTTTCCTGCCCTGTTTTTGTCTGCCCAGCCCAGAACTTCTAACCCTGTCAATGTGGGCTCACCCCTTTATGCCTGCCTCTAAGAGATGAACCTTCTCATCTTACAGAACAGGAATCTGAGGCCCACAGAGCCGGGGTGACCGCCCCAAGGTCAGGCAGGTGGAAAGGCTGGGGTCTGGGCCTAGGGCTCTGAACTCCTTTTTCCTTTGTGGAGACAATATTGAGAATTTGGCAGAAGGGAATGGAAGGGGACGGGGTTCATTCTGTGCTGCCCTTCAGCCAGCTCCAGGATGAAGACCCAGGCCGCTCTGGCACTGATGGGAGAAGTAGCGGATTCTGACCTCACCAAGGTTCCAGGAGGAGCCGGTGGAGACGTGTGGGGTGGACTCCAGAGACAGGCCAGGGCGCCCATAGGGCCAGTGTCCTCAGCAGAGCCAGGTAGAAGGGTGGACACCCCAACTCTTCTAGGCTGCGTGGCCTCTCTTTTTCCCAGCACGCTTCTGGGTGATCCTCACAAGAACCCCAAGGTGGCTGCTCTTGTGACTGTCCATTTCACAGATGAGGTTTTCACCCCTCAGCTCTCACAGACTTCAAGGCGTCCTCTCGTGCATGCATCCAGACAGAGGCGTTCCTGGTGATTTTCCTCCTTTTCTGACCCTCAGCATAGGTCTCCTGTGGAAGGAGGGTGGGGTTGGCCTGAGCTAGGAAGGGAAGGGGAGGGAGGGCACTCCAGGTGTGGAAGCCTGCCTGGGCAAAGATCCAGAGACAGGAAGGAGGGCATTGCCTGTGATGCATAGCAGGCAGGCATGTTTCCCTACAGCTGAGTGAGAAGGGGAGGGATCCTGAGAAAAGGTTGGACAGGCAGAAAGGGCTTGACAGGTCCAACTGAGGCAGGAGGAAGTAGGGGAGTAAGTTGGGGCCTCACCTGACCCCAGGAGGGGGCTTTGGGGCTCACACCCTTCCTTCTTCCCTTCAAGCCAAGGTTTCCCACAAGCCTGTGCATTTCCCATTTCTTTTTCAGTGCCCCCGAGTGCCAAAGGGTCAGCTGTAGCTAAACGAAGTCTTAGCATGCCAGGAATCCTCTGGTGAATGGATTTGTCATTGAGGAAACACATTTATAGAGCACTCCAACTGCGTGTGCCTGATCAATGTTTATTGATGCTGACACCGAGATGGGGCCTGGCCTGGCAGGACCCTCCCCATCTGGTGAGATGGGGAAGGGGCTTCTTTGATGGCTCCAGCTCCCAGCAGCCCTGTTGTTGTGGGTGAGAGAAGCGCTCTGGGCAGCATCAGATCACAGCAGGAAGCTGTTGATTTGCACCCTTGCGCACATGGGAAATGAGTGTTTGGCCAGGGTTAGAATTCAGCTTTAAACATTTGGATGGCCATGTAACCTTGGGCACATGTCACCTCCCTCCGTCCCTGGAAGGGACCAGTCAATGCCAGCTTTCCCAAGTGACCCCTGAGTCAGAAAAGAGCCAGGAACGACTTGCCTTGGAGTTTCCCCAGGTTGCTTCAGGACTGGCTTCAGGAAGGCACCAGGACCAAACAGGCTTTCCCCAGACTCCTCGAAAGGGATGCCGGCTCTGCAGACAGCCATCGGCTTTCTGTTGGGGTCCCCAGACTCCCCTGCCCCACAGCTTCTCAAACATCAGCTGGAAGATGCTTATTTGTCCCTGATTTGGTCACTCACACCAAGTGGGTCAGCAAGAAAGGAGAGAGAATACTGCTTCCTTTGAACTTGAGGGAAGCCATCAGCTGGGCAAGCAAGAGAGGATGGGGCCTTTCCCCTTGATAGGGAAGCCTGGGTGTCTTGGGGGGCTGCCTTCCAGGACCCAGGGAAAGGAAGTCAGCTCAGGACAGGCCTTTTTTCCAATGCTTGAAAGGGCTGGTACTAGAAACTGGCCTGTAGGGGACAGAGGGCAAAGCCCCAAGAATACCTCCCGTGGATGGTGAGGGATGGAGAGAAGCTGAGGTAGATGGTGTGAAGTAACTCGGCCAGGGTCACCCAACTGGCCACATCTGACCTCAGGTCTTCCTGACTGGCCCTGGTTCTCTCCCCATCGAGTCCAGTACAGACTTCATCCCAGAGAGGTCTGGCAGCTTTAGCCGGGCCATGGTACCACCTTGCCAGCTCTGGGTTGTCCAGGGATCCAGGTCTGAACATGGGGGGCGCTTGCCTCTGGATGAGGAAGAGTCCTGGTCGGCAGGTGAAGAATTAGTGCTCCTGCCTCTCCTTGCCTGGCTCGGAAGTCCCCTCGGCCTCCTCCGTTCCTCAGTATCAGTGCAGGAGCACCAGGCCTACTGTGTGCTGGGCACAGCTCGGGACTGCCCTGCCCTCTAGACCTGGGGCATGTCACTGGCCTCCTGGGGCTCTCATCTGTTGCCATCTATTTGAAACAATTATTTCTGCTTTATTCTGCTCCAGCAGGCTTAAAAGTTGCCTTCACTGCTGGTAAAGGGCCCTCAACAGACAGACTTTTGAGGTTTTCCATCCAAAAACATGATCAGATGTGAACTGTGTCTTTTTTCCAGTGAGTGAGTGAGTGCATGTGCTGGGGGCTCCTGCGCAGTGGCAGCCGGTCTCAGGCCGTCTGAGCTCCCTGAGTGGACTGGCCGCTTCTCCAGCACAGCCCCTGGCTTGGGATGCTTAGCTGGAGCTCACGGGTTTCTTCTATCTCTGCTGCCAGTCCCCTGCCTAGCCGCCCCAGCCCAGCCTGGCTTGGCTCTTGCTATTCGCTCTTGCTAAATAAGCTATTTACATATTTTCACCCTCACACACACTCCTCTTTCCTTCCTTCCTACTGATTTGTCCTGAGCAGGGGAAGGGGGGACAGGGCTGTCTACTCCTCCGAGTGGCCCTTCTGCACACAGCCCCACCCAGGGACTCCCAAGCCTGGCTGCTGTGGGCCTGGAGAGAGTAGAAGTCCCCTAGGTGGCCCTCCCGGCTGGGCTTCCCCCTCCTCCCTTTCCCTCCCTCCTCTTCTCTCTCCTTTTCCTCTTCCTTCTCCCTCTTCCCTTCATCCCAGTCCCTCCCCTCCAGGAGCTATTTGAAAGTGGAGGTTGAGCCAGCCCAGGTTGGGCTACCTGGAGAAGGGCTAATTGGCCTGCAGTGTTGAGCCCCAGGGGGTATGGGTCCCTCCCTACAAGGCCCCATTTTTTTCCTGCCTGGTTCCATCTCTGGTTTCAGTCTCATGCAGAGACATCGTAACCCAATCCCAGCAGCCACTGGCCTCCTGGCCCTGTCTCTCCTCCCTGAAGGATTAAACTGATTCTCAGTCTAGTCCAGTGGCTACTGTGATAGCATCAGGGTCTCAGCTTTGTCAAAGCATGCCGTGTGTGTGTGTGTGTGTGTGTGTGTGTGTGTGTGTGTGTGTGTATGTGTGTGTATGTGTGTGTGTGTGTGTGTGTGTGTGTCTATGAGGGGATCTGCCTCCCAGGGCAGCTCAGGCCATTCTGGGGCATCTCTGATTTTAGGAAGATTGCTGGTCTGAAACTAAGCTCAGCCCTAGATTCAGAGGAAGTTTGAGCTGGAAGGGCTCGCCTCTGGCCTAGCACATAGTAGGTGTCTGGTAAATGCTTGTCATTGCTTGTGTGATCTCGTTCACTGCCTTCTGAGGAGTTCGCTGAGCCTGGGAACCCACAGCAGGTTTGGGTCAGACCCAGGCCCTGAGGTCTCTGGATCCTCAGGCAGATGCTGTCAGGCCTTTGTGTGGGAGTTGGGGGGAGCATGGTGGTGCCTGGGGCAGACCAGTCCCCTTCATTCTGACCCTGAGGCTAGAGGATCTGTCCTTGCCAGCCTATCCCCAGGGTAAAGGAACGGTGGCCTTTCCTTTGACCACCCTGGCTTAGAGCAGCAGGGAATGAGGAATCTGGGTGGTAGGCCTCCCTGTTCTGGGCTCACATTTACCTCCCAGATGCTCTAGCTGAGTGACCCTGGGAAGGTCACTACCCCTTTCTGCCCCTACATCTCCCTTGTAAGGACGGGGTGATGCCAGTCCCTACGGGGACCTCTTTCCAGGTTTCTGGTGAAGCTTGGGTGAGATAAAGTCTGGAAAACAGACATTAAGGTGCACTACAGAACCGTTGCTATCTGCACTCACATTATCCAGTCAGGGTTTGAAGGAAGGGGCAGCAATGTGGGAGAGGTGTTGGGATAAGCGTTCATTAAGCACCTGCTGTATACCAGGCACTTTGCAAACGTCCCATTTGATCCAACAGTCCTGGGAGGTAGATGGGGAAACTGAGGCAGGGTCACCCAGCCAGTAAGTCGGGCCCCATTTGAACTCCGGTCTTCCTACTTCTGGGCCTTGGCTCTGCAAGATGGTCTCCGCTAAGCGCCCTCCTATAAAGGCCAAGAGAAGGCTCTTGGCTCAGCTGAGGTACAAGGGTGGGGCTGTGGGGTTAACTGGATTTTCTGCTCTTCTGAAGCATTATAATGAAGAAATCAGGTTTGCTTCAGTCTTTGTGGAAAATCTTTGCAAAATGCATTAGTGCCCTCGGCTACCTTGGTGCTGCAAGCGCAGGAAATAGGCTTGCTGTCTCCCTCCCACGTCCTTATTCTGAACCTGGTCCACGGTCCAGGGAGGATCCAGGAGAGGCCATTTGTCTGCACAGAGAGGGAAGCTGAGGCCCAGGGCCATGGTGACTTCCCACCTGCTTTTTCTGTCTGCCTCAGGGCCAGCAACTTTACTCGGTCTCGGCCTCAGTATCCTTCTCTGTAAAAAGAGAGGATGATCTTTAAAGCTGGTGTCCTATGACTTACCCAAGGTCACTTAGCCACATGAGGCCCAGCTGGGCTTGGGACGGGGCCTTTGGCTCCACATCCTGCCCTCTTGCGGCTGCACAGGGTGGCCTGTTTTGTAGGATTCAGAGCCTGGCCCTGGAGCATATGTGCACACATGTGAGCCTTTCCTGGGTCACTGGAGATTGTCTACAGACGCACTTAAATGAGGTGTTTTTAGTTAGCCACTGCCTTAAGCTCTTTCTGCCTCTGTTTTAACAAAATCGGCACTGGCCCAGGGGCTCTTGTTGGCCCAGGGGCTCTCGTTGGCCGAGGGTCTCTCCTCGGCCACAGCCATCTTGTAGGCCCAGGTGCTCTCAGTGGCCAGGGAGTTCTTGTCATGGCCTCAGGCTCTCTTGTTGGCCGGTTGTGGGGTTCTCTTTGACTGAGGGGTTCTCATTGGCCTGGCGCTTTTGTGGTCGTGGTGCTCTCATGGGCCGCATGTCTTCTTCCCCTCTGCTTTGGTGGTCTGGCCCATGTATTACTCTGTTCAGAAGCCCCCCAAGGCTTTGCTGCTGGCCCAAGCTACTGGGGTAGGCAAGAGGCGGGGGGGGGGGGGTAGAATCAGACTCTTCTGAGCTGAGCCGCAAGGGTCTGCTTTTCTCTTGTTGAGAATAAATTATTGAATTCAATATTCAATAAGTTATTGAAAGTTCAACTTTTCATGTTTAAAATGTCATTTTTGACCTTCTGACCGTTTCTTCTAAAGATGTCAGTCTAGTTCAGTGGAAAGAACCCTAGGTCCTGGGTTCAAATCTGGCCCTTGGTCCTCCCTCCGTGACCCCAGACAAGCCGTTTCTCATCCTAGGGCCTTAGTTTATACATCTCCAGGCCTGAGGAGCCACGCCCCATGGCCCCCAGACTGCCCTGAGACTCTGCTCTGACCCTGCTCCTGGAATTTGCTCAGAAGCATGTTTATTAAAGAGCTATGTGTCTGTGTCTTTGCACACACACGCACGTCGGGGCTTTCTCCCAGAGTGCTCATGGACAGCCCAGGTGACCATGCTCTGCCAAGGGCATCCAGCTTCCAGACCGTGACCTTCTAGGTGGGCACCCTGAGCCCCATCGTGATCAACCCTTTGCAAAGTACTTTTCCCACCTTCCCATCCTCGGTCTCCCACCTCCCACCATCAAGCACCAGATTCATGACCTGAATGTTTTAGAGAATCGTCTCCGTGGCATGAGCTGATTTTCCTCCGCTGCCCTCCCCGTCTTGGAGTCTCCAGGCTGACTCCCTAGCCTTGGCCTAGAGCCTGGGCTTTGCCAGTTGTCGGGAGCTAGCACCTGGGGTGCGGACAGCAGCCTTCAGGCCATCCTTGGCCCCAGGCCTGATGCAGGGGCATGGATCTGCCTGTTTCCCAGTGGTCCCTTGTCTTGCCTGGCCACACAGCAGAGTCAACACCCTCCCTTCTCATGCCCCACCAAAGCATGGCACACCCATCTTGGATGCCCTGAGTGGGAGGGGGAGTGGTGGCCACCACCCCTTGTTTCCGGGGGCCTCTCACCTGCTCCCTCCCAGAGCCAGAGTCAGAGATTGCAGAAGTTGGTTCTATAAATAGCCCCCATCTCGCTGTCTCTCCCCGTTTCAGGGAGTTGTGACATTCTCTGAAGTGTAGACAGCGGGGCGAGTGTCTTGCATACACAATGAACCCTTCTGGAAATAGCTTTGTCTCTTTTAATGGATTTATTTATCTATCCACGCATCATCTTCCCCTCTGATTCTCCAGGAGACAGGGTGACCCTGCTTGGAGGTGCAGGGCTGGCCCAGTAGTGTGTGTGTCCCTGCCCGGAGTCCAGGCACCTGGGTGGGCAAGAGGACAGTTCTTCCGACGAGGGGCTGCCAGGGAGCCCAGGATGTCGCCTCCCATCTCCTTGGCCTTTCTGGGGGGCCTGGGGTGATCCTGTGAGTGTTCCCTGAGAAAGGAGCTTCTGATGTGAGAAAGCCTCTGATCAGGCTCTCTAGACCAAGGGAAAGGCAGGTACCAAAGACAAGGGAGGGAGCCTGAAGAAAAACAGAAAAGGAAAACAGACAGGGTGCGGAGCAGCCCCCCTGACACCCACCGCCGTGCTATTTCTGGCTTTTTTTTGCAATGAAAGCAGCTGAAAATAATCCTTCCGGGAAATGCCTTTTCCTTCTGCTCAGTCAGCTGTTATCAGCATTTCTTCACCCTGGGCTGGGATTGGGCCTGGCTGGGCTGAGCCTGGCTGGACTGGGCTGGGCTGGGTTGGGCTGGGCAGACTGGCCTGGCACTGGGCTTTCTCCTGCAGCAGGAGCTAAGGCCCCGCAGGGGTGAATTCAGGTGCTTCTCGCCTGTGTTTGAAGGAGAATTGATGGTCTAGTAATGGGCCCAGTTAATCGGTGGGGCATCGCTTCCCTGGCATCCGTGGAGGAAGGAGGATGCCAGGGCTTCATTGGCTGGGAGCAGAGCCAGCAGCAGCTGAATGAAGGCAGAGTCCCCGGGAAGGAGGGAGGGCCACAAAGCTCCATTTGGGTAAGCCCAGACACCTTCCTCTGCCCCTCCCCTGCCCGGGGTGCCTCCTGTTACCACCACCCATGTTGGCCCCCCGACCCCTTCGAGCTGCCCCTCAGGCCCCCCTACCCCAAGTAGAGCCAAGTACACCTCGAGTCTGTTTATAGTTGAGTGTGTGCACCGGGGGGAGAGAGATGGTCATGGCCAGAGAGGTGGGCTGGCCAGGCCCAGGGGCTTGGCCCCATCCCCGGCTACCCTGCTGGGAGCTGACCCCAGAGGCCATGCCAGGAGGAAGCTGTACACCTTCCTCTTTGCTTCCTGGCCCTCGGACAGTGTTTCTCCCCAAAAGGCCTCCTTCATTTCTTTTTCCCACCCCTCCCCAAATAACAGCAGACAAATCAGCCTCAGGAAGCTTGCATTTGCCAAAGGGCAGCTTGGAGTTGTGGGTGGGAGGAGAGGCAATGAGGGTTGAGGTCAGAATCCCTTGAACTCCCCCTGCCCCCCTTCCAATGCATTCATCTCTTTATTTTAAAGAGGGATGGGGGGATCCAAAGGGGGTAAAATGGGCTCTTTTGTGGCTTCACCCCACCCACACACATTCCCAGGCACCCCAGGGTGCCAAAGGGCTCCTGTCTGTAGAAGCAGCAAGTTTCCAAAGAATCCCTCCCCCCATCCCATCCCTGGCCATTTTTCTGCAGGTGAAAAGTCCTAGAAGGAAACTGGAGACAGCCCAGGAGGAGGAGGCCTGCAGGGCAGGTGGGGGCGGGTGGGGCCCACCATGGACTCCCCCCAGCTTCCCCCTCCTGCCAGGGCCCAGGGCCAGGCTGTGTTGGGGGCTGGGCCAGCCTTTCATCCTTGTTTAATAACAATACTAACAGTAAGACAGGTGGGCAGTGCTACGGACAGAGGCAGGGAAGCAAGGGTTCAGACCCATGGTCAGACCCTTTCTGGCCCTGTGACCCTGGCCAAGTCACTTCCCTGTCATCTGTCTCAGTTTCCTCCTCTGTAAACTGGGAGTCATAGTAGCCCCCGGATTTTGGGAGGACCAAATGAGGTCGTAATTGTAGAGCTCTTTGTAAACCTGGAAGCGCCAGCTTCATAATAGATAATTGCCAGCCCCTCTGACTGACAGTCTCATCAGCTCAGCTTCTTGGGTTCTCACCCTAAAGGCACTTGTTTGCTGTTTTCGTCTTTTCTGGATCACGGCCTGACTTTTGCGGGGGGTGGGGAGTGGGGCGGCTTCTGGCCCCTTGGGGCCACCTTTGGAAGCCTTGGAGTTTGGAGGATGCTGCTGCCGGTTCTGTGCTCTCCTTCAGCCTTGAGATGCTGAGATGGGTCATCTCCTTGGTCTCCCCGTGAATTCATTGAGGCGCAGTGGGCTTCCTCAGTCCTGCTGCTCCGGCCCAGAGGCAGTGCCGAGCCCCCCAGGCCAGGCTCTTAGGGACACGGGGACACGCTGGTGATGCCCCACAGCAGCAGTGAGGGGGATGAGGCTGGGGCTCTGTCCCCTCTGTTCCCCTCTGCTTTGGCAATGAACCTCTTTGCCCGTCCCCTCCCAGCCTTGGTATTTCTCAGCGTTGCCTGAATGGGGGCTTTGTGGCTTGTTGACGTCATGCATCAGATTGTATTAATATGTTCTCAAGGCAGAACCTATAAAAGCAATTTTCAGCTTGGCCATAAAGTCTTCCTGTGAACACAAGCCCTTTTTGTGGGGTCGCTGCATTCTCACAGGAGAGAAGGTCTCACTGTGCTCTGTGGGCCACTGTAGGTCAGAACCTCTGCTGCTTGGGGGGGCAGGATTCACATGGAGTTTTTGAGCCCAAAATAGTCACGGCCCTGTTTGACGCACCATGCCGTGAAAGGGATGAATGGTGCTTGTGCCGCCGTTCTCGGCAGCTGGCACACTGTTGTCATCAGAGAGGGCAGTGGGGGATTCCCAACTCCCCACCCACCCATGAGGCCATCCTTGCACAGGTCTGTCTCCATGCATGTGTGTGGCCAAACAGCAAGTGCATGACCATGTTCCGGATGTCCTCCAGTACCTGGCGGTGTCAGCTCCCAGATTCTGACATCAGTGACAGACAGGTTTCTCTCCATTCTGAAAGATTTGGGTCCCCAGGCAGCAGTTTGAGGTGGTAAGTCAGGTTTGAAAAGTCATTAAAGAAACATCCAATCCAGATTTACTTAGGCTGGCCAGGACTCAGGCTGGGGTCAGCCCGTATCCCAGAATCAAGCATGTTTGGTGCCTCCTTCCTCCTGGCTTGTCTTCCCTTCCTCCCCCTTGTCAGGGCTAGCCTCTCTCCCAGAAGGGACTTTGGGATGTTAACCCTGAAAACTCTGTCCTTGTTCTGGGTGTTGTCAGGTGGCTGGCAGGGTCGCACTTCAGGATCGATATTGTTGACCGTGTTTGAACACTGTCAAAGTGGTGCTCTCGGGGAGTGACTCCTAACTCCCAGGAAAGAGCTTTAGTGGAGATGGAATTGTATGGTGCCTACTTGTAGGAAACCTGATATGTCCCAACTCAGACCTACCCAACATAAATTAGGAAGCAGCGAGGAGCACTATAAAAGGTTTCTTGACTTTATAAAAGGATCTGCCTCTGGATTCCTTTAAATAGGAAGCTTCCAGAGTGCATTTAAGTATTTGATGCTGACCATTAACTGGAGAAGCTAGGTCGAGGAGGGAGGGGGTCGGAAGGGAAGTGAGGGCATCTGTGAGATTAGAATCACTTGGCCTTGGAGCAGAGCAGAAGGTGTGGCTGGCGTGGCCAGCTGTATTAAGAGAGAACAGAAGAAAGAGCTCATCTTCATTCATGAACAGCTAGAGGCCGAATCCAAGGCCAGTTGCCTGGTCTCCCCGCTTAGAGGCAGCAGCAGCATCTCAGCCAGTGGGCCAGGTGCCTCTGACCTGGGAGAAGGAGAAGGGAGCCCTGCGGGGGCTTGAAGGTGTATCCCTGGATGCTCCAGTGCTGGCTTTGGCTCTTGGTCTCCGGCTTCCTCTTTGGTGGGTGAGCAGCAGCTCTTTGGACAGTTCTGGTGCATAAAGGGGCAGGGGAGAGGCATGGGGAAACCTTGGGAGGCACCTGACTTGTGTTACTTACTCTTTGACTTGCCAACGGAGACTGGAGCTCATTCTTTCCCTGCCAGCATTCATGTCCCTGGGGGGAGACTCCCACCCCAGAGCCTCCCAAGGTTCACAGGCAGACCTGCTCCTGAGAGCTCCTTTCTGGTCAAGGGCTGTCCAGCAGCAGGCTGGGACTGCCATTAGTGCCATGTGTATGGAGGTAATGATCATTCTTCTACTTCCACACATCCCAGTGATGGCTTCTGCCTTCCCTGAGGTAATAAATCTGGAATCCTGGGCTCTGGCCTGAGGGATCTTCCCTAATTTATCCCAGGTTCATAAAAGTAGCCTGAGGTGACCCCCAAAGGCTCCCTTCAGGAGGGGCCTTATGTAGAAGCAGCGAAAACATCCCTGGTGTCCAGGCAGGGCCTATAACTAGACTGTGATTGCCTGGTCTGGAGAAGGTGGGAGGAATAGCTTGGGAGGCAGGGAGGGAGCAGAGCAGATCCTAGCCAGCAACCAGCCTAAGTGGCTGAGCCTTGTTCAGGGAGGAGGCAGGCAGGATGTGGGGGGCCCACCATTGTCAGAGGATGCTTTTCCTGTTCTTGCTGTGGACCAGGTACTGTTGGGCTCTGAGGGGATGGGACAGAAGCCAGGCCATCTCTGACCTCAGGACACTCCCCCTGCCCTGGGAGTGTGACATGTTCCCCCATCGGACAGAGAATAAATGCTCAGGGATGAATGTAGTGGGAAGAGGGGTGGTACTGACCCTTGGCATGTCCAGAGGAGGTGCATCTGGATATGAGGCTCAGTGGGAGCCAGGGTTTCTGAGAGGCAGAGAGGGGTAGAGGGAGGGGGGAGGGAGGAGGGGAGGGGAGCCCCTCTGCACTGGGGAGCTACCCCTGGAGCTGCTGAATGGGGTTTTGTGTCCCCAGAAGAGCCAGCCTGTCCCTGTGGCAGGATTGTAGAGTGTGGAAGCCTGTGTATAGGAGACTGGGGCAGGTCCTGAATGGTCCTTGAGGCCCCAGGCTCAAGGAGGGTGGTTCTGAGGGCTGGGGCTGAGTTGGCCATCCGGCAGGAGCACTCCTTGGGAGGGTTTGAACATTGGGGGGAGGCCTTTTACAACCCCGTCTCCCACTGAAAGCCATTGCTTGGGGCTGGGCCTGGGCCTGGGTCCCTCTGGGCCCTGACACTTTCTTCTCTTCTCTCCTCCCTCTGCTCCTCAGTTCCCTCTGAGCTTGGCCTCTACCTAAGCTTGCAGCCCGCGCCGCTCTCTCCAAGGCAGTATCTTAATCTGCAGCCAATATTTCTGTAACACTGCGGACAGTAAACCAAACACTTTACAATTACTCTCTCATTTGGCCCTCATAACAACCCTGGGAGGGAGGTTACTGTGATCCCCATCCCGCAAACAGCGGGTAAGTGACTTGTCCAGGGTCACATGGCTGGCAAACGTCTGAGGAGGGATTTGGACACAGGCAGGCCCAGCCTCTCTCTGCCAGGCCGCCCAGCCGCCAGCTTTGCAGGAGCATTGAAGCCCTTCTCTCCTCCTGGGTTGTGGGGTTCTCCTCCTATCCCCCTGATACTTTCTGCTCAGTCTTCCATGCTGCATGTTCATCTGGTTTTGGCTT
The DNA here is from genome assembly GCA_028646575.1 of Pseudocheirus occidentalis. Taxonomy (NCBI): domain Eukaryota; kingdom Metazoa; phylum Chordata; class Mammalia; order Diprotodontia; family Pseudocheiridae; genus Pseudocheirus; species Pseudocheirus occidentalis. Next base: position 387,815,136 of record CM053593.1, on the reverse strand, counting down.
ACAGGCTGTGGCTGTCCCCCAAGGCTCTGCTCTGGGCCCTCTCCTCCCTCACCCACCTGGGCATGCTTTCTCTTCAGGATGGGGGAGTGGGGGTGGTTGGCCTGGGGGCAGCCTGGACCACTCAACAGTAGGGGCCAGCTCTTCTTGGGTGGAGTAAACACCAAAAAAGATGTGTCTCCAGTGATGGCCTGAGCCCTTTGCTGACAAGTTTGGTCGAGCTGTCTGGGTATGACTTGGACCCTTGGCACATAGTCCCCACCTTCCATGAGCTCCTACTATGTGCACAGTTGAGCAAGGGCCTCCTTGCTGTGGACAAATGGGAAGATGTGAACCACCAGCTCTTGGCAGGAATCCCTAAAGTTTGCAGCTGGTCAATGACCACTTAGCCCTCTTGGAGGTGGGTTATGAGATTCAGTGCGTCTACGCTGGAGCCTCAACTCTGCTAGGTCTCTGTGGGCAATGCCTCGGCACTTATGTGGGACCAGGTCCCTAGTGGGTGTGTAATGACCTTCAGAAGCCCAGCATCTGGTGGAACTGGGCCCCTAGAGTGTCTGGAGCAACTTTTGGGGACCCAGTGTCTGGTGGGACTGGGCCCCTAGTGTGTGTGGAATGACCTTTGGGGGCCCAGCATCTGGTGGTACTCTTCAAGGCTGGAGGGATACGTTTTTCAGTCTTTGTGTGACCAAGAGGTGTAGAGCCCAAGCTGGGCTGGTATTTCTCTCTATTTAGTATCCCCTAATAAATAGTTATTTGTTTTTCAATTGGTTCCAGATGGGTAGCTATTCGAGGGGAAAAAAAGAGGGAAAAATCTGAATGAAGACAACCTGTCTTAAATATAGCACAGGAGATAAAGACAGCAGGCCTGTAGGGCCTGAAATGCTTTGGAGGTTAGTATAAAAATGCCTCTAGCCGGAAAGCAAACAGGCCACTCTTTCTTCCATGTACTGGCTGCTACTTTTCCTGGCTCAGCCCGAACCCTTAGAAACAGTGGAGGAAGCCTAGGGCAGGGTGACATCCTGGTGGGCAGTCAGAGGGTCTGGGTGTGCCCATGTGGTATTGGCCAGTCTTCTCTAAAATGAGGATCTTAGACCGCCCAGCCTTTGTGGTCCCCTCCAGCTCTGGGCGTCAAACCTTCCGACCTGGATCCAAGTCACGGCCACATCCTGGCATGTTCCCTAGTTTCACACTTCATGTCTATGTCTCAGGGCTTACCAGGCTCTCAAAAGGGCAGAGGCTGGGTGACCCAGAGTCATGGCTGCTATGAAGCTCCCCCCCCCCCATTCAGGATGGCCTTGGAGCCTTTCTGTGTTGGAGTACTGGAAGTGGTTCTTACTTAGACAGGGTTGTCCTGGGGATTAGCTGGGATGGAAGGAATATGAACTTTGGGCAAGTGTCACTTTGTGGGATTGTTTGAACCCTCCCCCCACCTGGAGTCCAGCCATGTGACTAAGAGCTGACCGGCCTAGAGTCAGGCAAGCTAGCCCCCACCCAGCACGTGGAGATGGGTCAGACGAAGTACATTCTGTCTTGACGGTGTCCTCAAAGCCCACGTCTCGGTCTGCCTCGCCAGGCCATTTGCTTGGTGTCAGGAGTGGCCCTTGGGAATCTGCCTGGTCGCTACCTTGGCCAGAGTTCTCAAGACCTTCCTAGTTCTCTTGACCATGTTGGGATGGCATAGACATTCCCCGGGTCTACTCACATCAAGCACCAGTCATGTTGCCTTTTGGGGGATTAGGGTCACCACCTTTGTCTTCGGGATTCCCCATCTTGTCTGCTTGCTGCTCAGGTAGGAACTGTCATGGTCATGGGCTCGTCACTGTCCACCCTTCCAAGCTGGCCTTGTTTGACCTCTCTCATCATTAATCAGTATCCTTCCCGCTTCCCTGCCAGAGAACCATCCCACCTATCAAGTATTATTCTTGGAAAGACCCCTCCCCCCCAAAAAAGTGTGTGTGTATAGATATAGACAAGAGACCCGGATGGTGAAGGTCTGAGGCCTTCTCCAGCCCCTCCCCTCTATCCCCCACATCTTCCATTTGGCTGCTCCTAAAGCCCAGCTTTGAACCGAAATTCCAGGGGCTCCCTAGATCTGCTAGGACAAACTATCCTGGGCCACATCACTGGAAATGTGGAGCCCTCTTGACTCTTCTAGGCTTATTTGCATCGCACACTTTCTGGCCAGACCAGCCCCTTGGCTGAGCCGTACCTGCCCTCTCTGTCCTCTCCTGGCTCAGGCCTCTGCCCAGACTGTCCCCTTCAGGCCTCCCTGAGACCTTTCCCAGCTCCCGGTGCCCCTCCCTCGTTGCTTTGTCTCTCTGTGTGTTGGGGTGTTTTCTATTGGAATGGAAGTTCCCCAAGGGCAGGCGGGGCCTGTCTGCTCCTGCCTGTGGCAGAGCTGGGAAGCTGGTTTTGTTTGGGGGCTATCACCAGGGCTTGTCACTCCCCCTTCCTCCCTGTCTCTTCACCAGGCGTGGCTGACATCCGGGGTCTCCCGGGATAAACCACATCTGCAGCCCAGCGGGTCTCCTGCTTTCGAAACTTTTCTGTTTTGCTTTTTGGAGGGCAGTTGGGGTTAAGTGACTTGCCCAAGGTCACACAGCTACTAAGTCTCAAGTGTCTGAGACTAGATTTGAACTCAGGTCCTCCTGACTCCAGGGCCGGTGCTCTGTTCACTGCACCCGCTAGCCGCCCTTTGAAACTTTCTCAGGTTAGCCTGAAGCCTCCTGAGACTGGTTCAGCTTCTCCTTTATTTCTCAATACATTCATCCGTGTTTGGAAGTGAGAGCCCAGGCCTGGCCCCTGAGTCTCTGGGAGAGGTGGAGGGACTATCTTGGCCAAGCACGTTTTGGAAGAGGGCCTTTGTCTTGCCATGGCAGCACGGCCACAGAGCCTGCTCCTGCTGGAGCCCCCAGGGCACACTCCAACCTTGCCCTCAAGCGATGCTGGGCCCCTTCCAGGGTCTGAATGCAATTTGCTCTTCCCTTCCCATTGGTGTGTGAGTGGGGGTTGAGGGGCCCCTCAGGATGGTTCTCTTGGAAAACGCCAGGTAAAGGTGACGGGTCAGAACCTGGTGGGGCAAGGCCCCTGTGAGCACAGCATGGATTCGATGGGGCTGGGGGAGGAGACTGGCTGGGGAGCTTCTGCCTCCCCTCCCACCATAATTGGCTGTTAGGTGCTTTCCTTCCTACGCAGTGACCTCAGAGCTCTCCCCCCAAAGGGGCCACCAGGTGACTCAGATCCTCCTCTCTGAGCCCTTCTTTCGGTGCCCTAGGAGTCCCATCAACCAGTCAGCATTTATGAAGCACCCACAGGGCCAGCCATTGTCCTGGGTTCTGGACATATAAAGACACATGTAAAAGTCTCTGCCCTCAAGGAGTCTGCCTTCTAGGGCAGACGCCCATGTCCATAGATTGATTCCTATCTGTTACCAAATGTGTGCAGAATTTTTTGAGAGGGGGTGGCATTGGCCGGTGGAGAATGGGGGAGGCCTCCAGGACAGACTGGACAGAGCCATGGTCTGTATGGTTGTCTGCCGCAGCTGCCTGACTGCATGTTCCTTTCTCTTTCCTGGCTGCAGTGGACGTGAGCCCAGCACTGCCCCTCCAAGTGGCACCCTCCGCTGTGCCTATGGACCTCCGCCTGGACCACCAGTTTTCGTTGCCAGTGACGGAGCCCACGCTCCGCGAGCAGCAGCTGCAGCAGGAGCTGCTGGCCCTGAAGCAGAAACAGCAGATTCAGCGGCAGATTCTCATTGCCGAGTTCCAGCGGCAGCACGAGCAGCTCTCGCGGCAGCATGAGGCCCAGCTCCATGAGCACATCAAGGTGCGTGAGAGAGGCAGGGGCTTGGCCTCCCCTCCTGCTCCCGGGGTGCCCAGGGTGGGGCATCTTCTCGGGGCCTGCTGTCTCCACAGGATCTGGAGGCAGCCTTCCCTTTACCCATGAAAAAACTGAGGCGCAGGGGCCCCGAGTCATCGCCAAGGGAGCACCCCCAGGGTACGGTCTTCACCTCTCCTGTGTCCTGAGCCCCCGGCCCTTCTCAGAATCGTGTGTCTAAGTACGCAGAGCATGATGGGCAGAGGTCAGGAGGAGCCAGGTATCTTGCTGTGCAGTGCTCAAAATGGGCTTAACATACACACTCACTGGCCGTAGCTTGAGGCCCCCAACTAGCCCAGCCTCCTGATTTCATAGATGAAGACACGGAGGCAGATTAAATCATGGCCAGAAGAATGCTGGTGAGCCTCAGGTGTGTGTGTTGGGGGGGGGGGGGGGGGCGCACCTGGCTCCCAGGTGACACAGAGGATAGCATCAGGAGGGCCTGAGTTCAGATCCAGCCTCAGACAGTCGCTGGCTGGGTGACCCTGGGCAAGTCACTTAGCCTCTGTCTGCCTCAGCTTCCTCATCTGTAAAGTAGAGACAGATCACCTGCCTCCCAGAGTCTCAGATGAGATAATAGTTGTAAGGGGCTTCATGAGTAGCTGCTGCCACTGCCCCCAGCTGAGGGTCTATACCCAGACACCCCAGCTCCCGACGTTTGCTCACATGCCCACTTATGCTGCATCCAGGGTGAGAGGCCTGGCCTGAGAGGGACCCCCAGGGCCCAGAGTCAGATGGGGAAGGGGCCAGGCAGGCCCCACATGGAAAGGCCCTCCACACGCCCCCACCAGAGCATACTTGTGCACTCACACGCACCTGCTCATGAGCATTCATGAGCACACACTCCCTCCATACACATGTCCACACACTCACTTATATGCTCATTCACACACAACCACACACATTCACTCACATCCTCACACATACACACTCACACTCAAAGACCTGTACTCACACACATTCATACATACTCTCACACATACATAAAGATTCACACACACATGTCCCTTACCATGTGTTCTCTCTGTCTCTCTGTCTCTCTGTCTCTCTCTCTCTCTCTTTCTCTCTGTCTCTCTCTGTCTCTCTCCATCTCCCTCTTTGTCTCTCTGTCTCCTCTCTCTGTCTCTGTCTCTCTCCCTCTGTCTCTCTCCCTCTTTGTCTCTCTGTCTCTCCCTCTGTCTCTGTCTCTTCCTCTGTCTCTGTCTCTCTCTGTCTCTCTGTCTCTTTTCCCCTCTCCGTCTCTGTCTCTGTCTCTCTCTGTCTCTGTCTCCCTCCCTCTGTCTCTCTCCCTCTGTCTCTGTCTCTGTCTGTACCTCTCTGTCTCCCTCTGAATCTGTCTCTCTCCTCTCTCTCTGTCTCTCTCCCTCTGTCTCTGTCTCTCTCCTGTTCTCTCTCTGTCTCTTCTTCTCTCTGTCTCTGTCTCTCTGTCTCTTTCCCCCTCTCCATCTCTCTCTCTCCCTCTGTCTCTCTCTCTGTCTCTGTCTCTCTCTTTCTCTCTGTCTCTCTCTCCTCTTTGTCTCTGTCTCTTTCTCTCTGTCTCTCTCCCCCTCTCCTCTCTCTCTCTCCCTCTCTGTCTCTCTCTGTCTCTGTCTCCGTCTCTCTGTCTCTTATCTCTGTCTCTGTCCCTCTCTTTCTCTCACACACACACACTCTAACACTCATTCACATACATGCACATGTGCCCTTTCCTCCTCCATTATGGCCTCCAATTACTCTCCTCTCTCTCCCTCCTCAGGGGTGGGGGTGGGGGGTGAATGGGAAGGTTCCCCTTTCTCTGAGGATGAACTCAGTTCCTCCAGACCCGGGAGCTGAACTGTCCATCACCAGCCTCTGCTTCCTCTTGCTTCCTGCCACATCCTGATGGGCCCTGGGCATGGGATGTCCCAAGGGATACCAGGCCAAGCTTCCTAGGGTCTTTGGTAGTCCCCAGACTGTGCCTGGGTAGGGAATTTGGTGGCATTTTGTATCTTTTACAAAGGCTACTTGTCCTGGAGAGTTGGGCTTAGGTCACCTTGTGGGAAGGGTAAAGAGGGGTGGGCAAAGAGAGGCCTGGAATATGGTGCTACACTGCCTTGGAATGCTCTGCTGATAGTAAGTGGTGGCGCATAGAAGCTTGGTGGTCCCTGCAAGGCCCAGTTTAGCTGTGTAGGCATGTAGGGACCAAAGTCATTTTTTGACTGGAGGTTTCTGGGCCTAGGGGGAACGGTTCTCCCTTTACAGGTGAATAAACTGAGACCCAAAGAGCCCAGAAGTGAATAATGAGGCCAAGTCCCCAAAACAAACCTGAAGCAGTTCCACTGTTTGTTTATCCGTCTTCTCCTGTAAACAAGGGCACAGACTGTCAGTCATCTACTCCTCAGACTTGTGGGCAGTGCCTCAGTTTCCCCATTTCACCATCAAGGTGTCCAGGTCCTGTCCAGCTCCTGACCTTTGACTGTGCCAGTCCTCAGGTCCCCCGAGGCTTTATTCCAGACTTTCCCCTTCTATGGAAGTTGTTTGTGCTCAAGCTGCGACTTTGCCTTCAGGGCTGCAGTACTGAGGACTTATGCCTGGTCACCCTGTTGGGCAGGGAACATATGGGCAGTGGCTCCTTCTCTGCTGGGCAGGGGGCTGTCCTGCAGGGTTTGAGCCCCAAGATTTGGGCTCTCACTGCTTCTTACGGGTGCACCAGCCTTGCCTTTTTGGGCCGAAGCAGAGAAACCCATTAGATCATGATGTGAAGGAGGAGACCAAAGGCCAGGAGGCAGGCGCTCTCCCAGATGCAAGTCTTCATAGCAGGTGCTCTTCAGCCTGCTGGTCTAATAAACATTAGTCTGGGGGAGGTGTCTCAGAGAACAACCCCCTGGATGCAAGAGGTCAGCCAGGCCCCAGAGCACGTTTGGGGAGCAGGAGCAGCCCCCACCCTGGGGAGAGGTCTGGGGATCCACGCCCCAGTGGGGCCCCCAGAGGAGGGTCCAGCTTGATGCCCAAGGGCCTGGGAGATCACTCTCTCCTTGCCATCCCCCAGGGGTCCTTAAGCCTATCTTAGGGTTAGGACTAGACCTTTGATTCCAGCATATATAAAGAACTCTGGGAGGAGCAGATTCCTTCTCCAGGGCAGGTTGGCACCCTCTCTGGATCTTGTCTAGCATCACCCAACTAAAGGTGGGATTGGAACACAGGGCTTCCTGCCTCTTCACACCTGGAGCATGGTGGCTGCCTCTCAGCCTCTGATGCCCACATTAACCCCACAGCATCTCCTTTGTCCTCAGTGTAGTCATGAGATGGGTATCGGTGCTACTTTTCCCCATCTGTACAATGGGTTTAACTGTCATGACTTGCCCCGGGCTGGGCTAAGGCTCAGAGGAGATACTTTGGGCATCGAGTCCATGGGGTTTGTGTGGCCACAGGCATCATCTTGTTCCTAACACTCGGTTCTGTCTATCACTGCCCTGGCTCCCTAGCGCCCCTCAGATCAAACCCAGACTCCTCCGTTTGGCTTCAGAAGCCCTTCCTCCTCTAGTCCCATCCTTTTCAAGCCTGATTCATGGCCAGGCCGCTGTGTTTGCTATTTCTTCGGGCCGCCAGCCCTGTACACAGCTTCCCTGGTACCCAGGCCTAGAATGCCCTTCCTCAAAGCTCAGCTCAAGGCCACCTCCAAAGGCCTGTCCAATGTGAGCATGCCCTCCCCCCAAATGCTGTGTGTGTGGTGAAGGGGGAGGCAGGTGCAGGCACTGACTCGTGGAGGCCTTTGTTTCTCCAGCATCGACCGCAGTGAATGGCACCTAGTAGGTGCTTTTGGATGGATTATCAGTTTACTAGACACACGTTTAGCAAACCACCGGTGATGGGCTTGTCGCAGGTGCACCCAAGGGCCAGCCTTAGGTGTGTGCGGAGATGTGGGTGAGAAGATAGTTCAGGAAAGAATCATGAACTCCATTTAATGGTTGTAAAAGTTTATTGTTGCTCTGTTCAGCAGCAGGAGGGTTTAGGAAGGCTGCAAAAGTGCAGGAATTAGAAATACAGATTCTGTAGCCAAAATAACATAAATCAGGTATCAATTATGCTAACTAGGTGAATAAAGGTGGTTTTAGGGAGGATTTAAGGAGCGGTCAGTGCTTAAAGGGACACACACTTTTCATATCTACTGCGCAGGTATATTGCCCATAATTCACTGGGAAAAAGCCCAGGGGTGGCTACCAGGAGGTGTGGTTTTTGCCTTGAAAAGTCACCTAAATCCCCTTGTCTGGCCAAGGCCACCCCTCCCAGAGCATGGTCATCAAGGATCCATCCCCGGAAGAGCTCCCCACAGGCAGAGGGGTCATCAGAATGGACAAAGTGATGGACTAGCGGCTTGTCAAAGAGACTTAAAGCCAGTGGGTACCAAGAGCAAGAGGGAGAAGGGATGGAGGACCAGCTCCCTCATGGGAGACTGGGGCCGCTGCCTGGGGGAAAGCACAGAGGGAGGTGCTGCTGGAGCCTGTGGCTCACCCTTGCTCCCTCACCTCCCTCCCCAGGTTTGAGGCTGGAAGGCCAGGAGGAAGTGCTGGAGCAAAGTTTGTCACCCTGGCCCCAGGGTGCTACCCAATTTCCCTCCCCACCCCCGAAAAGACTGTGAGCACAGGCACTGGAAGAGGCTAAAGCCTGGGGGAAGGGCCAACCAGGGGTCACCCCCAGGGACAAGACCAGGAGCTGGGGGGGTGAAGGCAGGGAGCCCATCTCTCCATTCTGGCCCCTGGAGGACTCCCAGAAGGCAGAAGTGCCTATGGCCCATGCAAGGCTAGGCTCCTATAAATGTGAGCAGTTGTAAGGAACGTGGAGATGGGCATTGTGCCACAGTGGATAGGACCCTGACTGTGGACTTAGAAGAGCTGAGTTCAAATCCTACCTCAGACATGGTGAGGATCAGATAAAATAGTGTCCATGAAGTGCTTAGTGTGTGCCCAGCGCATAGTAGGTACTGTTGATGATAATGATGAAGACAATAACAGTCCTTGGGGTGCTGACAGGGGGGGAGCGGTGGGAGGTGGTGGCTGTAGTTAACCTGGAGAAAGCCCAGGACTGTCTTAGAGTATCCGGGGCTTGTCCTGAGGAGGCCCTGGGAGACAGAATTGTGCCTACCCTCGGGCCTGGGGGCACAGGCGGGACCAGAATGCAGAGCCAGCTTCCTCCCTGGGCGCATCCTGAGGTGGTCTCGGTCACCCTCTCTCATGGCTTCCCTGACCCGGGTGGGCGCTGGGAGCAGCCACTGAGGGCCTTCCCTGGGCAGCCATGGAAGTCAGGCAGCATCACAGAACCCCACAAGGGAGGCAACCAGCACTCCCCAGTCAGGTCAGACCTCACCCCAAGTCTGTACATCCAGTTTAATGTTTTCTGGCGATAATCCTGTTCCTGGCCCTTGCTGGGTACAGGGGGAGCCCGCTTCTCTGCAGCCACGTTTGCCTGCTGACCACTTTGACAGGACCGTATGGCCCAGCACATAGTAGGAGCTGTGTAAATGTTAGTGATGCCAGTGTCTGAACCCCATGGCCTGGGAGCAAGCCCTGCCCATCCCACTGCTCCCTGGGGGCCCGCTCAGTCCTTCTGATGTCTGTCAGGCAGCCCAGGGCCATTGTCCCAGCACTTCTTCATACTGCCCTGTTTTCTTCCGAGGTCTCCTGTGCACTTAGCACGGTTCTACACTGACCATGGGCTGACTGACTGTCTTCATCCCACTGAGCCTTTCCCCTTCCCTTCCCCTGGAAGGCCCTTAGTCAGAAGAGGCAGGCCAAGCAGCCCTGCCTCACCCAGCCTGGTACTCTGGAGGGGCAGGGCAGATGGGGTGCCATAGGCGCAGCCCAGAACATAACCTGTCCCTTGCCAGGTGCTGACAGAGAGTGGGGATCGCTTACAGCTGGGGATGGGACCGGGATTCCGGGAGATGGCATTTCAGCGTGGGCTGGAAGGACGGATAAGGTTGCAGCAGATAAGAGGGAGATGTGGGGAGTGCCTGACCAGGGGCTGTCTCTGGGGAAGACTGAGATGCTGCAAAGAAAGGGCGTGTGCCAGGGGAGGGGCTGAGCCTGCAGGGTCTGCAGTGCCACCTGGCACGTGGACCTGTGTCTCTGCCCAGTGCAGACGTCGGGGCTGGGGGTGAGGAAGCCAGACTTGTTCCCTTCCCCTGGGGCCCCCTGTAAGTCCCCAGGGACACATCAGGGGTTGACAACAGCTGCACTCAGATAGATCTGAGTGCCCCAGGCCCTTCAGGCTCCATGCACGTGAGGGGCCCTGTGCTGGCCCAGGGCAGTGGGCATGCTGTAAGCATTTTGCCAGCGTGGGGCCTGACTGCTGGCCCAGCAGCTCGGAGGCCCTTGTGCCCTGTGTGCCAGTCTTTGCAGATGCAATAATAAAGCAAGACAGACAATCCCTGCCCACAAAGAGCTTGTGGTCCCCTGGGTGCAAATAGGTATTCACAGATATGTGTGTGCCTGTATGTACGTGTGTGTGACAGAGACAGAGAAAGGAGGGGGGAGACACAGACGGAGACAAGAATTAGCACCAAGTCTCCAAGCGAGACCCTTCTGTGGGTTCAAGCGAAAGCCTCTGTTGTATTATTCCCAGAGGGGTGGAGAGCAGGCTGGCACCAGCCAGAGCCAAAGAATTTGGTCAAGATCTTCCTTCCTCTTTAAAAGAGAAAGGTCCATGTTCCCTGGTCCAGCTGGTGCTTGCAGCTGCTGGCTGGTGACCTTCTGTGTGATGCCCAGACCAATTAGCTGTTGGCTGACTGGGTGTGAGCGATGGTGCTGGGTCCTGGGCCCCAGGCAGGTAGGGGATAGCCCAGCCCTTGGCGACCAGAGGGCGGAGAGAACTGTGCCTGAGTCGTAGTTTGCCCATCCGTGAAATGGGCTGGTGATTGTTTGTTGCCCCAAGCCTCACAGGGAATTTATGAGGGCTCATTGGCCGACAGAGGCACTGTCTGCTGAGAGGTCTGCCTGAGGCCGGGCCAGAGCTGCTGGGGGTGACTGCCTTCGAGGAGCTTTCTGCCTCTCAGATGCCTGCAGATGGTCCCAGCCAGGGAAGGGTCCCACTGGGGGAGAGAGTTGTGGATGCCATGTTATCCCTGATGGCCTTTGAGGGTCAGCTCAGCTGCCGCCTCTGCCAGGAAGTTTCCCTTGGATATGTCTCCACAGCCTTTGGATGGGATGCCCAGGGTCTCCCCAGTGGCTGAATGGAGGCCTTCCAGTGACTGGCCTTTGGCTTTCCCCTCCTCCCTGAATGCCTGGCCCCCGGACCCCTCCAGACACTCGGTCAGTGCTCATGAAGGTGTTGGTGTCAGAGCAGTGCTGCTGCTGCGGGCACAGTGGGTGCTGCCAGGCCTCTGCCCTCAGAGGATGTCCTGCCCGAGCTTATCACTGACAAAGCTTGTTCTACAGACCTTGGATGCCCACCCCCCAGTCCAGCACAGCTGGTCTTCTGCCACAGGTGTAGACCATCTGAAAGTCCTCTTGTCACCAGGTCAGTGCATCTGGGCATCTGGGTTAGAGCAGACAGCTGTGCTCACTCTGTGGGCCATGGAGAGATGCCCATGACTGTGAGCCTCACCTGCCCACAGCTTGTAAATCACAGGCGAAAGGATCTGTCAATCTGGAAGGACCTCCCATCCAAACGCCCTATTTTCCAGATGAGGAAGCTAAGGACTGCAGAGGCTGAGCCAGCTGTGACCTTTCCTCCCTCCTTTGGCTCTTCCAGACCCCATGATGACGGCCCCGGATGTGACCAATGGTCATCCCTGCTGCTGCTGCCCAGCCCAACCTGGCTGCCAGGCCCTCCACCGGCCCACGCCCGCCTGCTGCTGCTCCCCCAGTCGTTCCCAGAAGGGGCGGGAAGCGCTATTCCTAGTTATGTTCAGGTCATCGGCGCAGAATCGGCCCCTCAGAAATGCCCGCGGGGGCCCTGGAGCCACGGAGATCTGGGTTTGAGTTCTCCTTGTGTGGGCAAGGCAAGCCCCCAGCTCTTCTTGGTGCCTTTGGTTCTAAGAGCTGACACCAAAGTCATGGGCGGGGGCCCTTTCTCTAGCCTCTACCCCTCACACGGTACCTAATAAATGCTGGCAAACTGACTGGGCCGGTCCAAATCCTTGTTTTATGAGTGAGAAGATGGCCCCAGAGGGGAAGTAACTCACGGGGAGGAAGGGACTGAGTCAGGTCCCCCAAACACCAAGTCCTGTACTGGTGCCCTTGGGAAGTCTTCCCTGGGGGCTGACCCCAGACTCTCCCCGTGTCAGAGGCAGGACTTGAACCCAGACACTCTGACCCATAGCTGTCTCTCTGCCTCTCACGAGCCAGCAGAGAACAGTTCCTGAATTTGGAGGCAGATGGACCTCAGAGGTCCTTTCAGTGTCCTGTGTGGAAGCTGTGGAGACATCTCTACGGCTGAGCCTCTGCACCTGGCAGGCCTGAACGCCAGAGGAGGTGCCTATGGCATCATGGGTCACCTGGCCCGGGCACTCAGGCCTACGCTGGGCCTAGTCCTTCTGGAATCCAGACACCGTTCGCACCACACTTGGATTTTGCTTCCCCCCTAAAGTCTATAAATAATAATGATTTCCAATCTCTTTTCTCTGGACTTGCTTCAACCTGCGTTAATGAGAAATGCATCATCGAGGGGGCATCGGTGTTGATGTGTGCGTTCTTGGGGTCTGATGGCAGTGAGCTGCAGCTTTTCCCACCATCTCAACAGAAGCCCCTGTGTATATTGGGGGGAGTGCAGTTGGTCTACAATGGGACAGTCACTCCCCCAATATTCCACCCCCTTTTCATCTGCAGACTCTGAGAAGAGCTCTATCCAGCAGAGCAGAGAGATTGAGGGGTGGGAGTGGCCTGCTGTCTCTGCACCCCAGGAAAGGCCAGAAGTCTATGCAGAGACATCCACAGACCTGCCCAGGGTCACAGTTGCTGAATAATGGCTATGGAAGCTTTGCTCACCACTGTGCCTGCAAGGGTGGATTCTTGGCCCATCTGCTGCCTGTTGGCATTGCCAGCTGACGGACTGGGGCAGGCAAAGATTTGCCAACCTTGACAAAGATTGACTCCACGTGCCCACCTTCAACCTGGAGCGCCCAGCCAGTGGGGCTGGTTTTCTTGTCACTCTTTTTATTGGCCCTCTCACTGACTCAGGGCCCACTGGCTGCCCGTCAGACACCTGGATGGTAGTGCCATCCTAAGCTGGCCTGTCTCAGAGACCACAGTGAGGGTTTAGCCCCAACTTGGAATAGTCTGAATGCCTGGATCCCCTCATCTCAAGGACTGTCTCTTTCTTCAGCCACAGTGGCTCAAAAAGACCATCCTGCAAGGCTTCACTTTAAAGCAGGCAGGAGACCCAAAGACCTACAAGACCAGCCCTTCCATGTGACAGAGAAGGAAGCAGGCCTCTTTAGCCAGCTTCATGTTCCCTCTAGACTGGCAGGATCCTCGAGGGCAAGGAGGCCTCTGGCAGGGGGTCAGCTTGTTCCTGAGCCCCATCCGCTGTTCTGATTGAAGTTCTGAGGGAGGAGCTGCAGGCATGCCTACCCACTGCTGCTCACCCCTTGGCATTCTGCTCGGATGACCACCGCTCTCTCCTGGATTTCCACAACATCACTGTGACCAGAAAAGCTGCCCCAGTGAGAGGTGACCACTGCTGCGGTGGGTCTGCTCCAGTTGCTGAGGAGGCTGTGAGGAAGGCGGGCACAGTCACCAGGGAAGGACAGCCTTGAGTGCTGACCCTGGGAGGAGTGTGGGCCTTGGATCGCTCCATTTCACAGTTGGGGACACTGAGGCAGACAGCAGCCTTGCCTGGGGCCACGTCTGAGGTGGGATTTGCACTCAGACCCTCGAGTGTTCTGTCCATGGTGCTCCTCAGTCGAATAAATGGAGAAATGAAAAGCCTTGATTCGTTGCTCGTTACATGCCGATTCATGGGATCTAGGTAGGAGAAAAAACATGGCCTCTGCTCACAGGGAGAGCTCGGCTGCTGGCAGGCCATGGTTCTGTGGGCCCCAGGCTGCCCCAGGCGAGATGGCCCAGACAGCAAGGCCTCTTCCTTAGTGCCGCTGCACTGGCCAAACCCATGCACGTTGGCCATTGGCACTGGCTGGCACGTCCAAGGGTGGACATTCTCTTCTGGGTCTTTAGAGGCTACGCCTGCTGCCATGGCTCCTGGAGGGCCAACTGGGGGCAGGGATGGGGACTGGGGGAGCTGTAGTGCGTCTGGGGCAGATGCCCAGCCTCATTTCCCTGTTTGTGTGCAGGGCTGTGACTGCAGGGCTGGGGGTCCCTGCCACTCAAGCTGTAACCATTGGTGCTGGTGGTGAGGAAGGGGCACCAGCTGTGATTCTGTGGCTCTTGGAACAGCAGCACCCCTAGGTTATGTGGGTCTCTCTTGTTGCCAGGCTCCGATGGAGGCAGGAGTGTACATGCATCGCACGGTCCGGTCCTAAGTGGGGAATGGGTTACGGCTTCTAACCAAGGAACAGAATGATGGTGAAACCGGCATCTCGGCCTTATGTGGCAGCCTCCCAGGTCTCTGGCTCTAGATAGGGAAGGGGCCTTGGGTGCTGAAAACTCAGGCAGCTCTAGGCGAGTGAAGGGACTTGACCAAGGTCATACAACAAATGAGCCCCTGAAATAGGATTTGAACACATGTCCTCTCTTTCCTAGCTCCCTGGCTGTGGGGGTCAGTGGCTGATGACTAGGCAGGCCCGAGCCCTTTCCCCTTCACTGCCTCTACCAAAAGCCTCAGAAATGGGGTCAGCCCTGGGTCAGTCCCTCTCCGTGAGGGAAGGGCCCGGCCCGTCTCCTGCACGGGGCACCCTCCTGCCCTGGAATCTCCGTGCGGCTGACCCCTCCCATCTCTCGTGCTCACAGCAGCAGCAGGAGATGCTGGCGATGAAGCACCAGCAGGAGTTACTAGAGCACCAGCGGAAGCTCGAGCAGCATCGGCAGGAGCAGGAGCTGGAGAAGCAGCATCGCGAGCAGAAGCTGCTGCAGCTGAAGAACAAGGAGAAGGGCAAAGAGAGTGAGTACAGGGGGAGGCCGAGGCTCGGGGGCGGCCTGCCCCTCCGGGGTCTGCACGGGAGCGGAAGCCTGCTGCAGCTTCTGACTGGAGGTGTCGTTCGTGGTTTTGGAGGGGGAAGGACCAGAGGTACCAAAGGCTCACTCCCCGAGCTCTGGGAGAGGTGTTGGAGGCGGCTTTTCTGGAAGGTTGGGGGTGGGGGGAGAGGGAGAGGGAGAGGGAAAAGCTGCCTTGGTCTCCTAGCTATGAAATGGAATCTCAGCAGCCCCTCCCTCCCATGGCTGCTATGAGGCTCAAAGGAAAAAGTATTTGGAAAGCTCTTAGCACAGAGCCTGGTCTCTAGACGCTTGTTCCCTCCCTCCCTCCTTCCTTCCTTCCTTCCTTCCTTCCTTCCTTCCTTCCTTCCTTCCTTCCTTCCTTCCT
>CM053593.1:387775918-387799330 GCA_028646575.1 Pseudocheirus occidentalis | reverse complement strand
AGCAGGGTCTACTTGAACAGGGTCAGTGTGGGACTGAGAGCCAGCCCTGGTGTTGATCCATCGTGAGAGAGAGAGAGAGAGAGAGAGAGAGAGAGAGAGAGGGAGGGAGGGAGGGGGAGAGAGAGAGAGAGAGAGAGAGAGAGAGAGAGAGAGAGAGAGAGAGAATGTTAGTATGTATGGAAATGTGAATGTGTGTTTGAGTGTGTAAATGTCAGTGACTATGTATGTGAGATGTGGGTGTATATATGAGTGTAGAGAGCACAGGGGTGTGGCCCAGGGACCTTCCAGCACCCCCAGCTCAGCCCCCCCCCCACCGCTGCCTTGTTCCAGGCGCTGTGGCCAGCACTGAAGTGAAGATGAAGCTTCAGGAGTTTGTCCTCAACAAGAAGAAGGCCCTGGCCCATCGCAATCTCAACCACTGCATCTCCAGCGACCCTCGCTACTGGTACGGGTAAGTGGGGCCGTGGTCCTAGGGATGGGCAGGGTGCTCAGCACCACAGCCAAAGGTCTGGGGTGCCCTGGGAAAAGCCGCAGGCTGCCTCCCTCATTCCCCCTTCCCCTCTTCCTCCTCCTCTTCCCTCTTGGGAAGGGTCCTGCCCAACCCTACAGCCCCCCAGGCTTCCCCTCCCAGGCTGTTCTCAGAGCTTGGCCCAAGGTGGCATGAGCCTGGGTGCCAAGGGCTTCCCTTTTCTGTCTCCCCAGTGCTTAGCAAGGTGCTTGGCACATAGTAGGTGCCCAGTGAATGTAAATCAGTTGCTGGCCTGGGCCCCCCTCCACCCCCAATTACTCATTCTTCTTAGTGGGTCCAGGAATTAAAACAGCGTCTGAACCCTCCCTCTGAGAAAGTCGGCGGGGGAGAGGGAAGGAAGCCCACGTGGCTGGCCTACCCTGGGCTCACCCGCCCCAGACCCGCAGCCACCCACCTGCTCCAGGGAGCCCCCTTTTAAGGTGAGGGAAAGTGAGAGCCAGATTTCAGTGTAAGCAGCATGAAAGAAAGGAAAAGTGGGAGAAATATTGGGGTGTCTGAGGAGGGATTCGCCTCCAGGCCTACGGTCTCTGTGCTTAGCAGCTCCCTGTGAGTCGACACAAGGCTGCAGATAGGTGTTGGCCCACAGATGGCCGTGTCTGGTGTCTGAGGCCCAGCCCAGCCAAGGGTGGAGGCTCATCTCCAGGTGACTTTCAGGGACGTGGAACTTATGGTCATAGCAGCTTTGGAAGTCAGAGCATGCCCTGCACTCTGCATCTACGGAGAGGGCACCCACGCCGGGAAGGTACCAGGAGCACCGAGAGTTGAGTGGGAGAGGGGACACATGTGCGTTCTGTCCTCTCAGTGACCCCTTAAACACACCTGCTAGGGGACTGAGCCCTGCACCGTGCACAGGAGCAAGCATCGGGAGCTGGGTTTGAATCCTGCTCTCTCTGACCTCAAAGCCTGCTTAATTAAGGATGGTCAAGAGTGTCTCGTCTGACCCCTTATCTCTGTCTTACAGAGGGGGAACATGACTTCCCCAAAGTCACCCTAGCGGTCAGGAGGGGTCCCAGCCTCAGTTCCCGCCTCTGTAAAATGTGGTGGGTGTTGGGCTGCATTCTGAGGCTCCTTCCCACCCCACAGCACTGGGCCCGTGGTGAAGTGCCCAGACTCTTGCTTCTCAGGCTCAGGATGTGGGACCCAGGCAGCCCCTGCCCCCTGGGTACCTGCAGGGGTCCCAGGCCTTCCCTTTCCCTCAGCCCCGCAGGCACAAGTTTGCCATTCAGATACGTCATCTTGAGGGACAAATTGGCAAACTTGCTTCATGTCATTAAGTAGATTAGGTTCATCAGAATACATTTAAAATGCTAGTGGAAGAAGCAGTTGGCCCGGCCGTGAAAGGTGCGCTCACCTCCGCCGGCCCTCGCCCACCAGCCCCGAGACGTCCCCCTGTTCTCCTCACAGTCCTGAGAACTTCCAGAGACCTCAGGCCGTCATGTACAGCCCCCAGTACCCAGGAGGAAACTGAGGCCCGGGGGCTCGCCCACCGTTCACAGGGCACCCTGCCCCAGCCCTTCTCTCCTCCCAGCCAGTTCTCAGCTTAATGAGGGTTAGGTGGAGAGGAGAGAGGCAGTGATGGGCAGACATTTCCATCTCCCCATCTGATCTCCATGGCACTGAACCCGTTGGTTCTTGCTGGACTAAATACAGATGACCAGAAGGAATCCCGAGCCAGCCCCAGGGAGGGTTCCATCCTTTCTTCCCCTCGGGCCCCTTCTGGTCTCCCAGGGCATAGTCAACCTTCCAGTGAATCTGCCCCTGTGGGGCGCAGGCCTTTAGGAAGCAGTGGCAGGCAACAGGCACGGGGCAGGCCCGTGCACTTCCATTCCATCCAGAGACAATGCCCACATAAATCCATGTGTCTGTACTCATAGATGTATGGGGACTTCAGTGACATAAGGGGGCCCAGGAGAGGCTCTGGGAGGGGGGGGCCACTGCTTAGGCACACTCTGTAATGAAGAGAGGGATTCCTGGAGGCAGAGGCGAGAGGAGACGGGCACTCCCACCATGAAGCATGGCCAGTGTGGAGGCAGACAAGAAGTCGTTTGGCCGCCCTGGGACCTCTGCTGTAGGCGGTCTCTTTCCTGGGCCCTCGGCCAGGTCTGCAGCTCTCTGAGACCCTGAGACGGTCCACAACCAGGGCTTACCCGCTGTGCCCATCCTGAGCATCACTGGGGGGCACATCAGCCAGACCCTTAGCTGAGCCAACTTTTCTTTCCTCTTTTCCCATCTACAGGAAAACTCAGCACAGCTCCCTGGACCAGAGCTCACCCCCACAAAGTGGGGGCCCTGCTGCCTACAATCACCCTGTGCTGGGAATGTACGACTCCAAAGACGACTTTCCTCTTAGAAAAACAGGTCAGTGCTGAGCCTGGCGGCTCAGCTAGGTCGGGGTGCAGAGGACACTGGGGGTGGGGTGAGGGATGTCCCAGAGTGTCCAGTCTGCTCACGGGGCTGCCGTGAGATGCCTCGGATGTGTATCTGTGGTCTTTCTTTCGGCCTAGCTCTGTGCCACGTGGGAAGGGGTCGGGGGACCCTGTGACTCCCTCCCACTTACCTCCCTTTGAGCCATGGGGAACTGCGAGACCTTGGTCATCCATCTTACAGATGAGTGCACTGAGGCCCAGAGGTGTCAGGTTCCCAGCCCATGGTCACACAGCTCGGCATTAGGAGAGCCAGACTTTGAACCTGGGGCTCTGCTCCTGCCACGGCACCCATCTGTCTTGTGCCTGTCACACTGGCCTTCAAGGCCAGCCCCTCTCAATTTGAGGTATAGGCACTGACGCCCCTGGAGGTGGAAGGGCTGGCCTCAGGACCCCCAGGAGAGGAGTGAACCCCCTGGCTGCCAGCCACACACCGGGTGCTTGGGGGAGATGCTTGTGTATGTACAAGATACAGGATGAGTCAGGGACAATCCGCGGAGAAGGCAAGGGGGAGAGGAGCGAGAACAATGCTGTTGGTGGTCATTGGTTTGTGGCAGACTCTTGGAGACCCACCCAGGGCTTTCTTGGCACTTCCTACACTGCTTGGCCATTTCTTTCTGTGGCTTATTATAGAGGAAACTGAGGCAAACAGGGTGAAGTGACTTACCCAAGGTCACACAGCTAGAGAGTGAGCTCAGGTCTTCCCGACTGTGTGCCGGTGTCCTGTGCGCCCTGGCACCTTCTGGCTGCTTCCATGTTAATAATAATAGTAGCCAGCATTTCTCTGGCACCTGCTGTGTGCACCTTTCTAACCGCTTTATAGACGAGATCTCATTGGCACCTCCCAGCAGCTCCAGGAGGGAGGGGCTGCTGTCACTCCTTTGACATATGAGGACACCGAGGCAGGCAGAGACACAGCATCTTGCTTAGAGTCACACAGCTCAGAAGGGTCCAAGGCTGACGCCCTCTCCGCTGGTCCCCCAGCCACCCACTAACCCAGAGGAGAACTGGGGGAATGTTTCTGTAGAAAGTGGGGTTTGGAGGAAGACAAAGGAACCAGACAGCTGGGGCTGTGTGTGCCCTGTGTCAGGACGGGGTGCGTCTTTGGGGAGGTGGCCAGGGTTCCCAGATCAGAGGACATGGGCAGGTGGGGAAGGGCTTTAAAAATGTGTCTGTCATCACCCACTGGTAATGGGAGCCCCTGGTGGGAGACAAATGGGGCTGTGGGAGCCCCAGGGGCTGGACAGAAGAGCCAGGCAGTGGCTCCCTGGCAGCATCCCCCTGCCAGCCCCTGCCTCCTGGAAGATGCTGCCTCCCGAGGCCGCGAGCACTACTCTTTTTACTGCTGACAGCTCTCAGATCAGGAGGGCTCCTGTTTCCCGGGTAAGTGCAAGCTCCTGGGCTTGTGAAATAGTTTAAAAATAAAAAAGAGAAGAAGAGGAAGGAGGACTGGGGCAGGCCAGGGGCAAGTGGCCGGCTGTCCAGCCAGCTGCTCAGGGCCCAGGCCCCTCCTCCCCCTGGCCAGTGCAGCT
This sequence comes from Pseudocheirus occidentalis, assembly GCA_028646575.1. Taxonomy (NCBI): domain Eukaryota; kingdom Metazoa; phylum Chordata; class Mammalia; order Diprotodontia; family Pseudocheiridae; genus Pseudocheirus; species Pseudocheirus occidentalis. The sequence goes on along the minus strand of CM053593.1, from coordinate 387,794,846 downwards.
TTTCTCAGAAGAAACACGTGACCCATACTTGAGGAAGCTCTCAGAAGCGTTCCTGGAAAAGGCCTCCTTTGTGAGCCAGCACCCAGGGTCCCCAGCTGTGGCCAGCTCACTCTTTCCTGTGTGGTGGCCGTGGGCTTGTCCGGGAAGGCTTGCCCCCCGTGGGCCCGGCCACCATCTTGCCGTGCTCTCCAGACCATTTTTGTTGCAGTGGGTGAGCAGGGATGATTCAGGAAGCCACAGAGTGAAAGTTTATGTTATCTGTGAAGAAAGGGTTGGCCCTGCCAATGCTTATGTAAACCGGGTTCAAGGAGAATGTTTAAACTACTTAGAAGCCAAACTTTTCAAGCACCCTCAAGTGTCTAAGAGGCATCTGTTTACAAACAGCTGGCGCTCCAGTTCTCAGTCTTTCTCCCTTCCTAGAAGCCAGGACCCCAGGATCTCCCGAGGCAGGCCCTCATCAGCCTGGTCCTGGTTAGAGGATGCTCTTGAAAGGATCCTGGATAATACGTGTACTCAGTCAGCAAACATTTACTAGTGGCAATCCGGAGCTGAACATCAGGCCATCCTTGCCCGCAGGGCCTCGGCACCTTCCTCGCTCCTAGAATCCCCCTTCCCTAGTCCCACTGGCTTTCCTCACTGTGAGCCTGGGTTAATGAGGCTCTGGTGTATCTTTTCCCCTCTTCCGATGGGCATCGGGAGGCCCCTGACCTCCTGGGGCCAGGTCTGGTGCTCAGTCCCTGGGGTGTGAGGACAAGGGTGAGATGGTTCCTGCCTTCAGAGAACGTCCATCCTGTGGGCAGAGTCCAGGTGGGTTTTCTTGTTATTGGACACCCTGCTGTGTGGTTCTTGCCCTCACTAAGAAGCAGTGACTTTGATTCCAGGAGGCTTTAAAGCGAACCCATGAGAGAAGTGATACAGGCCCATCTTACAGATGAGGAAATTGGGATTTAGAGGTTCTGTGACTGGGGAGAATGGTGCTGCTGCTGGCTCGTGGAGTCCAGATGGGGCTAACTTATAGCCTCTAGTTCATCTTCACAGATTCCTCTGTCTAGGACCACCAGGGGCCTTGGAGAGCAGAGGCTCCTTGCCAGCCCTCTCATTTTATTGATGGGAACACTGAGACCCATAAGATTCTGGCTCTCCCCACCCCTGCCCTCGGACATCCAGCTAGCAAGGCTGAGACTAGACCCCTACGTCTCCACTGTCAGCCAAGTGGGGATGCCCAAGGCTGTGGGACTGAGAAGCCCCAGGCTTCATGGCATCTTTGGGATGGAAGAAGGGCCTTTAGAACTTCCTGGGTCCAGAGCTCTGGTGAACATGTGACTCCCCCTCTATCAACTGCTGGAATACGGCCAGTGAAGGGGACTAGGAGCTTACTTTATCCAGGGTCAGAGCTGATTGCAAGCACCTTCTTCTTCATTGGGAACTGAAATCTTCCCCTCTATAACCTCCCCTTGCTGCCTTTTCCTCCAGAGACCCAGAATTGCTTCTCTCCATTGCCTGAGCCCACCCTCCAACCACCTTCCCACTCCCCTCCCACTCTCCACTCCCTCAAGCCCCTTCTTAGACACTAACCCCATCCTCATCCTTCTGGAGGCACATGCCCCATAAAACTGAATCCCTCTACAGGCATGTGCGGTCTGGCCAGATCTAGGCAGTGGGAAATGAGGCCTTCCTTGTGAATGCCATACTTCTGTCCTGTTACTTAAGGGAACAACATTGGGCTGAGGGGGTCGGGGGTGATTCACAAACCTTGCTGTCTAATAAACCACCAGTTCTGTAGTTTCGGGTTTCTGCATGTCAGCCTCTGGCTTTTCACAGGCTTCTATATGAACAATTGATTTGTTGAAATTTAATTCAATTTTATTTCCAAATGAAGATCGACTTTCTCTGTCTCCCCCACCCCCAACATAGAAGACAAAAACAAAATCAGAACTTGTTTTGAAGGTACGCCATCCCGCGGGCCAGATCCAGCCTTGGCCGTGCCCCAAAGCGTCTGCCCCATCTGCCCGCCGCCCATCAGCTCTATCAGGAAATGGGAAATGCATTTCATTGTTGTGTCTCAGGAGCTGCAGCTTAGCTGGTCCTGGTACTGGCTTTTCAGACTCTCTTGGTTCTCTTCGTTCTCCTGGCTCTATGCTCAGCTCTTCCTGCTTCAGTTCGTGCCAGTCCCCTCCCGTGTCTTTGAAATCACTCCTCTGTTTTTACTGCACGGTAGCCATCTGTCCCGTGCACACATGGTGCTTTGCTCCTATGTCCCCATTTGATGGGCGTCCCCAGTTCTTTACCATCACAAAAAGAGCTGCTTGAAATAGTCCTTTTTCTCTTTCTTTAATCTCTGAGGTAAAGACCTAGTGGTATAGATGTGTCAAAGGGTGGACAAGGACACCACCGGTGGGCACCATTTAATTGTTCTGGGGGCATCGTTCCAAATTCTTTCCAGAATAACTGGACCAGTTCATGGTGCCACCGAGGCATCAGTAGCACCCAGAGCTCTCCTCCCAAGTGTCCTGCACTCACTGTCTACCTCAGTTCCTGTCATTTGAACCTCGCCAGCCCTCAGAACTGGATCAAGAGGAGCGGTGCTCACTGCCTTGTTTGCTCCACGCTTGAATAGGGAAGTGGGTCCCCAGGGCAGGAATTCATCCGCTGCTCTTCTCCAAGCCCTGGCCCTTTCAGAATGGTACAACTAGTGATTTGCCCCCTTCCAGGGTGAGAAAATGGGGCAGAGATGTGTCATGTATGTGAAGCGCATCCCTTGGCAGGGTGGTCTGTTGGGAGCCTCCACACACACATCATTTCTTTCTCTCTTCATCTCCTCGCCCTAGAGATAGACCCAGTTTTGAATTTTTATGAGTTTTTATAAGTGGTGCCTGTGTGCATGTGTAACCCTGACTCAGTGTGGGGGCAGAAAGTGAGTGATCATTCCCTTCACAAGGACTCCCAAATGGGAACCACCGAGGACCTAGCAAGGCCCAGCAGACTCACTCGAGGAGGGGGAGCATTTAGGGGTATAGATGAGGAAAATAGAGCTGAGAAAGGGTTCAGAGTCCTGCACAGGGTCACATAGCTGGCATGTGTCTTAGGGAAGATTCAGACCGAGGTCTCCCTGTCCCCCCAGGCCTGTGGTCTCTCCACTTTACCACCTCATTGCCTTCAAAATGAAATAGCCCCTGTCCTCAAGAAGAAGGGAAGACACAGAAAGTAGAGTAAAGCTGGGCAGAAACACTTGCAGTCTGTGACTGGCACAAAAGGCAGGCCAGAGGTCCAGGAGCTCCCGGTCTGATGGGGGGCCACACGGAAATAACCTGGTACAGAGTAGGTAGAAGGTCATCTCAGAGGGAAGGCACTGAAAATGAACACTCTGGGCCCAGAGGACACCCCAAGATCTGAAGGGCCCCCTAAGACCTGGAGGACCCCCCCAGAGGACAGCCAGCCCAAAGCTGCAGAGCTGGGAGAGAGGGCATCATGGCCAAGTAGCTCCAGTGCAGCTGGGTGGGAATCAGGGCTTGGGGCAGAGGTAGGAAAGGCCGGGCGTGCTGGCTCAGAACTGCGTGTTCTACCCAGACCCGGCTGGGGGGTAGGGAGAGAGCTCTGTCCTCCCCAGCTGCCCTCGGCACATCCAGTTCCTGACATGAGTCTGTTTTCTTCTTTTACCCAAGGAGCTCAGCTGGCCTTCTGTCCCCAGCAGAGACCGTCCCCAGCTGATACTTACCTTCCTCCATCACCCCCATTTCAGAACACGCCTCTTCCCTTCTCAGAGAGCCCCTTTTCATAAGAATAAAAGGAGTTGGGCAGAACCAGCTGAGCAGGCAGCTGCTCTGATGGTGTCTATGCTGTCTGTCCACGTCCACACTGTCTGACCACACCCACGCTGTCTGATGGTGTCCACGCTGTCTGACCATGTCCACACCATCTGACCACATCCACACTGTCTAACCAGGTCTACACCGTCTGACCACATCCGCGCTGTCTGTTGTCTGTGCTGTCTGACCACATCTGTGCTATCTTATGGTGTCCATGCTGTCTGGCCATGTCCACACCATCTGACCACATCCATGCTGTCTGACCACGTCCACACTGTGTAACCATGTCTACACTGACCGCGTTCAAGTTGTCTGACTGTGTTCACAATGTCTGGGCCACCCCCAGCCTCTCCCACCCTTCTCATCTCTGCCTTAGGCCAAGCTCAGTCACTGTGGGAGGTGTCAGGAGTAAAGACCGAGGCCAGGCCGTCCTCCCTCGTCCTCAGTGGTTTGAATTTCTGCCCATGGGAGAGAGGGCAGCCACAGGCACAGATGAGTGGAGACTGAGGATTAGCAGAACCAGTCAAGGCCTTTCTAGAGGACAAGGAGTTGGAGAAGGGAGGTCTCAAAAGGCATCTGCGAGTCAGTCATCAGATGTCTGCTGAATACCGGCTGGGTGCCAGGTGCTAGGCTCAGCACTGGGGAAGAGGAATAACAAAGCCCTGATCTCTGCTCTCAAGGTGCCGCCCGCCAGTGAGGAAAACAACTTGTCAGTCCCTCTGCACATACTGGGCACATGGGAAGGTCACACCAGGGGAGGTGTCCACCTCTGGGGGGCCTGCAGATGGTGGATGTGTAGCTGATGCCTGAAGAAGGAAGGAGGCAGAGGGGGCTGGGGGCCCTGAGCTGTGCTTAGGAGGCTGGGATTCTGCAAAGGAGACCAATCTGGTCTCTAAATAGCCCACTGTGCAGCACGGTGCTGGCTTCTGTGGAGATAGAAATTAAAACAGACCCTTCTCCTGCCCTCAGGGCTTACACTGGACATGGGATACAACATGGATCCTGGTCACATGAAAGCGCTCTGAAAAAGTCTGAGTGGAAGAGGGGGCTTTCTGCTGAAAGGATTAGCTTCCTGAGGGCTGGCACCAGGCAGAGGCAAATGCCTGGAGGTGGGAGATGATGTTTAGAGAATGGCTAGTAGTCTGGTTGCCTAGGCTGTGAATTTAGAGCAAGATGAAGTCTTTTAGATGATCTAATCTAACCCAGTCTTTTTTACACATAGAGAAACTGAGCCCAGAGAAGTGAAATGACCTTTCTCATGGTCATGTAGCTCCTAAGGAGGGCATTGCTGTTGTGGTCACTTGTTTGGTCACATCTGACCCCATTAGGGGTTTCTTGGCAAAGATACTGGAGCTGTGAGCCATTTCCTCTCCAGTTCATTTTACAGATGAGGAAACTGAGGCAAACAGGGTTGAATGGCTTGCCCAGGGTCACACAGTTAGTGAGGGTCTGAGGCCAGATTTGAACTCAGGTCTTCCTGACTCCAGGCCTGTCACTCTCTCCACTGTGGCTGGGAGGGAGGCGAGGAGGCCGTAGCAGCAAAGGCTGGGTAAGCAGGAGGAGCATGTGGGGCTGGATGAGCAAGGCCTGTCTGAGCTCAGTCGGGGTGAGAAAGCAGAGCCTGGCACACCGCTGTTGTGGGCCTGGGGCCTCCCTCCTGGGCCCTGCGGCCCCACCCAAGGCCCTCAGCTTTTAGGCCCATGTTTCCAGCCCATTTGGTAAAGTGTGACAGCAGAGTTCTTGTGTGATGGTCCCTCCGCGCACATGCACACATATGTACACATGCACTCACATCCTTACACACACTCACACATGCACACAGGCACTCGGACACACTGGCACACACATGTACACATGCACTCACACATGTACACACATTTGCGCGTACACACCCACATGTACACACATACACACAGGCACTCAGACACACTGGCACACACGTACACGTGCACTCACACATACACACACTCATGTACATATGCATACATACACACATGCACTCGGACACTGGTACACACATGTGCACATGCACTCACACATGCACACAGTCGCGTACACACGCACACATACACACAGGCACTCAGACACTGACACTCATACACACACGTACACACACGTACATATACACAGGCACTCAATCACACACACATATACGCACACGTACACACACAGGCACTCAGATACACCCACACATACATACATGTACGCACACACGTACATACACAAAGCACTTGATCACACTGACACACATACATACACACAGGCACTCTGACACTCACATATACACACACATGTACACACAGCGCTCACAAAACTGCTGCCAAAGCCATCAGATCATTTCTCGTTATTCTTGGCTGATGGCTGCACCGATAGCGCTCGGTGCCACATCCTGAGTGAATGCTTTCATTCACACTCCCAGGGACGCATCGGTATTAAGCTAATATTTATCCAGTGGATATCTTTTTAAAAAATAATACAGTGAATGAGCTGCTATTGCTCCGCTCTGTGTTTTTCTGGCCGTAACAACGACATCCCCTTTCTGTGCAGCATCCGAGCCCAATCTGAAATTACGATCGCGGCTAAAGCAGAAGGTGGCCGAGAGACGGAGCAGCCCCCTCTTGCGCAGGAAAGATGGCCCGGTGGTGACCGCTCTTAAAAAGCGTCCGCTGGATGTCACAGGTACGTTAGAGGCCTGGCTCCCCTCCGGCCACACTGCCTGTGGCCCTGAGCAAGGCTTCCTGCCAGAGGAACTCTCCCCTTTTGTGTTCTCTTCATCTAAGCCGCACCTCCTGGAGGAGTGTAGTGCGGGGCTTGGACTGTTTAGGGTGAAGGTGGGGAGAGACAGAATGAGGATGGGCTGAGCTCCAGCCCCACCTCCCTGCACCGGTTTGGGTGACCACAGGTGAGCCAGCCAGCCCCCAGGGCTGGAGCCACTGTCTCGGGAGGGCGGGATTCCCTAGGACCAGGAAATCACAGGAACAGCGCACAGTGAAATCCAGCTGAACTAAAGGCTGGCCTGGACTCCCTGCCTTGTCCAGCCAGACCCAGGGGAGCTACCACAGATGCTCTGGGGTCCCTGGGCAGGTTTCTGGGACCAGTGCGCAGTTAGCCAATCCCCTTGGGTTTCTTCTTCTTGCCATAGACATCAGACAACTTGAGCAGCTGAGTACCCTAGGGCTGTCCCTGGCCACGACCTAAGGCCTTTGGATGGCCTTCAGGCAGCCTTGCTGAGAACAGTGGCTTGCTGACCAGAGCTGGCAGCTGGAATCTGACCAATTGGTATTGAGTGCCCTCTAGAGGCCTGAGGCCTCAATGCAAGGAAGCCAAACCCAGGATTCCTGGCTGTCCCTTGTCCAGAAGGGAGCTTAGGGATGGGTCAGGAGGGGCCTGGAAAGCCTGGCTAGAGAAGGGTTCTGGCTCCCAGGGCTCCTTCTAGCTGATCCACCCTCCAGGAAAACAGTTTGGTTGGATCTGCTAATAAGAGGGCAGCCAGGTGCTGGGTGCCTGGGATCCCACTAACCTGGCCTCAGATGAACTGAGTTCAGATCCAGCCTCATCCCTCCAGGCCCTCCTGTTCTCATCTGGAGCACTGGACAAGATGGCCTCTGATGTCAGCCCGGGGCGGGGCGCAGTGGGTAGAACATTGCCTTTGCGGTCAGCCAGAGTGACCTGGGTTCAGATCCTGCCATGTTACCTTCTGGCCCTGCCGCAGCCTCTTCATCTGTCAGTCCTGTAGAACATCCCTGGCCTATGGGATGCCGTGGGTGCCGTGACTGAAACATGAGCTCGTTTGGTGCATTTGTGACCCAGTCATTGATGTGTCTGTCTCATCAGCAAGCGTTCCTTTGGCTCCCAGTGCCTCACCCCAGAGGATTTATGCCCTTTCCCTAAATATTTCCCAATGTGCTGACCGTTGTTGTGGCTCAGAGCCAGGTCATGCACCATGCAGAAGAGAGACATTGGAACGGTGCACTAAGAGGCCACACCAACGTCCGAAGCAATTTCCCAGGATGGCGCTCCAATTCAGTCACTGCTAAATGGTGCCAGACCCACGGCATGTCTTGGCCTTGATGAGCGAGAGCCGAGGCAGGAAAGGGCAGCTCCCAAGGGGAGCTGAGGCTCCAGCTGAGATGCGGGGGCAAGGGGCATTTGGGTTGAAGAGAGAAGGGAGCTCCCCTCCAAGCTGGTCTTCAAGCAAAGGCTAAATTGAGGAAGGAAGGTATTTTGTGAAGGGCTCTCTTGTTCAGGTCTGGGCCCGCCCCGGGATTCTATGCTTCTGCCCCCGAGTATCAAGAGGCTGCCGAGACCACTGTGAAGCATTCTAGACAAGAGACTTGTAAGAAAAAAGGCCAGGTGGGAGGTCGTAGGGCCTCGAAGGCCGAGGAGGATACCATGCTCCATAATAGGTTGCCATGAGAGGTTTCTGGGCAGGAGAATAACATGCCTCTAATGGATAAGGAGAGAGGAATATGGGTATATTTGCAGGGAGAGGCCAGAGGCCACTGCAACATATTAGGGATGAAGGAGGTGAGAAGGACCAGGGTTGGGATGGCTCCCAGGGGCCAGCCTCCTGGAGGAAGACACGGAAGCCCCTGGCAGGTGACCACAACCAGAGCTGAAAGGGAAGCAGGTGGGCGGTCAAAAAGAGCATAGACCTCTCCAGAGTTAGGGAAGCTGGTGGGGAGAGGGACATGGGACTGAGGCACATGTGGGTAAAAGGGGGTAGGGGGACAGCTTGTGTGTGGGCAGGGCTGACTTGGGACCAGTTCAATGTGAGTATCCAGCAGTGAGTGGCATGTAGTGGAGGCACAGCTGGCCTCAGAGCCAGGGTGACCCAGATTCAAGTCTCATCTCTGACCCCTCCTGACTGTGCCAGCCCCTCACCTCTCAGTGCTCTAAGCAATTCTCTTAAGACCCTTGAGTGGCAAAGAAAATGCCAGCCTTGGGCGCGAGAGGGGTTCCCCCACATCAGTAGTCACAGACCTCATCCCAATCCTTGTAGTCACTCATAGTCTCCCACAGTCTGTGCTGTGAAGTGCCAAGATTCTACTCCCAGCATAGGCTAAGTACAGGCCTCCCAGCCTTAGCCAGAGGCTCCAGGAAGGCCCTGGGAGCCAGTCAGCTGCAGCACACAGCCCATGCCCAGGGGACATTTGGGGGATCCATGACAATAGCTCAGCTTTCAGGAGATGAGCAGACCAAAAAAGAGCTCTTGGAAGTCCGGAGGAGGGTGGCAGGTTCTTATTTTCCCAGAATTCTCTCTGATCCAAAGCTTCTTCAGTGACCGGTGTTTTTCAGTCTGAGTGTGACCCTCAGTGTTACCGGAGAAGTTGAGGCAGGCCTTTCCCTCCTTGGCCTTGTTTCCCCTGCCCAGCCCATGGTCTTGCTGCTCTCCCAGGCCCCAGAGCACCTAGAAAGCCTTGGTCCCCTAAGATGCTGGAGCCAGGAGGGTTTTTGGGCAGGGCTCTGTTGCCAGGGCTTCCTTGATGGGGGTTTATTGTGTGGGTCAGGCTCTGAGTCACCTTGTGTCTGAGGAGACTGAACACTCTGATCTTTACACAGCCGGCTCCTGGTAAGCAGGACCACAGTGATCCCTGCGGAAGTTCTGCCAGGGTGCTTCCTCCCACCCTTTCCATCCGCTCTGGCACCATCATATTCTGTAGGCCTGGCCTGGCTACACTGCATGCTTTGTTTTTGTTTGCTTGGTTTGGTTTTGCTCTGAAGTCACGCAGAACAATTCCCTATCAGCCATGTTGTGAAAAAAAGACACGAAGAAAGTGCAAAGCAGCATACTTCAGTCTGCCTTCCGTCTCTGGAGGCAGAGAGCACTTTTCATCACCAGTCCTTGGGGACTGTCTTGGATCCTTGCATTACTGAGAAGAGCTAAGTCATTCACAGTTGATCATTGCTACAGTGTTGCTGTTTCTGTGTACAAGGAACATTCTCCTGGTCCTGCTCCCCTCTCTCTGCATCAGTTCATAGAAGTCATTCACAGCTGACCATTGCTACAATGTTGCTGTTTCTATGTACAAGAAACATTCTCCTGGTCCTACTCCCCTCACTCAGCATTAGTTCATAAAAGTCTTTCCAGGCTTCTCTGAAGTCCGCCTGCTCCTCATTCCTTACAGCACAGGTACATCCATGTACCACAGCTTGGTTCAGCCATTCCCCAGCTGACGGGCGTCCCCTTGAATTCCGATTCTTGGCCACCACATGAAGAGCTGCCGGAAATGTCTTTGTACACGTGGTCCTTTTCTCTTTTCTTTCATCTCTTTGGGATATGGACCCAATAGAGGTATTTCTGCTGAAGACAGATTTGGAACTCACTTCAAGGCCCTGCTCAGCCATCCTCTCCTCCCTCCCCTCCCTCCTGAATTTCCCTATTGATTGATCCACAGGTTGTGCCACTTGAAGGCTGGGATGCTTTGGGATTTGTCTCTATCCTCTGTGTCTGGTGCCTTAATAAATGCTGATTGGATTGAGTGGGGTTGGATCAAACTGAATTGACATACCTCCTTCCTCTGTTGTATCCCAAGACCATCCATGGGGTTTAGGCCCCGAGGCTGGAAGGTAATAGAGTCTTGGGCCCTTTCCCTGAAGGCCCTTTCACTGTAGTCAGTTGAAATGCCAGAGAAATGAATCAGCTGTGGCCGTGGCCCTTACTGTGTTGGCTGGTGTTCTCTTCATCTTAACCCCAGCTTAGGAACACAGAAGATGATGCAGACCAAAATGACATTTAAAGGCAAGGGTTTCCTTAATGGCCTGGAATCTGACCCACCATTAGACTGGTTGAATCTAAGTGGACAGTTGATTTTACCTGGTCAGAGAATATTCCTGTTTGGCATGAAGACTGCATGTCTGTGTGTGTGTGTGTGTGCACATGCATGCAGGTGTGCGTGCGTGCACACAAGTGTTCCCAGAGGGTCAGTAGATCAGTCAGTCACAAGGATGCATCCTGACACTCAGTGCTGTGCTGGGGAGTGGTCCTGGTGCGGAACGACAGAGGGCAGAGACAAGAAGCCAGGTCCATTCCCTCATCGGTCTAATAAAAGGCTGAGGCTCATTGGGAGTTGAGAGTTGGTACCATAGGAAGGCCTCCTGCCTTACTGTCATTCAGGTGTTTCCAGGTAGTTTGAATAAGTATGACCCATTCAGGAGTCCAGGGGGCTGACTTTGAAGTGAAGGAATAGGGAGGTCAGTGTCAGACTTGAATCTTAGAAGAGGGATTTAAAATAAGGCCTCCCCCTTGGGCGTTGCTTGGGAGGGAGGGGGTACTCTGTAGAAGACAGGGTGGGATCTGGGCCGCAGGGCCCTGCCTCCTTCTCTCCCTCCTTCTCTAGGCCCCTCCCAGACCTTCTCTAACACTTCTGTTCTGTTCTAGACTCTGCGTGCAGTAGCGCCCCTGGATCAGGACCCAGCTCCCCCAACAACAGCTCCAACAACGTCAGTGCCGAGAATGGACTTGCCGGCTCTGTCGCCAACCTCCAGGCAGAGGTCAGTGGTGAATCGCTGTTTCTTGGCAAGGGGAGCCCAGTCAGTCCTGGGGCTTTCCACAGAGCTCCCCATGGGCTCGTGGCCTTGAGAGTCACACAGAGCAAGCTCAGGACTTTTTAGCAAACACACAGGAACCATGCTTACTGCTTGCTTGTCCCCTTTAACCGCATGCTTTTTCTTTTTGCATACGTGCTAGAAATGAAGGCCAGGCCTGCCCTTGAGAAAACGTTAGAACACAGGACTAAGGTTTGGGTCCGGATGAGGCCTTAGAGAACCTCCAACCTATGGAGTCAGAGGGCCTAGGTTCAACCTGCTTCTGCTGCTCACACCCTAGCTGACCTCAGCCGAGTCCCTTCTACTCCTGTGAAGAATGAGAGGGAGAGGACCCTCCTGTGCGCCACAAAAGGCCCCCCGCAGAACCCCAGCCTGCCAGCTTCCCTGGGGCTGTTGGCGGCAGCTGAGGTCTCGCCCTTCCCACCTCCCCGTCCCCTGGTCCCTGCCTTTTTTTTCCTTGTCTTTCCTTGTCATTGGTCTTCTTTCTCTTTCTCCTCTCTGGCCTTTCTCCAATGCCACACGACTGTCAGACCTTTCTCCTGCTTTGTTTCGCTCAGTCTCCCCAGAGCCCTGTGATGTAGGTAGGGGAAACCCTGGGATCCCCATTTGGGGGGGAGGTCTTGAGTTTTAGAGAGGTTGTGACTTATCCAGGGTCATACAACCAGCAAGGGGAACGTCCAGGCCCTGAAGAGCACCTCTCCTGTTGAGTGCTCAGCACTCCCTGGGTGCCAAGCCCTGGCCTGGGGCTCTCCTTAGGACCCCGTCTGTGGTATCCTTAGGAAGTGTCCATCCAACCTGGTATGCACACTTCCCATGATGGGGAACTCACCACCTCCAAGGCGTCCCATTCCACATCACATTCTTCCTTGGGTCCTTCCTCCTACATTGCCCTCTAAGCTCTATTCTTGTCCAGGGATGATACTCAGGAGGCTTTTCGAGAGCAGAGACACTCCCCAGCACAGTGATGCCCTCCTGGGCTCCTCTTAGGAAGGTGACCAGCCCAGCAGATGTTGGGGCCCCTGTGGGAGGGAGAGCACTTGGCTCAGAAATCGGGAGATCTGAGGGCCCCCACCTGGGGGAACAGGTGGGGTTGGAAGGAGCCCTGGGGAGCTCAGGCGACCCCCGCCCCAAGACCGACTGCTTCCCACTCGCAGACCTTCCCACCACAACTCACTGCCATTCCCAGGGCGCCAGTGCCGCGCCACTTCCCCCATAATGGGGAGTCACGAGGCTTCGTTGGCTGATGTCAGCCGCGCTCCTTCTGAATCGTGTTACTGGGCTTTGTTTTGCTTTGAGCTGAAACTTCTGTCTAGGAAATTACCTTTCAAACCATTGTTCTGAGCATCCCAACCAATTGTGTAAATGGGGAGAAATTTAGGGCAATTTCTCAGGGTTAGAACACACCGCACCTCTCTGCAGGAGAAAGGAAAAATACCATTTTCCACTCTGTTCTCCCAGCGTGGGGGTAGAAGCCTAGAAGGGTCGGATATTAGAACGCGGGAGGAGATTCAGGCGCGTAGGGCAGGGCCAGCAGAGAGGCTTGGCAGAATGGGGATGTACCAACATTGGCGGGTCATCGGCCTTCCATCCAGAGACTGAGAAGTGACTCCCTTGCCCAGGATGCGGGCGCTTCCCCATCTGATATGGTGACTTGGACGGAACCTCACGCTGCAGAGTCTGTGTCCCCAAAAATGAAGTGAAAGGCACGTACAGGGAGGGTCCTCCCAGCTGAGATTTGCACCCAAGACAGAACCAGAGTTAATGGGAAAATGCTCGACTGTTTTCCATATTCTGCCACGAGCTCTGTTACCCAGCCTGCGGCATCCTGGAGCCTTGGATGTGTTTGTGTGTCCACCCCACAGCCCATGGATCATTGGTAAAGGATGGGTCTGAGCCCGTGAGACCCGGGCAAGGCCTTCGGCGGAGGAGGTGGAGAGGGCTTTTCCTGTCCTTGTTCTTTGGAAATGGATGTTGTGTGACGATGCATCTGTCAGCCGTTTGAAACTGTGTGGGATCTGCCATGGCCGTGGCTGGTCACTGCCTTTCTCACTTTCCATACAGAATTTCTAAATTAAAAAGCAGGTTGGAGTCAGCAAGGGTATTGACCACTGCTGAGTTGACTCTCAGTGCCCCCAGTCCTGTCCACCTTGAGGTTCCGTCACACCCCCGCCACACCCCGCCCATCATCTTTCCTTCAGGGCAGACATCCTGACTGGCTCCCGTGGCCATCTTGGCTGCCCCCATCTACCGCCTTGTCTGCGTTTCTCTGTCTGGGGCCCGAGTTGCCCTCCCTGGGCCTGTGAAACCCTCGTGACCTCGGGCTTGTTTGCCTTGGCCTATTCTCTGAGCTGCCGCTTGGGGTTCTTGGGGGTCTGCTCTCCTGGAACCAGACAATGAGAGGGACCCCTTGCCCCCCAGACACCTCACCGGCTTCCCCAGTGAAAGCCACCCTTGGCACAGCTGCAGAGGTTTCGCCCTGGGGATGCCAGCCTGGATCCCAAGCAGGATCTCTGCATATCTGTGTCATTGGCACCCTTTGTGAGGCCTGGCTGCTTCATCATATCAGGCATTTACAGGCATTCTGTGGACAGGCCGTAGGAGCCGCTCAACTGTCCAAGACCTCTGGACTGAGAGCCCAGAGAAGGGCCTGCAGCCCCCAGGTCTGTGCCTGAGGAGGAGAGCGCTTGGCTGTCTCTGGGGAGCTAGAGGCAGAGCTTATGGAGTCAGTCCAGCCTTGGCCAGGCACTTCCTCAAGAGCCTTGGAGCTCACTTGACCATCCCCAGCCCGCAGTTTCCACCTTTGTCAAGTGAGGGACTTGGAAGACTCTTGGGTCCCTTCTTCTCTGATGCTCTGATCCTGCGGTCTCCACATCGGGAAGGCCCCTGCCACCTTCTCTTCAGGAAGCAAGGCCTCTCCTGAGGCCAGGAGGAGATGCAGAGGTGTATCATTGTCACATCTCTGTCTCATGCACACACGCACATGCATACACTCAGACACAAACATACAATTATACACATGTGTGTGTGCGTGCACACAAACAACTCTCATGTGTGCACACACTCATATACACATTCATGCATGTGTATACACACACACTTATACACGCTCTCTTAGGTGTGTGACTTGCCTGCATCCCCCACCCACTCACGTGCTTGCACCTCGGTGTTGGGCCTCGAGCTTGGCACACAGTCAAGCTCAGCTATAGCCACGTCTCAGCCACTTACCAGTGGGTCTCTGGGCAGTCCCCTCCAGTGTTTTCAGCCTCAGTTTCCCCATCCGTAAAATGAGGGTGACCATAGAGCCTGCCTCGCGAGGTCCTGTCCGTATCTGGAGGAGCCTTGCTTTCTGAGTGGCAGGCAGGCAGGGCAGGGCAGGGCGCGGTCCTCTCTCAGAGCCCCTTCTGATTCCCAGGCACTCCCCCCACCCCCATCCCTGCTGCTCTGGGGCCTGAGTCGGGCACTCTGGGAAATTGGCCACTTTGGTGCTCGGCAGGGTGTGTATCGTCTGATAGCCGACTCCCATGCTGAGGGTCTTGGGGCCCTTTCCCAAAGGCTGCTCATTTCCCCCAGCAGCCCGAGTGCACATGGAGTGTCCTAGACGGGGTTTGAGTCCAGCCATGCCTCTGACACCCACCTTCTCTGCCTTTTCCAGACCAACCTGGCTCATCGGCTGGTGACCCGCGAAGGCTCTGTGACGCAGCTGCCCCTCTACACATCACCCTCCCTGCCCAACATCACGCTAGGCCTGCCTGCCACCGGCCCTTCGAGCGTAAGGACCATTGGGTCTGGGGGCAGGGGCAGCCGTGGTGTCCCTCGGGGGCCCTCACCCTAAGTAACCTCTCTTGCCTCCCTCCCTCCCAGGGGGCATCCGGACAGCAGGAAGCCGAGCGACTCGCAATCCCGGCCCTCCAGCAGCGCATCTCCCTCTTTCCCGGCACCCACCTCACTCCGTACTTGAGCACTACAGCCGCCACGCTGGACAGGGACGGGAGCAGCGCACACAACCCCCTTCTGCAGCACATGGTGCTCCTGGAGCAGCCCACAGCACAGACGCCTTTAGTCACAGGTGAGTGTGGCGCCTGTCATCCTCCAGGGCCAGGGCGGAGCCCACCTTGGCGCTCTGGGTTGGTCTGTGCTCTAGAGCCAGAGCATGGGTGAAGTCAGCCTTGGCACTCCACGTGGGCCCATGTTCTAGATCTGGAGCAGGGGTAGAGCCAGCCTTAACGCTCCTGGCTGGCCCACATTCTAAAGTCAAGCCCACCTCAGTGTTTCAGGTTAGTCTGTCCTCTGGAGCCAGAGCCAGGTGGAGCCAAGGCCCCAGGGTGGAGGACGCAGCTGAGCCCAGCCTGCCCAGGGGTCTCTGCCATGTCCTCAGGGGCACAGGGAGCATCTGCCTCCTCTCAGGGCCCCTGACGCTAAAGCATGAGACCAAGAAAGGCCTCTTGAAGCCATGTTTAAGTCTGTAGGAAGTTCAAGGAAGCCCTTGACAGGGTAGAATGACAGGGTGGGGAGCTGATATGTGGGTGACCGCCAGACCTAGTGGACTCCAGGCTTGCCTGAGAGCCCGGGGCTCCCTACTGTGCGCTGCCTCTTTAGAGGAAAGTGTTTGGTTCAGAAAGGGCATTGAAGGCCTTCAGTCCATGCTGTAGGAAGATCATTGGAAAGAACTTGGGGATGAGGGGACAGGATGGAGTCATGTGGAAGATGAATCTGCTTCTTTCTGGTGGGCCCTGTAGTGTACTTAGGAGCTGCGGGTGGGGATTGCACAGACCAGCTGAGGATGGATGTATCAGGAAAAGCAGCCAATGCCTGGAACTGGGGATGGGGCAGAGGGTCTTTCTTCTTTGGCAGTCTCAATGCTTTGGGTGCCCGTGGCCTATGTGGCCTGTGCTGTCTCCCTCGCAGTGCTAGACTACCAGCACACGGTCAGTCTCTCTCTCAGTTCCAAGAGCAACCACACACAGTCAGCCTCCTTCCCAACTGAGAGCACTCACAGTCAGCCTCACTCTGAGAGCACCCATGCACAGTCAGCCTCCCTCCCAGCTCTGAGAGCACCCACACACAGTCAGCCTCCCAGCTCTGAGAGCACCTGCGCACAGTCAGCCTCACTCCCAGCTCTGAGAGCACCTGCGCACAGTCAGCCTCGCTCCGAGAGCACCTGCACATAGTCGTCTGAGCCTCCTGCTTGGAGGGCGGGGAAGGGGGCATCACAGGTCACACTTAGACATCCAAGGATGGAGGCACAGAAGCAGGAGCCGGAAGGTCAGGAGGGGGAAGATGAGGGAGATGTGACTGTCTGCTGCGGCTGTTCATGCCTTGGCTTGTGTTCTGCGGCTGGGTTCCTGTTCTAAATTGATGAACCGCAATACAGGGGCAAGGAGAAAAAGCATTTTCTCTGGGTAAAGCTCTTGGGAGCGCAGGCTTAGCTGCCCATGCACTGATCTCAGTCCACCAGGCCAGTGGAAAAGCCCTCCTTGCTTCCTCCCATCAGCTCAGGGGAGCAGCAGACTCAGTGTGCTCATTGTTGTCCCCCTCATCGGTCCTGGGGGTCTCAGAGTTTTCTTTGACAAGACCCCTCCTGCCTGGTTTGGGCCATTAACAACAATCCCAATGCCCTGGCTTGGTATCAGTGTGACTATCGGGACAGGCAGGCTTCAGTTTAGTGTTTATTTGGTAGCTGGCTAATTCTGTTAAATCAGGCCTGAGCGCTCCATCACGATGCACATCTTCCCCTGTTCTTATGCCACTGTCTGCTGATGCAGACCTTGTTTCCAGGCATGAAAATGACTGATTTCCCTGCTTGCCGCAGCTGAGCCAGGGAGGCCCTTGGGAGCATATTGGGGGATCCAAGTAAACAATGCAAATGTCTTTGAAGCCTCAAAAACAAGGACTCTCATAGTGAGCAGAGGCCTGGGAGTGGGCATCCAGCATCGGCCTTGGCCCTCATCCCCAAGCCCTTCTAGAAAAGCCAGTCTCTGGAGCACAAGGGCATAAGGGTCCCCTTGGGGAGACTTGGCACTTTGCTGGGCATGATGTTATGGGAGGGCACAGCAACTATCTCCCCCCCACCACGGCAGTCCTTTAGAATGAATGAGGGAAGAGGGATTTTCAGGTGTGGAAGGTACCTCCACCAGTGCTGATCTGTAGTTTCCGGTGGCAGTTGGCTGAGGCCCAATGAGACTCTGACCTTCCCAGGTTCACGTAGGTGGCACCTCCTGCCTCCATGGCCGGCTGGCCTGTGTGTCCATACCACAGTGCCTCTGTGGACCCTCCAAGATTACTCTTGGTTTTTACAACAGCAGGCTATGTTTCACGTTGTGTTCCAGGGACTGTTTTTCTACCTCGCCCCTGTCACTGCAACTTTTGTCTCTGAACCTTCTCACTCATCCTCCTGAGCCCACCCTGGGATTCCAGCAGCCCTGTGCTGTGCAGTGGGCACAGAGACACAAGTGAACCTGTCCCTGCCTCCATGCAGCTTCTTTTTTCCTGGCCACCAAGTACAGTCATGAAAGTGCTAGAGGGTCATGGCCTGGAGAGATGGAGTGCCAGGGCACAGACTGAAAGCCCCGCTTGGCATGCTTCCTCTGCTTTTGGCGTTTCCATCGTCTGAATGTTTCTAGAGAGAGGGTGGAGCTGCCTGGCCCGTCCCCCGGGGTTGAGGTTCTCTGGGGGCCCGCACCCGCTCAGGAAGGGCCCTGGCCTGGGGCCCGCCAACCCATGACGTGTGTGTACAAGGGCAGTCATGCCACAGAGCCGTGGCCCGGGGCACCCTGAGCAGGGAGGCTCACTGCACCCAAAGCTGGGGGGAGGCCAGCCGTCCTCTGCCTTTTCTCCCCGTTACCATCAGGCTGGTGTCTTTCAGGCCTGGGACCGCTGCCCCTGCATGCACAGTCCCTGGTGGGCGCAGACCGGCTGTCCCCGTCCATTCACAAGCTGCGGCAGCACCGGCCCTTGGGGCGCACGCAGTCGGCCCCCCTGCCCCAGAACACGCAGGCCCTGCAGCAGCTCGTCATCCAGCAGCAGCACCAGCAGTTCCTGGAGAAACACAAGCAGCAGTTTCAGCAGCAGCAAATGCACCTTAACAAGGTAGGTAGGAGCAGGGCGCAGCTGGCGCACCCCTCCATCACAGGCCCCACCCACCCTGTCGCAGCCTCCCAGGGGAGCCTGGGCGGGTGGCGAGTGGGCAAGGCTGGTACTGGAGAAGGACATGAGACCACAGGAGATCGGTGACAATGCCAACAACGATGGAGATGAAGCCCGCAGCGGCTCCCACTGATGCCTGAAGATTTGGCCACACGCTTTACCAAAGCCATCTGACTTAAGGTTCACAGTTCCTCTGCTTGGCACTGCCACCATCCCCATTTCACAGATGAGGAATCTGAGGCTGAGAGGGCAACCTCAGCCAAGGCCACCCATCTGGGGATTAGCTGAGGTTTTGTTTGGATTCAGAGCTTCCCGGCTCCAGGTCCTGTGCTCTCCCACTGGGACACGGGGCCTCTTGTCATCAGGAAGTGCACTTCAAGGGCCTACTGTGTGTGTGAGTGTGTGTGTTTGCGTGTGTGTGTGTGTGTGTG